>SZWC01001313.1:18542-61220 GCA_023375785.1 Penium margaritaceum | reverse complement strand
CTGCTGCCAGCGTGGGTGCAGGCTGCTGCAAAGTGGTTAGCTAGCTCGTGCAGGTCCTTGTGCTGGTCGCAGATGCAGATGATGAGGAGGCGAAAGCTGATAAAAGAGGAGTGGGCGCAGGGGCAAAACCACGTGCACTGCGGAAGGTTTCAGCGTGGGCACAGGTCGTCGTGAAAAGGGCGATGCGACCGGGCGGATCCTAGTGCTGAGCTGATGTGGAAGTGAAGCGGAAGAAGGCGGAGGCAACTGATGACTGAGTTGGTGCATGGCTGAAATCATGTGCGCAGCGGATGAAGGCTGATGAGGAAGGCAGCGTGGATGATGCTGCTGACGAGGAACTTGGGAGGAGGTGACAGAAGACGAGATGAGACAAGCTGTTCATGAAGCTGGAGAGACAGGCAAAGGGCGACACGAGGAGGGCAGATGAGACTGAGACAATGAAGGAGGCTCAAGTAAAGATGACGACAAGGGTGGAGGGCAGATGACAGAGGCTGAGGATGGAGATGTAGCCGGAGGATGACGGGGTGCTACTAAGAGCGAGTGAGGCAACAAATGGCTCTACTTTCAAGAGAGTGACGGCTTGTTCCCCAGTTTGCCCGAGACCGACGGGCAGGAAGATTGGTGGTGTTTGATGTCTTGGTTGCTGGAGGGGATTGGTTGCAGCACATGGAGTCATGCGGAGGGCAGAGACACTGGTCCGCTGATGTCAAGAGAGTGATGGTTTCTTCCCCAGTTGGCTCACAATGGGAGCAGGAAGACTGGTGGTGTCCAATGTCCTGCCGGCGGGCGTTGCACTGCTGCTGGTGACGATGCTAGAAGGCGGTGCGAGGACGTGGTGCGACACAACGAGTGCGAGGGGGCTGATGTCGATGGGGCAGATGGAGCAGATGAGGCTGATGAGAGGAGAGAAGAAGGACGGAGGTGCTTGTGAAGATGAGAGGCAGCAGGTGACGAGCGGCAAGAAGCTTCCGGGAAGTTGACGACAGGCGGCGGCTCGGGAGTTGGTTGCTTGCGGCTGTTGTAAACAAGTCACCAATTGTTGGCCACGGGCGCGGAATGGGCGCAGGACTTCCTTAGGATGATGTGGCTTTGCTTCAGCGCGAAAAGACTCCAGGCGACGTTGTTGATGTTAGCTATCTCCGAGGTGGAGAGGTACAAAGTAACGGCAGAGGCGACGGAAGAGTGCAGATACGAGAGGCGATATAGTGATGGAGGCAGAGCAATGACGTGGTCACGGGGCATCAGGTGATGTTGCCTGATGCTCTGATACCATGTCAGAAGAATGCAATGCGGGAGGATGGCAGGAGCGGAAGCAGGTAGAAGCACTGTGGCATGCAGAAGTGAGTTAGCAGAATGACGGAAGCAGAAAGGCAAAGCTGGTCCCAAGGAGTTAGTTGTAGGACATTGAGAGAGGTGAGGCACACAAGCTCCAAGGTAGAAAGAGGGCGATGAGAGAGCACGGGAGCGAAGCGAGTGAAGTGCAAGATGTGAGCGAAAGGTCACGAGTGAGGAAGTGAAGCGATAGATTGTAGGCGAGGTGAACGCAGGCAGGAGGCGAGCAGAGCGAAGACACGGCGGCGACGCCGCGAAACCGAAAGGGAACAGGATGCGTGGAACTGTTCTAGTTAAGCTAGGAGGGAATGAACGTCCTCCTTATAAGGGATAGGACAAGACAAAAGGGAAAGCAAAGGCTTATTGTGCACTAGCCGGACGTGATGGCGGTCAGGCCGCTTATTAGGAGATTACTCGGTATCGTGCCGTTGGTCGGTTCTCACCGTCAACGGTTTGTGTGTGATGGGACCGAGGTGGTTGATGCAGAGGCTTGAACCGTTATCGAGAGTGCTTGGTATTTCCGAGAGCGGAAGAGCCAGAGAATCCTGGAGATGAACCCGTTAGATGTCCTGTCTTGATAGAGACATCATTCTAACAATAGCCGTGCCAAGCCAGCAAGGTCATGCATAGTACATGTGCACTGTGATTGGGCACTCTGGCCGTGGCTGACTCGTGTTACGATGCGTAGAAGTTAAAGTTACTTGGCAAACGTTGTGGTCATGATCAGTGGCACATGCCAACTGTGTCAAGGCATTGTGCACAATAGCCACACCAAGCCACCAGTATTCTACATTGTTTGCACCTGCAAGATCATGCCTAGTACATCTGCACTATGATTGGACACTCTGATTGTGGCTGACTCGTGTAATGATTCATAGAAGTTAAAGTCACTTGGTTAACTTTGTGGTCATGGTCTGTGGCATATGCCAACTTTGTCAAGGCATCACGCACAATAGCCGCACTGAGCCACCAGTGTTTTACCTTGCTAATACCTGCAAGGTCATGCATATTACATCTGCACTGTGATTGGGTACTCTGGCCGTGGCGGACTCGTGTTACGATGCATATAAGTTAAAGTCACTTGGTAAACTTTGTGGTCATGGTCAGTGGCACAGGCCAACTTTGTCGAAGCATTGCGTAGAATAGCCACACCGAGCCACCGGTATTCTACCTTGTTTATACCTGCAAGATCATGCATAGTACATGTGCACTGTGATTGGGAACTCTGACTGTGGCTGACTTGTGTTACAATTTGTAGACTTTCAAGTCACTTGGTGAACTATGTGGTCATGGTCAGTTGCACAAGCCAACTTTGTCAAGACATTGCGCACACTAGCCACGCAAATCCAATGGGTATTTACCTTGTTTATACCTGCAAGGTCATGCATGGTACAAATGCACTATAATTGGGCACGCTGACCGTGGCTGACTCGTGTTACAATTCGCAGAAGTTAAAGTCACGTGGATACGTTTGTGGTCATGGTCAGTGGCACATGCCAGCTTTGTCAAGGCATCGCGCACAATAGCCGCACTGAGCCACCAGTGTTTTACCTTGTTCATACCTGCAGGTTTATGCCTTGTACACGTGCACTTTAATTGGGCACTCTGACAGTGGCTGACTCGTTTCATGATTCATGTACGTTTAAGGTACTTGGATAAATTTGTGGTCGTGATAAATGTGTGGTGCACCTGCCAAATTTGTCAAGGCTTTGCGCACAATAGCCACGCCAAGCCACCGGTTGTTTACCTTGTCTATACCTGCAAGGCCATGCATACTACATGTGCACTGTGATTGAGCACTCTGACCGTGGCTGACTCGTGTTACGCTGCGTATACGTTAACGTCACTTGGTAAAATTTGTGGTCATGGTCAGTGGCACAGGCCAACTTTGTCGAGGCATTCCGCACAATAGCCGCAAAGAACCACCAGTGTTTTACCTTGTTTGTACCTGCAACTAGCACACGTGCACTGTGATTGGGCACTCTAACCGTGGCTGACTCATGTGATGATTCATATAAGTTAAAGTCACTTGGTTGACTTTGTGGACATGGTCAGTTGCACAGGGCAGCTTTATCAAGGCATTGCCCACAATAGCCACACCAAGCCACCGGGTTTTTACCTCGTCTATACCTGAAAAACCATGCATATTATATGTGCACAGTAATTGGGCACTCTGACCGTGGCTGACTCATGTTACAATTCGTAGACGTTTAAGTCACTTGGTAATCTTTGTGGTTCTGGTCAGTGGCACATGCCAACTTTGTCAAGGCATTGTGCACAATAGCCACACCAAGCCACCGGTATTCTACCTTTTTTATACTTGCAAGGTCATGCATCGTACATGTGCACTTTGATTGGGCACTCTGACCGTGGCTGACTCGTGTTACAATTCGTATAAGTTAAAAGTACTTGGTTTACTTTGTCGTCATGGTCAGTTACACATGCCAACATTTTCAGGGCATTGCGCACAATAGCCACAGAAAGACACCGGTTTTTTTTACCTTTTTTATACCTGTATGGTCATGCATAGTACATGTGCACTGTGATTGGGCACTCTGACCGCGGCTGACTTGTGTCATTATTCATAGAAGGTCAAGTCACTTGGATAGATTTGTGGTCATGGTCAGTTGCACATGCCAACTTTGTCCGGGCATTGCGCACAAAAGCCATGCCCGGCCTCTGGTTTTTTGCCGTGTCCATACCAGCAAGGTCATGCATACTACATGTGCACTGTGATTGGGCACTCTGACTGTAGCTAACTTGTGTTACGATGCATAGAAGTTAACGTCACTTGGACAACTTTGTGGTCATGGTCAGTGGCACATGCCAACGTTGTCAAGGCATTGTGTACAATAGCCACACCGAGCCACCAGTATTCTACCTTGTTTATACCTGCAAGGTCATGCATATTACACGTGCACTGTGATCGAGCACTCTGACCGTGGGTGTCTCGTGTTACGATGCGTAGACGTTAAAGTCACTTGGTAAACTTTGTGGTCATGGTCAGTGAAACATGCCAACTTTGCCAGGGCACCACGCACAATAGCCGCACTGAGCCAACAGTATTTTACCTTGTTTGTACTTGCAAGGTCATGCATAGTACATGTGCAATGTGATTGGGCACTCTGACCATGGCTGACTCGTGTTACAATTCGTAGAAGTTAAAGTCACTTGGATAAATTTGTGGTCATGGTCAGTGGCACATGCCAACTTTGGCAAGGAATTGCCCACAATAGCCACACCAAGTCACCGTGTTTCTACCATGTTTACACCTGCAAGGTCATGCATAGTACATGTGCACTGTGGTTGGGCACTCTGACCGTGGCTGACTCATGTTACGATGCTTAGAAGTTCAAGTCACTTGGGAACCTTTGTCGTCATGGTCAGTGGAACATGCCAACCTTTTCAAGGCATTGCACACAATAGCCACAGCAAGCTACTGATTTTTTACCTTTTTTATACCTGCAAGGTCACCCATAGTACTTGTGCACTGTTATTGGGCACACTGACTTCGGCTGACTCGTGTGATGATTCATAAAACTTAAAGTCACTTGGTAAACTTTGAGGTCATGGTCAGTGGCACATGCCAAATTTGTCGAGGCATTGTGCACAATAGCCACACCGAGCCACCAGTATTGTACCTTGTTTGCAGCTCCAAGATCATGCCTAGTACATCTGCATTGTGATTGGACACTCTTACCTTGGATGACGCATGTGATGATTCATAGAAGTGAAAGTCACTTGGTGAACATTTTGGTCATGGTCACTTGCACATGCCAACTTTGTCAAGGCATTGCCCACAATAGCCACACCAAGCCACCGGTTTTGTATCGTGTTTAAACCTGCAAGGTCATCCATAGTACATGTGCATTGTGACTGGGCACTCTGACCACAGCTGACTCATGTTACGATTCGTAGAAGTTAAAGTCACCTGGATACGTTTGTGGTCATGGTCAGTGGCACATGCCAACGTTATCAAGGCATTGCGCACAATAGCCACACCAAGCCACCGGGTTTTTCCCTTGCTTATACCTGAAAGGCCATGCATATTACACTCGCACTGTGATTGGGCACTCTGACCGTGGCTGACTCGTGTTACAATTTGTATAAGATAAAGTCACTTGGATAAATTTGTGGTCATGGTCAGTGGCACATGCCAACTTTGGCAAGGAATTGCCCACAATAGCCACACCAAGTCACCGTGTTTCTACCATGTTTACACCTGCAAGGTCATGCATAGTACATGTGCACTGTGATTGGGCACTCTGACCACAGCTGACTCATGTTACGATTCGTAGAAGTTAAAGTCACCTGGATACGTTTGTGATCATGGTCAGTGGCACATGCCAACGTTTTCAAGGCATTGCCCACAATAGCCATGCAACGCCACCGGGTTTTTACCTTGTTCATATCAGCGCGGTCGTGCATAACACATGTGCACTGTGATTGGGTACTCTGACCGTGGCTGACTCGTGTTACAATTTGTATAAGATAAAGTCACTTGGATAAATTTGTGGTCATGGTCAGTGGCACATGCCAACGTTTTCAAGGCATTGCCCACAATAGCCATGCAACGCCACCGGGTTTTTACCTTGTTCATATCAGCGCGGTCGTGCATAACACATGTGCACTGTGATTGGGTACTCTGACCGTGGCTGAATCGTGTGATGACTCATAGAAGTTAAAGTCACTTGATCCACTTCGTTGTCATGGTCAGCTTCACATGCCAACTTTGTCAAGGCATTGCCCACAATAGCCACACCAAGCCACCAGTTTTTTACTGTGTTAAACCTGCAAGCTCGTGCATATTACATGTACACTTTGATTGGGCACTCTGACCGTGGCTGACTTGTGTTACAATTCGTACAAGTTAAAGTCACGTGGATACATTTGTGGTCATGGTCAGCGGCACATGCCAACTTTATCCATGCATCGCGCACAAAAGCCGCACTTAGACACCAGTATTTTATCTTGTTTATACCTGCAAGTTCATGCCTAGCACACATGCACTGTGATTGGGCACTCTGACCATGGCTGACTCGTGTCATGATTCATAGACGTGTAAGGTACTTGGATAGATTTGTGGTCATGGTCAGTTGCACATGCCAACTTTCTCAAGGCTTGTTCGTACCAGCAAGGTCATGCATACTACATGTGCACTGTGATTGGGAACTCTGACCATGGCTGACTCGTGTTACGATGCGTAGAAGTTAAAATCATTTGGTAAACTTTGTGATCATGGTCAGTGGCACAGGCCAACTTTGTCAAGGCATTGCGCACAATAGCCGCACTGAGCCACCAGTGTTTACCTTGTTCATACCTGCAAGTTTATGCCTAGCACACGTGCACTGGGGTTGGGCACATGACTGTGGCTGACTCTTGTGATGATTCCTAGAACTTTAAGTCTCTTGGTTCACTTTGTGGTCATGGTCAGTTGCACAGGCCAAATTTGTCAAGGCGTTGCAGACAATAGCCACACCTAGCCGCCAGTATTCTACCTTTTTTGCACCTGCAATATCATGCCTATTACATATGCACTGTGATTGGACACTCTGAACGTGGCTGACTCATGTGATAATTGATAGAAGTTAAAGTCACTTGGAAAACTTTGTTGTCATGGTCACTTGAACAGGCGAACATTGTCAAGGCATTGCGCACAATAACCCCACCAAGCGGCCCGGTTTCTACCTTGTTCATACCAGCAAGGTCAAAATAGTACATGTGCACTGTGATTGGGCACTCTGACCGTGGCTGATTCGTGTTAGAATTCATAGAAGTTGAAGTCACGTGGATACGTTTGTGGTCATGGTCAATGGCACATGCCAACTTTGTCATGGCATCAGGCACAATAGCCGCACTGAGCCACCAGTGTTTTACCTGGTTTATACCTGCACGTTTATGCCCAGCACACGTGCACTGTGATTGGGCATTCTAACCGTGGCTGACTCATGTCATGATTCATAGACGTTTAAGGTATTTGGATAAATTTGTGGTCATGGTCAGTTGCACATGCCAACTTTGTCAAGGCATTGCGCACAATTGCCACGCCAAGCGACTGGTTTTTACCTTGTTTATACCAGCAAGGTCATGCATACTACATGTGCATTGTGATTGGGCACTCTGACCGTGGCTGACTCGTGTTACGATGTGTAGAAGTTATAGTCACTTGGTAAACTTTGTGGTCATGATCAGTGGCACAGGCCAACTTTGTCAAGGCAATGCGTTCAATATCCGCACTTAGCCACCAGTGTTTTACCTTGTTCATACCTGCACGTTTATGCCTAGCACACGTGCACTGTGATTTGGCACTCTGACTGTGGCTAACTCATGTGATTAATCACAGAAGTTAAAGTCACTTGGTTCACTTTGTGGTCATGGTCAGTTGCACAGGCAAACTTTGTGAAGGCATTGCGCACAATACCTGTACAGAGCCACCAGTAATTTACCTTGCTTAAAGCTGCAAGGTCATGCATAGTACATCTGCACTGTGATTGGACACTCTGACTGTGGCTGACTCGTGTTACGATGTGTAGAAGTTAAAGTCACTTGGATACGTTTGTGGTCTTGGTCAGTGGCACAGGCCAACTTTGACAAGGCATTGTCCACAATAGCCGCACCAAGCCACCAATGTTTTACCTTGCTTAAACTAAACCTGCAAGTTTATGCCTAGCACACGTGTACTGTGATTGGGCACTCTGACTGTGGATGACTCGTGTTACAATTCGTAGAAGTAAAAGTCACGTGGATAAACTTGTGGTCATGGTCAGTGGCAAATGCCAACTTAGTCAAGGAATTGTGCACAAAAGCCACACAAAGCCACCATTCTACCTTGTTTATACATGCAATGTCATGCATAGTACATGTGCACTGTGATTGGGTACTCTGACCGTGGCTGACTCGTTTCATGATGAATAGAAGTAAAAGTCACTTGGATAAATTTGTGGTCATGGTCAGTTGCACATGCCAACTTTTTGAAGGCATTGTGCACAGTTGCCACACCGAGCTTCCCGTAATTCTACCTTGTTTATACCTGCAAGGTCATGCATAGTACATGTGCACTGTGATTGGGCAATCTGACTGTGGCTGACTTGTGTTATAATTCGTAGAAGTTAAAATCACTTGGTTAACTTTGTGGTCATGGTCAGTTGCACATGCCAACTTTGTGAAGGCATCGCACACAATAGCCACACCAGTCCACCGGGTTTTTACCTTGTTTATACATACAAGGTCATGCATAGTACATGTGCACTGTAATTGGGTACTCTGACCGCGGCTAACTTGTGTTACAATTCGTAGAAGTTATAGTCACGTGGATACGTTTGTGGTCATGGTCAGTGGCACATGCCAACTTAATCAAGGCATCGCGCACAATAGCCGCACTGAGCCACTGGTATTTTACCTTGTTTGTACCTGCAAGTTTATTCCTAGCACACGTGCACTTTGATTGGGAACTCTGACTGTAGCTGACTCATGTGATGATTCATAGGAGTTATGGTCAGTTGAACAGGACAACTTTGTCAAGGCATTGGGCACAATGGCCACACAGAGGCAACATAATTCTACCTTGTTTGCACCTGCAAGATCGTGCATGGTAATGTGCACTGTGATTGGGCACTCTGACCGCGTCTGAATCGTGTTACAATTCGTAGAAGTGAAAGTCCCTTGGATAAATTTGTGGTCATGGTCAGTGGCACATGTCAACTTTGTCAAGGCATTGCGCACAATAGCCACACCAAGCCACCGGTTTTTTTACCTTGTTTATACCTGTAAGGTCATGCATAGTGTATGTGCACTGTAATTGCGCACTTTGACTGTGGCTGACTCGTGTAACAATTCGTAGAGGTTAAAGTCACTTGGATCAGTTTGTGGTCATGGTCAGTGGCACATGCCAACTTTGTCAAGACATTGCGCACAATAGCCACACCGAGCCACCAGCATTCTCCCTTGGTTGTACCTGTAAGATCATGCCTAGTACATCTGCACTGTGATTGGACACTCTGACCGTGGCTGACTCGTGTTATGATCAATACAAGCAAAATTCACTTGGATAAATTTGTAGTCATGGTCAGTTGCACAGGCCAACTTTGTCAAGGCCTCTCTTAAAACAGCCAAATCCAAGCCACCTGTTTTTAATCTTGTTCATACCTGCAAGGTCATGCATTTGTACACGTGCACTGTGATTGGGCACAATGACCGTGGCTGACTCATGTTACAATTCAGAGAAATTAAAGTCACTTGGTGAACTTTGTGGTCATGGTCAGTTACACAGGCCAACTTTGTCAAGGCATTGCGCACAATAGCCACACCAAGCCACCGGGTTTTTACCTTGTTCATACCAGCAAGATCATGCATAGTACATAAGCACTGTGATTGGGCAATCTGACCATCGCTGACTCGTGTTACATTTTGTACAAGTTCAAGTCACTTGGATAAGTATGTGGTCATGGTCAGTGGCACATGCCAACTTTGTCAAGTCATCGCTCGCAAGAGCCTCACTGTGCCACCAGTGTTTTACATTGGGTATTCCTGCAAGTTTTTATTGGAAAAAGGACAGACGTCGGATTACCTCGATCCAATGATCTACTGGGCTGACTCATGTGATGATTCATAGAAGTTAAAGTCACTTGGTTAACTTTGTGGTCATGGTCAGTGGTACATGCCAACTTTGTCAAGGCATCGCGTACAATAGCCACACTGAGCCACCTGTGGTTTACCTTGCTTATACCTGCAAGGTCATGCATAGTACATCTGCAGTATGAGTGGGCACTCTGATCGTGGCCGACTCGTGAAACGATGCGTAGAAGTTGAATTCACTTGGTAAACTTTGTTGTCATGGTCAGTGGCACAGGCCAACTTTGTCAACGCATTGCGCACAATAGCCGCACCAAGCCACCAGTATTCTACCTTACTTATACCTGCAAGTTTATGCCTAGCACATGTCACTGTGATTGAACACCCTGACCGTGGCTGACTCGAGTTATGATTCATAGCCGTTTAAGGTGCTTGGTAAACTTTGTGGTCATGGTCAGTGGCACATGCCAAATTTGTCAAGACATTACGCACAATAGCCACACTGAGCCACCAATATTCTACCTTGTTTGCACCTGGAAGATCCTGCTTAATAAATCTGCACTGTTATTGGACACTCTAACCTTGACTGACTTGTGTTATGGTCAATAGAAGTTAAAGTTACTTGGATACATTTGTGGTCATGGTCAGTGACACATGCCAACTCTGTCAAGGAATTACGCACAATAGTCACACCAAGCCACCAGCATTCTGCCTTGTTTGTACCTGCAAGATCATGCCTAGTACATCTGCACTTTCATTATATACTCTGACCGTGGCTGACTCGTGTTATGATCAATAGAAGTATAAGTCACTTGGATACATTTGTGGTCATGGTCAGTGGCACATGCCAACTTTGTCAAGGCATTGCGCACAATAGCCATACCAAGCCACCAGAATTCTACCTTGTTTGTACCTGTAAGGTCATGTCCAGTATATCTGCACTGTGACTGGAAACTCTAACCGTGGCTGACTCGTGTTATGATTCATAGCCGTTTAAGGTACTTGGTAAACTTTGTGGTCATGGTCAGTGGCACATGCCAACTTTGTCGAGGCATTGCGCACAATAGCCAAACCGAGCCACCAGTATTCTACCTTGTTTGCACCTGCAAGATCATGCCTAGTAGATCTGCACTGTTATTGGACACCCTGACCATGGCTGACTTGTGTTATGATCAAAAGAAGTAAAGTCCACTTGGATACATTTGTGGTCATGGTCAGGGCTCATGCCAACTTCGTCGAGGCATTGCGCACAATAGCCACATCGAGCCACTGGTATTCTACCTTTTTTGCACCTGCAAGATCATGCCTAGTAGATCTGCACTGTTATTTGACACTCTGACCTGGCTGACTTGTGATATGATCAATAGAAGTAAAAGTCACTTGGATACATTTGTGTTCATAGTCAGTGACACATGCCGACTTTGTCAAGGCATTGCACACAATGGCCACACCGAGCCACCAGTTCTCTGCCTTTTTTGTACCTACAAGAACATGCCTAGTACATCTGCATTGTGATTAGACACTCTAACCGTGGCTGACTCGTGTTATGTTCAATATAAGTAAAAGTCACTTGGATACATTTGTGGTCATGGTCAGTGGCACATGCCAACTTTGTCAAGGCATTGCGCACAATAGCCACACCGGGCCACCAGTATTCTACCTTTTTTGCACGTGCAATATCATTCCAAGTACATCTGCACTGTGATTGGACAGTCTGACTGTGGCTGAATCGTATTATGATTCATAGCCGTTTAAGGTACTTGGTAAACTTTGTGGTCATGTTCACTGGCACATGCCAACTTTGTCCAGGCATTGCGCACAAAAGTCGTACCAAGCCACCAGTTTTTTACCTTCTTTATACCTGTAAGGTCATGCATAGTACATCTGAACTGTGATTGGGCACTCTGACCGTGGCTGACTCGTGTTACGATTCGTAAAAGTTAAAATCACTTGGTAAACTTTGTGATCATGGTCAGTGGCACATGCCACCTTTGTCAAGGATTTGCGCACAATAGACGCACCGTGCCACCAGTATTCTACCTTGTTTATACCTGTAAGGTGATGTCCAGTGTATTTGCACTGTGATTGGACACTCTGTCCGTGGCTGACTCGTGTTATTATTCATAGCCATTTAAGGGACTTGGTAAACTTTGTGGTCATGGTCAGTGGCACATGCCAACTTTGTCAAGGTATTGCGCACAATAGCCAGACCGAGCCACCAGTATTGTACCTTTTTTGTACCTACAAGATCATGCCATTTAAGGTCACTTGGTAAACATTGTGGTCATGGTCAGTGGCACATGCCAACGTTGTCAAGGCATTGCGCACAAAAGCTACTCCGAGCTACCAGTATTCTACCTTGTTTATACCTGCAAGGTCTTGTATATTAGATGTGCACTGTGATTGGACACTCTGACTGTAGCTGACTCGTGTTATGATCAATAGAAGTAAAAGTCACTTGGATACATTTGTGGTCATGGTCAGTGGCACAAGCCAACTTTGTCAAGGAATTAAGCACAATAGCCTCACCAAGCCACGAGTATTCTACCTTGTTTGTACCTGCCAGGTCATGCCTGATACATCTGCACTGTGACTGGGCACTCTGACCGTGGCTGACTCGTGTTATGATTCGTATAAGTTAAAGTCACTTGGTGAACTTTGTGGTCATTGTAAGTGGCACATGCCAACTTTGTCAAGGCATTCCGCACAATAGCCGTGCCAAGCCACCAGTATTGTACATTGTTTGCACCTGCAAGTTCATGCCTAGTACATCTGCACTGTGATTGTACACTCTGACCGTGGCTGACTCGGGTTATGATCAATAAAAGTAAAAGTCAATTCGATACATTCGTGGTCATGGTCAGTGGCAAATGCCAACTTTGTCAAGGCATTGCGTACAATAGCCACACGAATCCACCTGTATTCTACCTTTTTTGTACGTGCAAGGTCAAGTCCAGTATATCTGCACTGTGATTGGACACTCTGACCATGGCTGACTTGTGTTATGATTCACAGCCGTTTAAGGTACTTGGTAAACTTTGTGGTCATGGTCAGTAGCACATGCCAACTTTGTCAAGGCATTGCGCACATTAGCCGTGCCAAGACACTGGTTTCTTACCCTGTTTATACCTGCAAGGTCATGCATAATAGTTATGCGCTGTGATTGGGCACTCTGACCGTGGCTGACTCGTGTTACGATTCGTAGAAGTTAAAGTCACTTGGTAAAATTTGTGGTCATGGTCAGTGGCACATGCCACCTTTGTGAAGGCATTGCGCGCAATAGCCACACCGAGCCACCACTGCTGTCCCTTGTTTGCACCTGCAAGATCATGCCTAGTACATCTGCACTTACATTGGACACTGACCTTGGCTGAATCGTGTTATGATCAATAGGAGGAAAAGTCACTTGGATACATTTGTGGTCATGGTCAGTGGCACATGCCAACTTTGTCAAGGCATTGCGCACAATAGCAACACCGAGCAACCAGTATTATACCTTGTTTACACCTGCAAGATCATACCTACTATATCTGCACTGTGATTGGACACTCTGACCGTGGCTGACTCGTGTTATGATTCATAGCCGTTTATGGTACTGGGTAAACTTTGTGATCATGGTCAGTGGCACATGCCAGCTTTGTCAAGGCATTGCGTACAATAGCCACACCGAGCTACCAGTATTGTACCTTGTTTGCACCTGCAAGATCATGCGTCGTTTATCTGCACTGTGATTGGACACTCTGACCGTGGCTGACTCGTGTTATGATCAATAGAAGTAAATGTCACTTGGATTCATTTGTAATCATGGTCACTGGCACATACCAACTTTGTCAAGGCATTGCGCACAATAGCCACACCGAGCTACCACTATTCTACCTTGTTTGTACATGCAAGGTCATATCTAGTCTATCTGAACTGTGGTTGGACACTCTTATCGTGGCTGACTCGTGTTATGATCAATAGAAGTAAAAGTCACTTGGATACATTTGTGGTCATTGTCAGTGGCACATGCTTACTTTGTCAAGGCATCGTGCATAATAGCCACATGGAGCCACCAGTATTCTACCTTGTTTGTACCTACAAGGTCATGCCTAGTACATCTACACTATGATTGGGTACTCTGACCGTTGCTGACTCGTGTTCTGATTCGTAGAAGTTAAAGTCACTTGGTAAACTTTGTGGTCATGGTCAGTGGCACATGCCAACTCTATCAAGGCATTACACACAATAGCCGTGCCAATCCACCAGTATTTGCACCTGCAAGATCATGCCTAGTACATCTGCATTGTGGTTGGACACTCTGACAGTGGCTGACTCATGTTATGATCAATAGAAGTAAAAGCCACTTGGATACATTTGTGGTCATGGTCAGTGGCACATGCCAACTTTGTCAAGGCATTGCGCATAATAGCCTCACCGATCCACCAGTATTCGACCTTGTTTGCACCTGCAAGATCATGCCTAGTACATCTGCACTGTGATTGGACACTCTAACCGTGGCTGACTCGTGTTATGATTCATTGCCATTTAAGGTACTTGGTAAACTTTGTGGTCATGGTCAGTGGTACATGCCAACATTGTCAAGACATTGCGCACAACAGCCACTCTTAGCCACCAGTATTTAACCTTGTTTGTACCTGCAAGGTCATGCCCAGTATATCTGCACTGTGATTGGACACTCTGACTGTGGCTGACTCGTGTTACGATTCGTAGAAGTTAACGTCAATTGGTAGACTTTGTGGTCATGGTCAGTGGCACATGCCAACTTTGTCAAGGCATTGCGCACAATAGCCATACCGAGCCACCAGTATTCAACCTTGTTTGTACCTGCAAGTTCATGTCCAGTATGTCTGCAATGTGATTGGAAACTCTGACCGTGGCTGACTCGTGTTGTAATTCATAGCCGTTTAAGGTACTTGGTAAACTTTGTGGCCATGGTCAGTGGCACATGCCAACTTTGTCAAGGCGTTGCGCACAATAGCTGTGCTAAGACACCGGTTTTTTACCCTGTTTATACCTGCAAGGTCATGCATACCAGATGCACGCTGCTATTGGGCACTCTGACCGTGGCTGACTCCTGTTACGATTCGTAGAAGTTAAAGTCACTTGGTAAACTTTGTGGCTATGGTCAGTGGCACATGCCACCTATGTCAAGGCATTGCGCACAATAGCCACGCCGAGCCACCGGTATTGAACATTGTTTGCTCCGACAAGACCATGCCTAGCACATCTGCACTGTGATTGGACACTCTGACCGTGGCTGACTCGTGTTATGATCAATAGAAGTAAATGTCACTTGGATATATTTGTTGTCATGGTCAGTGGCACATGCCGAATTTGTCAAGGCATTGCGCACAATAGCCACACCGAGCCACCAGTAGTCTACATTGATTGCACCTGTAAGATCATGCTTAGTATATCTGTACTGGTATTGGACATTCTGACCGTGGCTGACTTGTGTTATGATCCATAGCCGTTTACGCTACTTGGTAAACTTTGTGGTCATGGTCAGTGGGACATGCCAATTTTGTCAAGGTGTTGCGCACAATAGCCACACCGAGCCACCAGTATTGAACCTTTTTTGCACCTGTAACATCATGCCTAGTACATCTGCACTGTGATTTGGACACTCTGACCGTGGCTGACTTGTGTTATGATTCATAGCCGTTTAAGGTACTTGGTAAACTTTGTGGTCATGGTCAGTGGCACATGCAAACTTTGTCAAGGCATTTCGCACAATAGCCACATCAAGCCACCAGAATTGTACCTTGTTTGCACCTACAAGATCATGCCTAGTACATCTGCACTGTGATTGGACACTCTGACCGTGGCTGACTCGTGTTATGGTTCATAGCCGTTTAACGTACTTGGTAAACTTTGTGGTCATGGTCATTGGCACATGCCAACTTTGTCAAGGCATTGCACACAATAGCCACACCGAGCCACCAGTATTCTACCTTGGTTGCACCTACAAGATCATGCCTAGTAAATCTGCACTGTTATTGGACACTATGACCGTGGCTGACTTGAGTTATGATCAATAGAAGTAAAAGTCACTTGGATACACTTGTGGTCATGGTCAGTGACACATGCCAACTTTGTCAAGGCATTGCGCACAATAGCCACACCGAGCCACCAGTATTCTGCCTTGTTTGTACCAGTAAGATCATGCCTAGTACATCTGCACTGTGATTAGACACTCTGACCGTGGCTGACTCGTGTTATGATCAATAGAAGTAAAAGTCACTTGGATGCATTTGTGGTCATGGTTAGTGGCACATGCCAACTTTGTCAAGGCATTGCGCACAATAGCCACACCGAGCCACCAGTATTCTACCTTGTTTGTACCTGCAAGGTCATGCCAAGTATATCTGCACTGTTACTGGACACTTTGACCGTGGCTGACTCGTGTTATGATCAATAGAAGTCAAAGTCACTTGGATACATTTGTGGTCATGGTCAGTGGGACATGCCAGATTTGTCAAGGCATTGCGCACAATAGCCACACCGGGCCACCAGTATTCTACCTTGTTTCCACCTGCAAGATCATGCCCGCACATCTGCACTGTGATTGGAACTCTGACTGTGGCTGACTCGTGTTACTATTCATAGCCGTTTAAGGTACTTGGTAAACTTTGTGGTCATGGTCAGTGGCACAAGCCAACTTTGTCAAGGCATTGCGCACAATAGCCACACCAAGCCACCAGTATTGTACCTTGTTTGTACCTGTAAGATCATGCCTAGTACATCTGTCATGTGATTGGACACTCTGACCGTGGCTGACTCGTGTTATGATTCATAGCCGTTTAAAGTACTTCGTAAACTTTGGCGTCATGGTCAGTGGCACATGCTAACTTTGTCAAGGCATTGCGCACAATAGCCACACGGAGCCACCAGTATTGTACCTTGTTTGTACCTGCAAGATCATGCCCAGTATATCTGTAGTCTGATTGGACACTCAGACCGTGGCTGACTTGTGTTGTGATTCATAGCCGGTTAAGGTCACTTGGGAAACTGTGTGGTCATGGTCAGTTGTACAGACCAACGTTGTCAACGCATTGCGCACAATAGCCACACCGAGCAACCAGTATTCTACCTTGTTTATACCTACAAGGTCATGCATATTAGATGCACGCTGTGATTGGGCACTCTGACCGTGGCTAGCTCGTGTTACGATTCGTAGAAGCTGAAGTCACTTGGTAAACTTTGTGGTCATGGTCAGTGGCACATGCCACCTTTGTCAAGGCATTGCGGACAATAGCCACACCGAGCCACCACTATTCTACCTTGTTTGTACCTGCAAGATCATGCCCAGTATATCTGCACTGTGATTGGACACTTTGACCGTAGCTGACTCGTATTACGATGAATACAAGTAAAAGTCACTTGGATACATTTGTGGTTATGGTCAGTGGCACATGCCAACTTTGTGAAGGCATTGTGCACAATAACCACACCGAGCCACCAGTATTCTACCTTCTTTGCACCTGCAAAATCATGCGTAGTACATATGCATTGTTATTGGACACTCTGACCGTGGTTGACTCGTGTTTTGATTCATATCCGTTTAATGTACGTTGTAAGCTTTGTGGTCATGGTCAGTGGCAGCAGCCAACTTTGTCAAGGTATTGCGCACAATAGCAGTGCCAAGACACCAGTTTTGTACCATGTTTATACCAGCAAGGTCATGCATATTAGATGTGCACTCTGATTGGGCACTCTGACCGTGGCTCACTCGTGTTACGATTCATAGAAGTAAAAGTCACTTGGATACATTTGTGGTCATGGTCCGTGGCACATGCCAACTTTGTCAAGGCATTGCGCACAATAGCCACACCGAGCCACCAGTATTCTACCTTGGTTGCACCTGCAAGACCATGCCTAGTATATCTGCACTGTGATTGGACACTCTGACCGTGGCTGACTCGTGTCATGATCAATAGAAGTAAAAGTCACTTGGATACATTTGTGGTCATAGTGAGCGGCACATGCCAACTTTGTCAAGGCATTGCACACAATAGCGACACCGAGCCACCAGTATTCTACCTCTTTTGCACCTGCAAGGTCATGCCTAGTACATGTCCACTGTGATTGGACACTCTGACCGTGGCTGACTCATGTTATGATTCTTAGCCGTTTAAGGTACTTGGTAAACTTTGTAATAATGGTCAGTGGCACATGCCAACTTTGTCAAGGCATTGCACAGAATAGCCGTGTCAAGCCACCAGTAGTCTACCATTTTCATACCTGCAAGGTCATGCCTAGTACATCTCAACTGTGATTGGACAATCTGACCATGGCTGACACGTGTTATGATTCACAGAAGTAAAAGTCACTTGGAAACACTTTTGTTCATGGTCAGTGGCACATGCCAACTTTGTCAAGGCATTGCACACAATAGCCCCACCGAGCTACCAGTATTCTACCTTTTCTATACTTCTAAGGTCATGCCTAGTATACCTGCACTGTGATCAGACACTCTGAGTGTGGCTGACTCGTGTTATGATTCATAGTCGTTTAAGGTACTTGGTAAACTTTGTGGTCATGGTCAGTGGCAGCTGCCAAGTTTATCAAGGCATTGCGCACAATAGTCGTACCAAGACACCGGTTTTCACCCTGTTTCTAACTGAAACGTCATGCATATTAGATGTACACCGTGATTGGGCACTCTGATTGTGGCTGACTCGTGTTACGATTCATAGAAGTCAAAGTCGCTTGGATACATTTGTGGTCATGGTCAGTGGCACATGCCAACTTTGTCAAGGCATTACAAACAATATCCACACCAAGCCACCAGTATTTTACCTTGGTTGCACCTGCAAGATTATGCCTAGTATATCTGCACTATGATTGGACACTCTTACCGTGGCTGACTCGTGTTATTATCAATAGAAGTAAAAGTCACTTGGATACATTTGTGGTCATGGTCAGTGGCACATGCCAGCTTTGTGAAGGCATTGCGCACAATAGTCACACCGGGCCACCAGTATTCAACCTTTTGTGCACGTGCAAGATCATGCCTAGTACATCTGTACTGTGATTGGACACTCTGACTGTGGCTGACTCATTTTATGATTCATAGCCCTTTAGGTACTTCGTAAACTTTGTGGTCATGGTCAGTGGTACATGCCAACTCTATCAAGGCATTGCGCACAATAGCCACACCAAGCCACCAGTATTCTACCTTGTTTGCACATGCAAGATCATGCCTAGTACATGTGCACTGTGATTGGACACTCTGACCGTGGCTGACTCGTGTTATGATTCATAGCCGTTTAAGGTATTTGGTAAATTGTATGATAATAGTCAGTGGCAGATGCCAACTTTGTCAATGTATTACGCACAATAGCCGTGTCAAGCCACCAGTATTCTACCTTATCTACACCTGCAAGGTCATGCATAGCACATCTGAACTGTGATTGGACACTCTGACCGTGGCTGACTCGTGTAATGATTCATTGAAGAAAAAGTCACTTGGAAACATTTCTGTTCATGGTCAGTGGCACATGCCAACTTTGTCAAGGCATTGCGCACAATAGCCACACCGAGCCACCAGTATTCTACCATGTCTATACCTGTAAGGTCATTCCCAGTATACGTGCACTGTGATTTGACACTCTGACCGTGGCTGACTCGTGTTATGATTCATAGCCGATTAAGGTGCTTGGTAAACCTTGCGGTCATGGTCAGTGGCACATGCCAACTTTGTCAATGCATTGCGCACAATAGCCGTGCCAAGCCACCGGTTTAATTCCTTGTTTATACCTGCAAGGTCATGCATATTACATGTGCACTGTGATTGGACACTATGACCGCGGCTGACTCGTGTTATGATTCGTAGAAGTTAAAGTCACTTGGTAAACTTTGTGGTCATGGACAGTGGCACATGCCAACTTTATCAAGGCATTGTGCATAATAGTCACACCAAGCCACCAGTATTCTACCTTGTTTGAACCTGCAAGATCATGCCTAGTACATCTGCACTATAATTGGACACTCTGACCATGACCGACTCGTGTTATGATCGGCAGAAGTAAAAGTCACTTGGATACATTTGTGGTCATGATCAGTGGCACATGCCACCGTTGTCAAGGCATTGTGCACAATAGCCACACCGAGCCACCAGTATTCTGCCTTGTTTGTACCTGTAAGATCATGCCCAGTATATCTGCACTGTGATTGGACACTCTGACTGTGGCTGACTCGTGTCATGATTCGTATAAGTTAAAGTCACTTGGTAACCTTTGTGGTCATGGTCATCTACACTGGGATTGGACACTATGACCGTGGCTAACTAGTGTTATGATCAATATAAGTAAAAGTCACTTTGATACATTTGTGGTCATTTTCAGTGGCACATGCCAGCTTTGTCAAGGCATTGCGCACAATAGCCACACCGAGCCACCAGTGTTCTACCTTGTTTATACCTGCAAGGTCATGCGCAGTTTATCTGCACTGTGTTTGGACACTCTGACCGTGGCTGACTCGTGTTATGATTCATAGCCGTTCAAGGTACTTGTGTCAGAATACACTCACAATATCACAAGTCTGCCCCAATTCAGACTCATACTCCACAAGTGCCCCTCCGCGGCAAAGCAAGGGCATTCGAATATTGGACACCGAAAACCTCTGTCGGTGACCAGCTCATCCCTGCGACGATGGCTCCACACAGGAACTGGTTCGGAGTTTCCCTGACCGACACTTTAGGAACAGACGGTTGCATGATAACGGTCATCCAGAACCAGCGTTCCGGACCTCGCTCCGCGCTCACGTGGTGGAGAAGCGCTCTCTTGCCCATGTACCAAAAACGGACGTAGCTGAACAACACCGGCGCACCACTCCAGGACTACGTGCCTCCACGACGTCAGGCACCTCTCTTGTTTGTGCCGAGTCGCGAAGTGGCTCCGCACCCTGCCTCCATGGTAGAAGCAGCCAAGCGGCTGCGGCACCACTTGGGCTATCGCCCCGCATAGTAGAGACTAGGACTGGTACTTAAGTAGTTCAATGCTCCTTGTATTTTCTGCCTCTGTTATCGGCTATCTACTCATATCAATCGAGCTTGCCTCACCTTCCACTATGCCCGCCATCACGGCTGTGGCCTCACTATGTCATCTCTTCGTCCACCTTCACAACTGTGGTACTTGCATTCCTTGTTACCTTCATTCACTTTCACCAGCTTTGCCCTTTGTCGCTCCTTTGCTTTGCTCAGTCTCACCCACATCGCCCTGTCGAGGCACCTTTGTACTTCTGCACCCGTGCCTGTCGGCACTGCGCTCACGCAAGTCACACTTCCGGATAAGCTCGTGTCTTTGGCACCGCCCCCACGCTTGTTCTGCTTCCTTGCTTCAACTTGTCAGTACTTGGTTGCCCCAGGCAATTGTGTCTTGCCCTTCATGATGATGTCATCACGCTATCAGCCGTCTGTAGTTTCGCTGATGCTTCCGCAGCTGACCCATCTGTCCCTCCGCTTTGCCTAAGTATCATTACATTTTCCTGACATGGTATCAGAGCACACTGAAAGCTCCCGGCTCTCCTCCTTGCTTCCTCTCCATCACTGATGCCGAAACCGCCGCGCCGCGCCGCACCGCCCCTTCCAGTCAGCCGAATCTCCACTTCTCATTTTCTCTCCCAACTGCAAGGACAACAACATTGTGTATGGGCACAACGTTGAGAACCTCGCAGCAGCCATCACCTACATCTGTCGCCGCCTGACGCCTGAAGCACTCCGCCGAAGCGCGCACCTGGCAATCCGCCAGCAAGCATCTCCAACAGCAGCAGCCATCCGGTCTCACAAGAAAAACCTCCTCATGTCCTCTTCATCCTTCTACATCGTGTCATCACCACCACTGGGCTGTGTATGGGCACAACCCCCAGTGACGGCACCACACATGAACAACAGCAACTAAGTCTCCTCAGACTCTTCAAGAATGTCTCCACATCTCAGCAGCGCTACGTATGTCTCCTCCTTCAACGGGGCATCATGATCCTCTACGTACTCGGTTGCCTTGCAGTAGCAGCCTGGCATCAGCACAAGCAACAGAAGCAGCGTTCATAGCATCCTGATCCTCAGCCATCTTCAGAAGCAGCAACTTCAGCNATGAACAACAGCAGCTGAGTCTCCTCAGCCTCTTCAAGAATGTCTCCACATCTCAACAGCGCTACGTATGTCTCCTCCTTCAACGGGGCATCATGATCCTCTACGTACTCGGTTGCCTTGCAGTAGCAGCCTGGCATCAGCACAAGCAACAGAAGCAGCGTTCATAGCATCCTGATCATCAGCCATCTTCAGAAGCAGCAACTTCAGCTACTATCATCACCCACATCAGCATTCCCCAACCTGAATTGACCAAAGACCATGACTCTCCTCCTAAAACGATCATCTCAGCATCATCTCCCTCACCCGGCCGCCTCCGCACCTTCTCATCACCCTTAGAACCTGAACAGTGTCCACGCACAAACAGCCATCTAGCCACAGCTCCCCATTGTATGACCTCCTCTTTCCTAACCGCCAAAGCACACGAGCCCCTCTTTCTGGCAACATATTCTGCGTAGCCGGGTGCAGCAAGCATTCACCACCATCCACATCCTCAGGCAACTGCATGCCATATGCCGCCTCCCCCTCTGCCACCAGCAACCAATCCTATGCTCGCATGTCAAAAATAAAATCACGTCGCCGACGCCGCCAACTACTTGCACAAGCCTACTCCTTGTTAAGGTTTGGCACAACAGGCTCAGTTCCCCAAGCGTCCATCCGGACATCCTCCTCCTTGAACAAAGGGAATAATCACTACTTCTCAGAAGAATGGGACTCTACAGCAGCAAACGCCGCCTCTTCTTATCCAGACACCATTGCATCCATGGGACTAATACTCTACTCGAACACTCCACTTTTCACCAACGAGGAGCTCAACAACTTCATGATGCTCAGCTACGGGACAACCATCTGAACACAACGCCACAGCACCAAGACAACCCTGGTGCCACCACGACAATGACCCTTTCACTCTCTACATATCCTTCACCTTCTGTATCATCACACTCTCTATCAAGAAACCAGGAACCTTGCATATCCGCAGTGTCTTCACCAGCAGCAGCAACAACCATCTACCTCCTCCCTCATCAACAACAAGCAGGACAACAGCAGCATCTCAGCCAGCAGGATCACTCATCAGCACCCCCAACATCTTCTACTAGGACCAACCTCCTAAACACCAATCACTCCACAACGGACGGTACTGAACTCGCTCTTGCCCTCTGGAACTCCATCCTCTTGGGCCGCATGTTCCTATGGGTGCACACGCAAGGACTACAGCAGCACCCCCCGAATACTGAAAGCCTTCTCCTCCCAAACCACCTCTGGATGGAAGAGGGTCACTCTGTCAGCAGCTTAGCACAGGGTGTCTCTCTGAGCATCCTTGATTCCTACAGATCAGCAAGGAACTACTTCAGTGCACACATCTGGGCAACCTCTCGCCAGTCTCCCACCAGCAACTCCAGCACACCACCGCATCAACTTCAACCACCTGGACTCTCACCTCTCAGACACATAATCAGACTTGTGACATTGAGGGCGGGTGTCAAAATACACTCACAATATCACAAGCTGCCCCAACTGAGACTCATACTCCACAAGTGCCCGTCCGCGGCAAAGCAAGGGCATACGAATATTGGACACCAAAAACCTCTGTCGGTGACCAGCTCATTCCCGCGACGATGGCTCCACACAGGAACTGGTTCGGAGTTTCCCTGACCAACACTTCACGAACGGCCGGTTGCATGATAACGGTCATTCAGACCCAGCGCTCCGGACCTCGCTCCGCGCTCACGTGGGGGAGAAGCGCTCTCTCGCCCACATACCAAAAACAGGCGTAGCTGAACAACACCGGCGCACCACTCCAGGACTACGTGCATCCACGATGTCCCGCACCTATCTTGTTCATGCCGAGCCGCAAAGCGGCTCCGCACATTGCCTCCATGGCAGAAGCAGCCAAGCGGCTGCGGCACCACTTGGGCTATCGTCCCCCATAGTAGAGACTAGGACTAGTACTTAAGTAGTTAAGTGCTCCTTGTATTTTTTGCCTCTGTTATCAGCTATCTACTCATATCAATCGAGCTTGCCTCATCTTTCGCTGCGTCCGCCATCATGGCTGTGGCCTCACTGTGTGATCTCCTCACCCGCCTTCATTCGCTCTCACCAGCTTTGCCCTTTATTGCTCCTTTGCTTTGCTAAGTCTCACCCACATTGCCTCGTCGAGGCGCCTTTGTACTTCTGCGCCCGTGCCTGTCGGCACTGCGCTCACGCAAGTCACACTTTCGGATAGGCTCGTGCCTTTGGCACCGCCCCCACGCTTGTTCTGCTTCCTCACTTCAGCTTGTGAACACTTGGTTGCCCCAGGCAACCGTGTCTTGCCCTTCATGATTATGTCATCACGCTGTCAGCTGTCTGTAGTTTCGCCGATGCTTCCGCAGCTGACCCCTCTGTCCCTCCGCTTTGCCTAAGCATCATTACATTTTCCAGACAACTTTGTATACTTTGTGGTCATGGTCAGCGGCACATGCCAACTTTGTCAAGGCATTGCGCACAATAGCAACACCGAGCCACCAGTATTGTACCTTCCGTACACGTGCAAGGTCATGCCTCGTACATGTGCACTGTGATTGGACACTCTGACCGTGGCTGACTCATGTTATGATCAATAGAAGCAAAAGTCACTTGGATACATTTGTTGTCATGGTCAGTGGCACATGCCAAAATTGTCAAGGCATTGCACACAATAGCCACACCGCGCCAATACTGGTAGATCAGTGTGGATATTGTGCGCAATGCCTAGACAAATTTGGCATGTGCCACTGACCATGACCACAAAGTTTACCTAGTGATTTTAACATCTACCAATCGTAACACGAGTCAACCACGGTCAGAGAGCCCAATCACAGTTAAGATGTACTAGGCATGACCTTGCAGGTAGAAACAAGGTAAAAACCAGTGGCCTTGCACGGCTATTGTGCGCAATGCCCCGACAAAGTTGGCATGTGCCACTGACCATGACCACAAACTTTACCAAGTACCTTAAACGGCTATGAATCATAACACAAGTCAGCCACGGTCAGAGTGTCCAATCACAGTGCAGATGTACTGGGCATGACCTTGCAGGTATAAACACGATAGAATACTGGCAGCTCGGTGTGGCTACTGTGCGCAATGCCTTGACAAAGTTGGCATGTGCCACTGACCATGACCACAATTGTATCCAAGTGACTTTTACTTCTATTCATCATAACACGAGTCAGCCACGGTCAGAGTGTCCAATCACAGTGCAGATATACTACGCATGATCTTGCAGGTATAAACAAGGAAGAATATTGGCGGCTTGGTGTGGCTATTGTGCACAATACCTTGACGGAGTTGGCATGTGCCACTGACCATGACCACAAAGTTATCCAAGTGACTTTAACTTCTAGGAATCGTAACACGAGTCAGCCACGGTCAGAGTGCCCAATCACAGCGCACATCTGCATGACCTTGCAGCTATAAACAAGGTAAAAAACGAGTGGTTTGGCACGGCTATTGTGCGCAATACCGTAACAAAGTTGGCATGTGCCACTGACCATGACCACAAAGTTTACCAAGTACCTTAAACAGCTATGAATCATAACACGAGTCAGCCAAGGTCAGAGTGTCCAATCACAGTGTAGCTGTACTGAGCATGACCTCATAGATATAAACAAGGTAGAAAACTGGTGGCTCGTTGTGGCTATTGTGCGCAATACCTTGACAAAGTTGGCATGTGCCACTGACCATGGCCACAAATGTATCCAAGTGACTTTTACTTCCATGAATCATAACACGAGTCAGCCACGGTCAGAGTGTCCAATCACAGTTCAGATGTACTAGGCACGACCTTGCAGGTACAAACAAGATAGAATACTGGTGTCTTGGCACGGCTATTGTGCGCAATGCCTTGACAAAGTTGGCATGTGCCACTGACCATGACCAAAAAGTTTACCAAGTACCTTAAACGGCTATGAATCATAACACGAGTCAGCCACGGTCAGAGTGTCCAATCACAGCGCACATCTAACTTGCATGATCTTGAAGGTATAAACAAGGTAAAAACCCGGTGGCTTGGCACAGCTATTGTGCGCAATGCCTTGACAAAGTTGGCATGTGCCACTGACCATGACCACAATGTTTGCCAAGTACCTTAAACGGCTATGAATCAAAACATGAGTCGGCGATGGTGAGAGTGTCCAATCATAGTGGAGATGTACTAGGCATTATTTTGCAGGTACAAACAAGGCAGAATACATGTAGATGGGTGTGGCTATTGCTCACAATGCCTTGACAAAGTTGGCATGTGCCACTGACCATGACCACAAAGTTTACCAAGTGACTTTAGAACGGCTATGAATCATAACACGAGTCAGCCACAGTCAGAGTGTCCAATCACGGTGCATATATACTGGGCACAACCTTACAGGTATAAACAAGGTAGAGTACTGGTGGCCCGGCATGGCTATTGTGCACAATGCCTTGACAAAGTAGGCATGTGCCACTGACCATGACCACAAATGTATCCAAGTGACCTTTACTTCTATTCATCATAACACGAGTCAGCCACGGTAAGAGTGTCCAATCACTGTGCAAATGTAATAGGCATGATCTTGTAGGTGCAAAAAAGGTAGAATACTGGTGGCACGTTGTGGCCATTGTGCGCAATGCCTTGACAAAGTTGGCATGTGCCACTGACCATGACCACAAATGTATCCAAGTGACTTTTACTTCTATTGTTCATAACACGAGTAAGCCACGGCCAGAGTGTCCAATCATAGTGCAGATGTACTGGGCATGACTTTGACTTCTACGAATCATAACACGAGTCAGCCAAGGTCAGGGTACCCAATCACGGTGCACATCTAATATGCATGACCTTGCAGGTATAAACAGGGTAAAAAACGGGTGGCTTGGCACGGCTATCGTGCGCAATGCCTTGACAAAGTTAGCATGTGCCATTGACCATGACCACAAAGTTTACCAAGTACATTAAACGGCTATGAATCATAACACGAGTCAGCCACGGTCAGAGTGTCCAATCACAGTGCTTATATGCTGGGCATGACTTTGCAGGTATCAACAAGGTAGAATATTGGCAGCTCGGTGTGGCTACTGTGCGCAATGCCTTAACAAAGTTGGCATGTGCCACTTACCATGACCACAAATGTATCTAAGTGACTTTTACTTCCATTGATCATAACACGAGTCAGCCACGGTCAGAGTGCCCAATCACAGTTCAGATGTACTGGGCATGATCTTGCAGGTGCAAACAAGGTACATTTCTGGTGGCTCGGTGTGGCTATTGTGCACAATGCCTTGATAAAGTTGGCATGTGCCACTGACCAGGCCCACAAAGTTTACCAAATGACTTTAACTTGTACGAATCGTAACACGAGTCAGCCACGGTCAGAGTGCCCAATCACAGTGAAGATGTACTAGGCATGATCATGCACGTGCAAACAAGGTAGAATACTCGTGGCTCAGTGTGGCTATTGTGCGCAATGCCTTGACAAAGTTGGCATGTGCCACTGACCATGACCTCCAAGTTTACCAAGTGACTTTAACTTCTACGAATCGTAACATGAGTCAGCCACAGTGAGAGTGCCCAATCACAGTTCAGATGTACTAGGCATGACCTTGCTGGTATAAACAAGGTAGAATTCTGGTAGCTCGGTGTGGCTATTGTGCGCAATGCCTTGACAAAGCTGGCATGTGCCACTGACCATGACCACAAATGTATCCAAGTGACTTTTACTTCTATTGATCATAACACGAGTCAACCACGGTCAAAGTGTCCAATCACAGCGCAGATGTACTAGGCATGATCTTACAGATATAAACAAGGTACAATACTGGTGGCTCGGTGTGGCTATTGTGCACAATGCCTTGACGGAGTTGGCATGTGCCACTGACAATGACCACAAAGGTAACCAAGTGACTTTAACTTCTACGAATCGTAACACGAGTCAGCCACGGTCAGAGTGCCCAATCACAGTGCACATCTAATGGGCATGACCTTGCAGGTATAAACAAGTTAAAAAACCGGTGGCTTGGCACGGCTATTGTGCGCAATACCTTAACAAAGTTGGCATGTGCCACTGACCATGACCACAACGTTTACCAAGTACCTTAAACAGCTAAGAATCATAATACGAGTCAGCCACAGTCAGAGTGTCCAATCACAGTGCAGATATACTGGGCATGACCTTACAGGTACAAACAAGGTAGAATACTGGTAGATCAGTGTGGATATTGTGCGCAATGCCGGGACGAAGTTGGCATGTGCCACTGACCATGACCACAAAGTTTACCAATTGACTTTAACATCTAGGAATCGTAACACGAGTCAGCCACGGTCAGAGTGCCCAATCACAGTTCAGATGTAACAGGCATGACCTTGCAGGTAGAAACAAGGTAAAAACCGGTGGCCTTGCAGGGCTATTGTGCGCAATGCCCCGACAAAGTTGGCATGTGCCACTGACCATGACCACAAAGTTTACCAAGTATCTTAGACGGCTATGAATCATAACACATGTCAGCCACGGTCAGAGTGTCAAATCACAGTGCAGATATACTGGGCATGACATTGCAGGTATAAACAAGTTAGAATACAGGCAGCTCAGTGTGGCTACTGTGCACAATGCCTTGACAAAGTTGGCATGTGCCACTGACCATGACAACAAACGTATCCAATTAACTTTTACTTGTATTGATCATAACACACGTCAGCAACGGTCGGGGTGTCCAGTCACAGTGCAGATGTACTAGGCATGATCTTGCAGGTATAAATAAGGCAGAATATTGGTGGCTTGGTGTGGCTATTGTGCGCAATGCCTTGACGCAGTTGGCATGTGCCATTGACCATGACCACAAAGTTAACCAAGTGATTTTAACTTCTAGGAATCGTAACACGGGTCAGCCACGGTCAGAGTGCCCAATCACAGTGAACGTGTAATATGCATGACCTTGCAGGGATAAACAAGGTAAAACACCGGTGGCTTGCCACGGGTATTGTGCGCAATACCTTAACAAAGTTGGCATGTGCCACTGACCATGACCATAAAGTTTACCAAGTACCTTAAACGGCTATGAATCATAACACGAGTCAGCCACGTTCAGAGTGTCCAATCACACTGCAGATATAGTAGGCATGACCTTACAGGTATAAACAAGATAGAATACTGGTGGCTCATTGTGGCTATTGTGCGCAATACCTTGAAAACGTTGGCATTTGCCACTAACCATGACAACAAAGTTTACCAATTGACTTAAAACGGCTATGAATCATAACACGAGTCAGCCACAGTCACAGTGTCCGATCACAGTGCAAATGTACTGGGCATGACTTAACAGGTATAAAAAAGGTAGAATACTGGTAACTCGGTGTGGCTATTGTGCGCAATCCCTTGTCAAAGCTGGCATGTGCCACTCACCATTACCACAAATGTATCCAAGTGACCTTTACTTCTATTGATCATAACACGAGTTAGCCACGGTCAGAGTGTCCAATCACAGTACCGATGTAATAGACATTCAACGGCTTTGAATCATAACAGGAGTCAGCCACAGCCGATGTAATAATCACAGTGCAGATATATTGGGCATGACCTTGCATGTACAAACAAGGTAGAATACTGGTGTCTCGGTGTGGCTATTGTGCATGATGCCTTGTTAAAGTTGGTATGTGCCACTGACCATGACCACAAATGTATCCAGGTGACTTTTGCTTCTATTGATCATAACATGAGTCAGCCACGGTCAGAGTGTCCAATCACAGTGCAGATGTAATATGCATGATCTTTCAGGTACAAACAAGGTAGAGTACCGGTGGCTTGGGGTGGCTATTGTGTGCAATGCCTTGACAAAGTTGGCATGTCCCACTGACCATGACCACAAATGTATCCAAGTGACTTTTACTTCTATTGATCATAACACGAGTCAGCCACAGTCAGAGTGTCCAATCCCATTGCAGATGTACTATGTATGATCTTGGAGGTACAAACAAGGTAGAATACTGGTGACTCTGTGTGGCTATTGTGCGCAATGCCTTCACAAAGTTGGCATGTGCCACTGACCATGACCACAAATGTATCCAAGTGACTTTTACTTCTATTGATCATAACGCAAGTCAGCCACGGTCAGAGTGTCCACTAAGAGTGCACATTTACCAGGCATGATATTGCAGGTGCAAACAAGGTACAATACTGGTGGCTCGGTGTGGCTATTGTGCGCAATGCCTTGACAAAGTTGGCATGTGCCACTGAACATGACCACAAAGTTCACCAAATGACTTTAACTTCTACAAATAGTAACACGAGTCAGCCACAGTCCTAGTAACCAATCACAGTTCAGATGTACTAAGCATGACCTTGCAGGTATAAACAAGGCAAAGAACCTGTGACTTGGCACGACTATTGTGCGCAATGCCTTGGTAAAGTTGGCACGTGCCATTGACCATGACCACAAAGTTTACCAAGTACCTTAAACAGCTATGAATCATAACATGAGTCAGCCATGGTCAGTGTGTCCAATCACAGTGCAAAAAAACTAGGCATGACCTTGCAGATATAAACAAGGTTAGAATACGGGTGGCGCGGTGTAACTACTGTGGGCAATGCCTTGACAAAGTTGGCATGTGCCACAGACCATGACCACTACGTTTACCAAGTACCTTAAATGACTATGAATCATAACATGAGTCAGCCACGGTTAGAGTGTCTAATCACAGTGCAAATATACTGGGCATGACCATACAGGTATAAACAAGGTAGAATACTGGTGGCTCGGTGTGGCTATTGTGCGCAGTGCCTTGACAAAGTTGGCATGTGCCACTGACCATGACCACACATGTATCCAAGTGACTTTTACTTATATTGATCATAAAACGAGTCAGCCACGGTCAGGGTGTCCGATCGCAGTGCGGATGTACTAGGCATGATTTTATAAGTAAAAACAATGTATAATACTGTTGGCTTGGCACGGCTTTGGTGCAACAAGCCTTGACAAAGTTGGCATGTGCCACTGACCATGACCACAAAGTTTACCAAGTACCTTAAACGGCTATGAATCATAACATGAGTCAGCCACGGTCAGAGTGTCCAATCAAAGTGCAGATGTACTAAGCATGACCTTGCAGGTATAAACAAGGTAGAATACTGGTGGCCCGGTGTGGCTATTGTGCGCACTGCCTTGACAAAGGTGGCATGTGCCACCGACCATTACCACAAAGTTTACCAAGTGACTTTAACGTCTATGAATCAAAACACGAGTCTGCCACAGTGAGAGTATCCAATCACAGTGTAGATATACTGGGCATGATCTCGCAGGTACAAAAAATGTAGAATACTGGTGGCTCAGTGTGGCTATTGTGCGCAATGCCTTGACAACGTTGGCAGGTGCCACTGACCATGACCACAAATGTATCCAAGTGACTTTTACTTCTATTGATCATAACACGAGTCAGCCACAGTCAGAATGTCCAATCACAGTGCAGATGTTATAGGCATGATCTTGCAGGTATAAACAAGGTTTAATAGTTGTGGCTCGGTGTGGCTATTGTGTGCAATTCCTTGATAAAGTTGGCATGTGCCACTGACCATGACCACAAATGTATCCAAGTGACGTTTACTTCTTTTGATCATAACACGAATCAGCCAGGGTCAGGGTGTCTAATCACAGTGCAGATGTACTAGGCATGATCTTGCAGGTATAAATAAGGTAGAATACTGGTGGCTCGGTGTGGCTATTGTGCGCAATACCTTGACGGAGTTGACATGTGCCACTTACCATGACCACAAAGTTAACCAAGTGACTTTAACTTCTACGAATCGTAACACGAGTCAGCCACGGTCAGAGTGCCCAATCACAGCGTACATCTAATATGCATGACCTTGCAGGTATAAACAAGGTAAAAAACTGGTGACTTGGCAAGGCTTTTGTGCGTAATACCTTAACAAAGTTGGCATGTGCCACTGACCATGACCACAAAGTTTACCAAGTACCTTAAACGGCTATGAATCATAACACGAGTCAGCCACGATCAGAGTGTCCAATCACAGTGTAGATATTCTGGGCATGACCTTACAGGTATAAGCAAGGTAGAATACTGGTGGCTGGTTGTGGTTATTGTGCGCAATACCTTGAAAAAGATGGCATTTGCCATTGACCATGACCACAAAGTTTACCAAGTGACTTAAAACGGCTATAACACGACATAACATAATCATAACATAATCATCATCATAACACGAGTCAGCCACGGTCAGAGTGTCCAATCACAGTGCAGATATACTGGGCATGACCTTACAAGTATAAACAATGTGGAATACTGGTAACTCGGTGTGGCTATTGTGCACAATGCCTTGAATAAGTTGGCATGTGCCACTGACCATGACCACAAGTGTATCCAAGTGACCTTTACTTCTATTGATCATAACACGAGTCAGCCACAGTCAGAGTGTCCAATCACAATGCCGATGTAATAGGCATGGCCTTGCAGGTATAAACAAGGTAGAATACTGGTGGCCCGGTGTGGCTATTGTGCGGAGTGCCTTGACAAAGGTGGCATGTGCCACCGACCATGACCACAAAGTTTACCAAGTGACTTTAACTTCTACGAATCAAAACACGCGTCTGCCACAGTCAGAGTATCCAATCACTGTGTAGATATACTGTGCATGATCTCGCAGGTATAAACAATGTAGAATACTGGTGGCTCGGTGTGGCTATTGTGCGCAATGCCTTGACAACGTTGGCAGGTGCCACTGACCATGACCACAAATGTATGCAAGTGACTTTTACTTCTATTGATCATAACACGAGTCAGCCACGGTCAGAGTGTCCAATCACAGTGCATATGTTCTAGGAATGATATTGCAGTTATAAAAAAGGTAGATTACTGGTGGCTCGGTGTGGATATCGTGCGCAATTCCTTGACAAAGTTGGCATGTGCCACTGACCATGACGACAAATGTATCCAAGTGACGTTAACTTCTATTGATCATAACACGAATCAGCCATGGTCAGGGTGTCTAATCACAGTGCAGATGTACTGGGCATGATCTATCAGGTATAGATAAGGTAGAATACTGGTGTCTCGGTGTGGCTATTGTGCGCAATACCTTGACGGAGTTGCCATGTGCCACTGACCATGACCACAACGTTAACCAAGTGACTTTAACTTCTACGAATCGTAACACGAGTCAGCCACGGTCAGAGTGCCCAATCACAGCGTACATCTAATATGCATGACCTTGCAGGTATAAACAAGGTAAAAAACTGGTGACTTGGCATGGCTTTTGTGCATAATACCTTAACAAAGTTGGCATGTGCCACTGACCATGACCACAAAGTTTACCAAGTGACTTAAAACGGATATGAATCATAACACAAGTCAGCCACGGTCAGAGTGTCCAATCACAGTGTAGATATACTGGGCATGACCTTACAAGTATAAACAATGTAGAATACTGGTAACTCGGTGTGGCTATTGTGCACAATGCCTTGACAAAGTTGGCATGTGCCACTGACCATGACCACAAATGTATCCAAGTGACCTTTACTTCTATTGATTATAACACGAGTCAGCCACAGTCAGAGTGTCCAATCACAATGCCGATGTAATAGGCATGGCCTTGCAGGTATAAACAAGGTAGAATACTGGTGGCCCTGTGTGGCTATTGTGCGGAGTGCCTTGACAAAGGTGGCATGTGCCACCGACCATGACCACAAAGTTTACCAAATGACTTTAACGTCTACGAATCAAAACACGAGTCTGCCACAGTCAGAGTATCCAGTCGCAGTGTAGATATACTGTGCATGATCTCGCAGGTACAAACAATGTAGAATACTGGTGGCTCGGTGTGGCTATTGTGCGCAATGCCTTGACAACATTGGCAGGTGCCACTGACCATGACCACAAATGTATGCAAGTGACTTTTACTTCTATTGATCATAACACGAGTCAGCCACGGTCAGAGTGTCCAATCACAGTGCAGATGTTCTAGGAATGATCTTGCAGGTATAAACAAGGTAGAATACTGGTGGCTCGGTGTGGATATCGTGCGCAATTCCTGGACAAAGTTGGCATGTGCCACTGACCATGACCACAAATGTATCCAAGTGACGTTTACTTCTATCGATCATAACTCGAATCAGCCACGGTCAGGATGTCTAATCACAGTGCAGATGTACTAGGCATGATCCCTTAGGTATAAATAAGGTAGAATACTGGTGGCTCGGTGTGGCTATTGTGCGCAATACCTTTACGGAGTTGCCATGTGCCACTGACCATGACCACAAAGTTAACCAAGTGACTTTAACTTATACGAATCGTAACACGAGTCAGCCACGGTCAGAGTGCCCAATCACAGCGTACATCTAATATGCATGACCTTGCAGGTATAAACAAGGTAAAAGACTGGTGACTTGGCACTGCTTTTGTGCGCAATACCTTAACAAAGTTGGCATGTGCCACTGACCATGACCACAAAGCTTACCAAGTACCTTGAACGGCTATGAATCATAACACGAGTCAGCCACAATCAGAGTGTCCAATCACAGTGTACATATACTGGGCATGACCTTAGAGGTATAAACAAGGTAGAATACTGGTGGCTCGTTGTGGTTATTGTGCGCAATACCTTGAAAAAGTTTGCATTTGCCACTGACCATGACCACAAAGTTTACCATGTGACTTAAAACGGCTATGAATCATAACATGAGTCAGCAACGGTCAGAGTGTCCAATCACAGTGTAGATATACTAGGCATGACCTTACAGGTATAAACAATGTAGAATACTTGTAACTCGGTGTGGCTATTGTGCGCAATGCCTTGACAAAGTTGGCATGTGCCACTGACCATGACCATAAATGTATCCAAGTGACCTTTACTTCTATTGATCATAACACGAGTCAGCCACGGTCGGAGTGTCCAATCACAATGCCGATGTAATAGGCATGGCCTTGCAGGTATAAACAAGGTAGAATACTGGTGGCCCGGTGTGGCTATTGTGCACAATGCCTTGACAAAGGTGGCATGTGCCACCGACCATGACCACAATGTTTACCAAGTAACTTTAACGTCTACGAATCAAAACACGAGTCTGCAACAGGCAGAGTATCCAATCACAGTGTAGATATACTGTGCATGATCTTGTAGGTACAAACAATGTAGAATACTGGTGGCTCCGTGTGGCTATTGTGCGCAATGCCTTGACAACGTTGGCAGGTGCCATTGACCATGAACACAAATGTATCCAAATGACTTTAACTTCTATTGATCATAACACGAGTCAGCCACAGTCAGAGTGTCCAATCACAGTGCAGATGTTCTAGGCATGATCTTGCAGGTATAAACAAGGTAGAATAGTGGTGGCTCGGTGTGGCTATCGTGCGCAATTCCTTGACAAAGTTGGCATGTGCCACTGACCATGACCTCAAATGTATCCAGGTGACGTTTACTTCTGTTAATCATAACACGAATCAGCCACGGTCAGGGTGTCTAATCACAGTGCAGATGTACTAGACATGATCTTGCAGGTAGAAATAAGGTAGAATACTGGTGGCTCGGTGTGGCTATTGTGCGCAATACCTTGACGGAGCTGCCATGTGCCACAGACCATGACCACAAAGTTAACCAAGTGACTTTAACTTCTACGAATCGTGACACAAGTCAGCCACAGTCAGAGTGCCCAATCATAGCGTACATCTAATATGCATGACGTTGCAGGTATAAACAAGGTAAAAAACTGGTGACTTGGCACGGCTTTTGTGCGTAATACCTTAACAAAGTTGGCATGTGCCACTGACCATGACCACAACGTTTACCAAGTACCTTAAACGGCTATGAATCATAACACGAGGCAGCCACGATCAGAGTGTCCAATCACAGTGTAGATACACTGGGCATAACAAAACAGGTATAAAAAAGGTAGAATACTGGTGGCTCGTTGTGGTTATTGTGCGCAATACCTTGAAAAGTTTGGCATTTGCCACTGACCATGACCACAAAGTTTACCAAGTGACTTAAAACGGCTATGAATCATAACACGAGTCAGCCACGGTCATAGTGTCCAATCACAGTGTAGATATACTGGGCATGACCTTAAAGGTATAAACAATGTAGAATACTGGTAACTCGGTGTGGCTATTGTGCGCAATGCCTTGACAAAGTTGGCATGTGCCAATGACCATGACCACAAATGTATGCAAGTGACTTTTACTTTTATTGATCATAACACAAGTCAGCCACGGTCAGAGTGTCCAATCATAGTGCAGATGTTATAGGAATGATCTTGCAGGTATAAACAAAGAAGAATACTGGTGGCTCGGTGTGGCTATTGTGCGCAATTCCTTGACGAAGTTGGCATGTGCCACTGACCATGACCACGAATGTATCCAAGTGAATTTTACTTCTATCGATCATACCACGAGTCAGCTACGGTCAGAGTGCCCAATGACAGTGCAGATGTACTAGGCATGATCTTGCAGGTGCAAACAAGGTGGAATACTAGTGTCTCGAAGTGTCTATTGTGCGCAATGCCTTGACAAAGTTGGCATGTGCCACTGACCATGACGACAAATGTATCCAAGTGACTTTTTCTTCTATTGATCAGAAGACGAGTGAGCCACGGTCAGAGTGTCCAATCACAGTGCAGACGTAATAAACATGATCTTTCAATAACAAACAAGTTAGAATACTGGTAGCTTGGGGTGGCTATTGTGTGCAATGCCTTGACAAAGTTGGCATGTGCCACTGACCATGACCACAATTGTATCCAAGTGACTTTTACTTCTATGAATCATAACACGCGTCAGCCACAGTCAGAGTGTCCAATCACATTGCAGATGTAATAGGCATGATCTTGCAGGTACAAACAATGTAGAATACTGGTGGCTCGGTATGGCTATTGTGCGCAATGCGTTGACAACGTTGGCAGGTGCCACTGACCATGACCACAAATGTATCCAAGTGACTTTAACTTCTATTGATCATAACACGAGTCAGCCACAGTCAGAGTGTCCAATCACAGTGCAGATGTTCTAGGCATGATCTTGTAGGTATAAACAAGGTAGAATAGTGGTGGCTCGGTGTGGCTATCGTGCGCAATTCCTTGACAAAGTTGGCATGTGCCACTGACCATGACCTCAAATGTATCCAGGTGACGTTTACTTCTATTAATCATAACACGAATCAGCCACGGTCAGGGTGTCTAATCACAGTGCAGATGTACTAGACATGATCTTGCAGGTATAAATAAGGTAGAATACTGGTGGATTGGTGTGGCTATCGTGCGCAATACCTTGACGGCGTTGCCATGTGCCACTGACCATGACCACAAAGTTAACCAAGTGACTTTAACTTCTACGAATTGTGACACGAGTCAGCCACGGTCAGAGTGCCCAATCACAGCGTACATCTAATATGCATGACGTTGCAGGTATAAACAAGGTAAAAAACTGGTGACTTGGCACGGCTTTTGTGCGTAATACCTTAACAAAGTTGGCATGTGCCACTGACCATGACCACAAAGTTTACCAAGTGACTTAAAACGGCTATGAATCATAACACGAGTCAGCCACGGTCAGAGTGTCCAATCACAGTGTAGATATACTGGGCATGACCTTAAAGGTATAAACAATGTAGAATACTGGTACCTCGGTGTGGCTATTGTGCGCAATGCCTTGACGAAGTTAGCATGTGCCAATGACCATGACCACAAATGTATCCAAGTGACCTTTACTTCTATAACACGAGTCAGCAACAATCAGAGTGTCCAATCACAATGCCGATGCAATAGGCATGGCCTTGCAGGTATGAACAAGGTAGAATTCTGGTGGCCCGGTGTGGCTATTGTGCGCAGAGCCTTGACAAAGGTGGCATGTGCGACCGACCATGATCACAAAGTTTACCAAGTGACTTTAACTTCTACGAATCAAAACACGAGTCAGCCACAGTCAGAGTATCCAACCACAGTGCAGATATACTGGGCATGATCTTGCAGGTACAAACAAGGTAGAACACTGGTGGCTCGGTGTGGCTATTGTGCGCAATGCCTTGACAAAGTTGGCATGTGCCATTGACCATGACCACAAATGTATCCAAGTGACTTTTACTTCTATTGATCATAACACAAGTCAGCCACAGTCAGAGTGTCCAATCATAGTGCAGATGTTATAGGAATGATCTTGCAGGTATAAACAAGGTAGAATACTGGTGGCTCGGTGTGGCTATTGTGCGCAATTCCTTGACGAAGTTGGCATGTGCCACTGACCATGACCACAAATGTATCCAAGTGACTTTTACTTCTATCGATCATACCACGAGTCAGCTACGGCCAGAGTGTGCAATCACAGTGCAGATGTACTAGGCATGATCTTGCAGGTGCAAACAAGGTAGAATACAGGTGGCTCAAAGTGTCTATTGTGCGCAATGCCTTGACAAAGTTGGCATGTGCCACTGACCATGACGACAAATGTATCCAAGTGACTTTTTCTTCTATTGATCAGAACACGAGTCAGCCACGGTCAGAGTGTCCAATCACAATGCAGATGTAACAAACATGATCTTTCAATTACAAACAAGTTAGAATACTGGTAGCTTGGGGTGGCTATTGTGTGCAATGCCTTGACAAAGTTGGCATGTGCCACTGACCATGACCACAATTGTATCCAAGTGACTTTTACTTCTATGAATCATAACACGCGTCAGCCACAGTCAGAGTGTCCAATCACAGTGCAGATGTACTGAGCATGATCTTAGAGGTACAAACAAGGTAGAATACTGGTGGCTAGTTGTGGCTATACTGCGCAATGCCTTGACAAAGTTGGCATGTGCCACTGACCATGACCATAACGTTTACTAAGTATCTTAAACGGCTATGAATCATAACACGAGTCAGCCATGGTCACATTGTCCAATCACAGTGTACATATAATATGTATTACCGTGCAGGTTTAAACAAGGAAAAAAACCAGTGACTTGGCACGGTTATTGTGCACAATGCCCTGACAAAGTTGGCATGTGCCACTGACCATGACCACAAAGTTTACCAAGTACCTTAAACGGCTATGGATCATAACACGAGTCAGCCACGGTCAGAGTGTCAAATCACAGTGCAGATATACTGGCAATGACCTTGCAGGTATCAACAAGGTATAATACTGGTGGCTTGGTGTTGCTATTGTGTGCAATGCCTTGACAAAGTTGGCATGTGCCACTGACCATGACCACAAAGTGTACCAAGTGACTTTAACGTCTACGAATCGTAACACGAGTCAGCTACGGTCAAAGTGTCCAATTACAGTTCACATGTACTAGGCATGACCTTGCAGGAATAAACAAGGTTAAAACCCGTTGCCTTGGCACGACTATTGTGCGCAATGCATTGACAAAGTTGGCATGTGCCACTGACTATGACCACAAAGTTTACCAAGTACCTTAAACAGCTATGAATCATTACATGAGTCAGCCATGGTCAGAGTGCCCAATCACAGTGCTGATGTACTAGGCATGTCCTTGCATGTATAATCAAGGTAGAATACTGGTGACCCGGTATGGCTATTGTATGCAATGCCTTGATAAAGTTGGCATGTGCCACTGACCATGACCACAAATGTATCCAAGTGACTTTTACTTCTATTGATCATAACACGAGTCAGCCACGGTCAGAGTGTCCAATCGCAGTACAGATGTACTAGGCATGATCTTGCTGCTGCAAACAAGGTAGAATACTGGTGGCTTGGGATGGCTATTTTGTGCAATGCCTTGACAAAGGTCAGCCACAGTCAGAGTCTCCAACATTGATCATTACAAGAGTCAGCCACAGTCAGAGTGTCCAATCACAGTGCAGATGTACTAGGCATGATTGTGGAGGTACAAACAAGGTACAATACTGGTGGCTCACTGCGGCTATTGTGCGCAATGCCTTGATAAAGTTGGCATATGCCACTGACCATGACCACAAAGTTTACCAAGTGACATTAACTTGTACGATCGTAACACGAGTCAGCCACGGTCAGAGTACCCAAACACAGTGTAGATGTTCTAGGCATGATCTTGTAGGAGCAAAAAATGTAGAATACTGGTGGCTCGGTGTGGCTATTGTGTGCAATGCATTGACAAAGTTGACATGTGCAACTGACCATGACCACAAAGTTTACCAAGTGACTTTAACTTCTACGAATTGTAACACGATTCAGCCACAGCCAGAGTATCCAATCACAGTGCAGATATACTAGGCATGATCTTGCAGGTACAAACAAGGTAGAATACTGGTGGCTCGGTGTGGCTATTGTACGCAATGCCTAGACAAAGTTGGCATGTGCCACTGACAATGACCACGAATGTATCCAATCGACTTTTACTTCTATTGATCATAACACGAGTCAGCCACGGTCAGAGTGTCTAATCACAGTGCAGATGTTCTAGGCATGATCTTGCAGGTATAAACAAGATAGAACACTGGTGGCTCGGTGTGTTTATTGTGCGCAATTCCTTGACAAAGTTGGCATGTGCCACTGACCGTGACCACAAATGTATCCAAGTGACTTTTACTTCTATTGATCAGAACACGAATCAGCCACGGTCAGAGTGTCCAATCACAGTACAGATGTACTAGGCATGCTCTTATAGGTCTAAACAAGGCAGAATACTGGTGGCTCGGTGTGGCTATTGTGCGCAATGCCTTGACAAAGTTGGCATGTGCCATTGACCATGACCACAAATGTATCCAAGTGACTTTTACTTCTATGAATCATAACACGAGTCAGCCACGGCCAGAGTGTCCGATCAAAGCTCAGATGTACTAGGCATGACCTTGCAGGTATAAAGAAGGTAGAATACTGGTTACTTGGCACGGCTATTGTGCGCAACGCCTTCACAAAGTTGGCATGTTCCACTGACCATGACCACAAAGTTTACCAAGTACCTTAAACGGCTCTGAATCATAACACGAGTCAGCCACAATCAGAGTTTCCTATCACAGCGTACATCTAATATTCATGACCTTGCAGGTGTAAACAAGGAAAAACACCAGTGACTTGGCACGGCTATTGTGCGCAATGCCTTGACAAAGTTGGCATGTGCCACTGACCATGACCACAAAGTTTACCAAGTACCTTAAACGGCTATGAATCATAACACGATTCAGTCGCGGTCAGAGTATCAAATCACAGTGCAGATATACTGGGCATGACCCTGCAGGTATAAACAAGTTAGAATACTTGTGGCTCGTTGTGGCTATTGTGTGCAATGCATTGACAAAGTTGGCATGTGCCACGGACCATGACCACAAATGTATCCAAGTGACATTTACTTCTATGAATCATAACATGAGTCAGCCACAGTCAGAGTGTCCAATCATAGTTCAGATGTACTAGGCATGACCTTGCAGGTATACACAAGGTAGAATACTGGTCGCTTGGCATGGCTATTGTACGGAATGTCTTGACAAAATGGCATGTACCACTGACCATAACCACAAAGTTTACCAAGTACCTTAAACGGCTATGAATCATAACACGAGTCAGCCACGGTTAGAGTGTCCAACTACAATGCACACCTAATATGCATGTTCTTGCAGGTATAAACAAGGTAAAAAACCGCTGGCTTGGCATGGCTATTGTGCGCAATGCCTTGACAAAGTTGGCATGTGCCACTGAACGTGACCACAATGTTTACCAAGTACCTTAAACGGCTATGAATCATAACACAAGTCAGCCACGGTCATCGTGTCCAATCACAGTGCAGATGTACTAGGCATGATCTTGCAGGTTCAAACAAGGTAGAATACTGGTAGATCGGTGTGGCTATTGTGCGCAATGTCTTGACAAGTTTGGCATGTGCCACTAACCATGACCACAAAGTTTACCAAGGGACTTTAAACGGCTATGAGTCGTAACACGATTCCGCCACAGCCAGAGTGTCCAATCACAGTGCATATATACTGGGCACAACCTTGCAGGTATAAACAAGATAGAATTCTGGTGGCTCGGTGTGGCTATTGTGAGCAATGCCTTGACAAAGTTGGCATGTGCCACTGACCATGACCACAAATGTATCCGATTGACTTTTACTTCTATTGATCATAACACGAGTCAGCCACGGTCAAAGTGTCAAATCACAGCACAGATATACTGGGCATGACCGTGCAAGTACAAACAAGGTAGAATACTGGTGGCTCGGTGTGGCTGTTGTGCGCAATGCTTTGACAAAAGAAGCATGTGCCACTCATCATGACCACAATTGTATCCAAGTGACGTTTACTTATATTGATCATAACAGGAGTAAGCCATGGTCAGAGTGTCCAATCACAGTGCATATGTACTAGTCGTGATCTTACAGGTACAAACAAGGTAGAATACTGGTGGCTCGGTGTGGCTATTGTGCGCAATGCCTTGACGAGGTTTGCATGTGCCTCTGACCATGACCACAAAGATGACCAAGTGCCTTTAACTTCTAGGAATCATGACACAAGTCAGCTACGGTCAGAGTACCCAATCACAGTGCACATCATATATCCTGACCTTGCAGGTATAACCTGGTTAAAAATCAGGTGGCTTGGCACGGCTATTGTGCGCAATGCCTTGACAAAGTTGGCATGTGCCACTGACCATGACCACAAAGTTTACCAAGTACCTTAAACGGCTATGAATCATAACACGAGTCAGCCACGGTCAGATTGTCCAATCACAGTGCAGATGTACTAGGCATGATCTT
>SZWC01001313.1:0-17781 GCA_023375785.1 Penium margaritaceum | reverse complement strand
AAGATCATGCCTAGTACATCTGCACTGTGATTGGACAATCTGACCGTGGCTGACTCGTGTTATGATTCATAGCCGTTTAAGGTACTTGGTAAACTTTGTGGTCATGGTCAGTGGCACATGCCAACTTTTTCAAGGCATTGCGCACAATAGCCGTGCCAAGCCACCAGTATTCTACCTTGTTTGTACCTGAAAGATCATGCCTAGTACATCTGCACTGTGATTGGATACTCTGACTGTGGTTGACTTGTGTTATGATCAATAGAAGTAAAAGTCACTTGGATACATTTGTGGACATGGTTAGTGGCACATGCCAACTTTGTCAAGGCATTGCACACAATAGCCACACCAAGCCACTAGTATTCTACCTTCTTTATACCTGTAAAGGTCATGCCCAGTATATATGCACTGTGATTAGAAACTCTGACCGTGAGTGACTCGTGTTATGATTCATAGCCGTTTAAGCTACTTGGTAAACTTTGTGGTCATGGTCAGTGGCACATGCCAACTTTGTCAAGGCATTGCGCACAATAGTTACACCGAGCCACCAGTATTCTACCATGTTTGTACATGCAAGGTCATGTCCAATATGTCTGCACTGTGATTGGACACTCTGACCGTGGCTGACTCGTGTTATGATTCATAGCCGTTTAAGGTACTTGGTAAACTGTGTGGTCGTGGTCAGTGGCACATGCCAGGTTTTTCATGGCATTGCGCACAATAGCCGTGCCAAGCCACCAGTTTTTTACCTTGTTTATACCTGTAAGGTCATGCCTAGTACATCTGAACTATTATTGGGCACTCTGACTGTGGCTGACTCGTGTTACGATTTAAAGAAGTTAAAGTCATTTGGTAAACTTTGTGGTCATGGTCAGTGGCACATGCCAACATTGTGAAGGCATTGCGCACAATAGCCACACAGAGCCACCAGTATTCTCCCTTGTTTGTACATGTAAGATCATGCCTAGTACATCTGCACTGTGACTGGACACTCGGATCGTGGCTGACTCGTGTTACGATTCGTGGGAGTTAAAGTCACTTGGTAATCTTTGTGGTCATGGTTAGTGGCACATGCCAACTTTATCAGGGCATTGCGCAAAATAGCCACACCGAGCCACCAGTATTGTACCTTGTTTATACCTGTAAGGTCATGCCCAATACATCTGCACTGTGACTAGACACTCTGGCTGTGGCTGACCTGTGTTATGATTCATAGCCGTTTAAAGTTACTTGGTAAACCTTGTGGTCATCGTTAGTGGCACATGCCAACTTTGTCAAGGCATTGCGCACAATAGCCACACCAATCAACCAGTATTCTACCTTGTTTATGTCAGAAATTAGCATCAAGGAAGCTCACTCTAGTCACTCAGCCAGGAAAAGATCCGCCTTTTCTCAATAACGGTTCAAGCTCAAGTCCGAACCATCTCGGTCACCAATGGTAGGATCTCAGGACCGTTGAGACCGAGTTATCCCCTAATAAAGTGACACCTGTCACCCACGTCCGGCTAGTGGGAAGAGCCGTTGCACATACCTTTATTGTTCAATCCATATATACCGAGGAGATTCATTCCCTCGAGTCAACCAGAACAGTTCTACTCATCCTGTTCCCCTTTGGTTCCGCGGCTTCGCCGTTGTGTCTTCGCTCTGCTCGCTCCTCACATTCTCTGTCTTCGCCAACTCCTCTCAACACTTTGCTCCTTCACTCTTGCTCCTTCGCTCAGCTCTCACACTCCGCCAATCATCACTCATCTCGCCTGCACTCCTTCTCACATCAACCGTCTACCCCAGCTATCTCACCTCTCATCTTCTATCAGCTCCCGCGACTAACTCCTTGGACCGCCCTTGCCTACGTCACTTCGCTGACGTATGCTTACGTGTTCTGATGCTTCTGCCTGCTTCTGCCACAGCTGTTCTCGTATCTGCATTCTTCTGACATGGTATCAGAGCATCAGGCAACATCACCTGGTGCCTTGGAACTGCGTCATCACTCTGCCGGCATCTCTTCTCCAACGCTTCTGCTCACATTCATCTGTCGCTGCTGCCGTCACCCCGCGCCTCTCCGCTTCATCCGCAGCTGACATCAGCAGTCGCGCCTGACGAGTTCTCCACGCGGAAGAAATGCCTTGTCATCCCAAGGAAGCCCTGCGCCCATTCCCGCGCCCATGGCCAACTACCGGTGACTTGTCGCCCACATCAGCTGCAAGTAACTTTCGAGCCGCCATCTGCCATCAACTACCAAGAAGCTTCCTACCGCCCACCATCTGCTGCCCCTCATCACATATGCCCCTCCAAGCATCTCCTCCTCTTTCATCCTACCTTATCAGCCTCATCTGCCCCTCCTCACCGTCATCCTCAGCCCGCCCGCGTCCATCATCTTGAACCGCTCTTTTGCATCGCCTCCTCGCCTCATCAACAGCTGCAACCAAAACTGCTGCCGTCAAGATATCGGACACCAACAGTCTTCCTGCTTTGACTTCCGAGCCAACTGCGGAACAAGCCGTCACTCTCCTGACATCAGCGGTCCGGTGGACCTGCCCGCTGCCTGACTCCCTCTACCGCAGCCAACTTCTTCGAGCTGACAGGATATCGGACACCACCAGTCTTCCTGCTCCCACTTCCGAACCAACTGGGGAACAAGCCGTCACTCTCCTGAACACAGAAGAAGTAGCTGTACTGCTCTGCCCACCTGCCGCACCGCGTCTCATCTCGGCTCTCTCCGCTCGAGTTGCTTCCTGTCTCCCGTCTTCTCTATCAACATCAGCCTTCGGCCTTCATCTTCGCTCATCTCCGTCATTCCTCCTCCTCCTCCTCGCTCCAGTTTCCTCTACTTCATTAGGCACTCATTCTTGCCTCATCTCCGCCTCTCCATCATCAGCATCATCCGCACCATTGTCCATCCATCATCCTCATCAGCATCGTCTCTTTGCGCATGAGGTTTCGCCCCTGCGCCCACTCATCAATCAATTTCTTCCTCCACTTCTGAAAATCGTCTTCAGCTCGGCACAAGGATCCGCCCGGTCGCATCGCCCATTCCACGATGGCCTGCACCCATGCCGAATACATCCGCAATGCACGTGTTTCGCCCCTACGCCCACTCATCAATTAATCATTTCCTCAGCTTTGCATCGCTCTCAGCTCGGCACAAGGATCCGCCCGGTCGTATCGCCTTTTCCGCGACAACCTGCACCCACGCCAAAACTTCCTGCAGCGCATGTGGTTCGCCCCTGCGCCCACTCAGCCATCGTCATCAGCCTTCGCTTCATCAGCAATCACCAACATCTGTGAACGGCACTAGGATCTGCACGAGCTAGCTGCGCGCTTCGCAGCAGCCTGCACCCACGCCAGCAGCAGATTTCTCGCGACGCGTTGGCACCTGCCTTACCCTTGCTGCATCCTACTATCCTCTTTAAATCGTGCACGTGGTCTTGCCCCTGCGCCCCGTCAATCATCCATCGTTCCTCCGCAGTCATCCGCTTCCGCTCCACTCGGCATAAGAATCCGCCAGGTTGCATCGCCCGTTTTTGCGACGACCTGCGCCCACGCCGGAACCCACTTCATCGTCAATCAATTCCTCATCATGTGCATCACCTTCAAGCTCGACACAAGGATCTGCCCAGTCGTATCATCTGTTCCGCAGCGACCTGCCCTCACGCCGAAACCTCCATCAACACACTCAACCAGTCTGCGCTCCCACTAAATCACAAACTGCTTCCCCTTCCTCAGCACTATCCCTAAACCTGGACATCGCCTTCACATGGTCGAATCTTCTCCTCCCCGAACAACATACCTTCTCCAACACAAAAACGTAACATCTACTCTCACTTCATCCTCCAGTGGGTTCCTCTCCTTTCAGTCTCTGCCAGACCTGACTCCATCCCTTCAACCAAATCCACATGGCGGGACAACGTTCAAGCTCTTGGTGGGACCAACGGCAAATCTCTCATGAAACATTTGGCATTGCCAGACGGATTCCAATTCTTCACTTCAACTCTACTGGAATCCACAACTACCACATATCGCACACAAGTCTACAAAGAACTACGAATGTAGAGATGCGCCATACCAATCTCTGGACCATCTTCTCTCAGCGAAGAGGCTACTTCCACTCTGACCACTACAACTTCAACGACAATCAAGAAGTTGCCCGATACTGGCAAGACTACTTCTATGCTGAGTATCAGGCACTTCTCATTCTCTGGCTCACTACTGAAGAGCCCTTCCGATCATCTCTCAAACACTATGATGTTCAGGTATCTGACATCTACGCTCTAACTCTGGAACTGAGAGAAGTCAGCGAAACGAGAGGAGAGCGTCGATGGCTCAGTCGTCCACAACGGGTCAGGGTGAGAGACCTCCCAGCACCACTGAGGGTTCCCCACCCTGAGTATCTTCCTGGTCCTCCTTCCCCTCTATCAGTGGCCACGCCTTCAACAGAAGAGGACTAAAAATACTCATGGATCAGCCTATCTGAACTGCCTGAATGACCATTGTGAATTTAAAGGGGGGTGTCATAAATTGGCATCAAGAAACTCACTCTGGTCACTCGGCAAGGAAAAGATCCGCCTTTTCCCAATAACGGTTCAAGCTCAAGTCCAAACAATCTCGGTCACCAACAGTAGAATCTCAGGACCGTTGAGACCGAGTTATCCCCTAAAAAAGTGACACCAGTCACCCACGTCCGTCAAGTGGGAAGAAGCCATTGCACATACATTTGTCCTGTTCTGTCCATATATACCAAGGAGGTTCATTCCCTCGAGTCAAGCAGAACAGTTCTACTCATCCTGTTCCCCTTTGGTTCCGTGGCTTTGCCGCCGTGTCTTCGCTCTGCTCGCTCCTCACATTCTTTGTCTTTGCCAACTCCTCTCAACACTTCGCTCCGACACTCTCGCTCCTTCGCTCAGCTCTCACACTCCACCAATCATCACTCATCTTGTTAGCACTCCTTCTCACATCAACCATCTACCTCAGCTATCTCGCCTCTCAGCTTCTATCAGCTCTCGCGACTAACTCCTCGGACCGCCCTTGCCTACGTCACTTCGCTGACGTATGCTTGCGTGTTTTGACGCTTCTGCCTGCTTCTGCCGCTGATGTTCTCGTGTCTGTATTCTTCTGACAGTTTGTACTTGCAAGATCATGCCTAGGACATATGTACTGTGATTGGACACTCTGATCGTGGCTGACTCGTGTTATGATTCATAGCCGTTTAAGGTACTTGGTAAACTTTGTGGTCATGGTCAGTGGCACGTGCCAACTTTGTCAAGGCATTAAGCACAATAGCCGTACCAAGCCACCGGTTTTTTCCCTTGTTTATAACTGCATGATTATGCATATTAGATGTGCGCTGTGATTGGACACTCTGACCGTGGCTGACTCGTGTTATGATTCATAGCCGTTCAAGGTACTTGGTAAACTTTGTGGGTATGGTCAGTGGCACATGCCAACTTTGTCAAGGCATTGCGCAAAATAGCCGTACCAAGCCACCAGTGTTCTACCTTGTTGATACCTGCAAGGTCATGCATAGTACATCTGAACTGTGATTGGTCACTCTGACCGTGGCTGACCCGTGTTATGATTCATAGAAGTAAGTGTCACTTGGATATATTTGTGGTCATGGTCAGTGGCACATGCCAAGTTTGTCAAGGCATTGCGCATAATAGCCACAACGAGCCTCTTGTATTCTGCTTTGTTTTTACAAGTAAGGTCATGCCTAGTGTATCTGCACTGTGATTGGACACTCTGGCCGTGGCTGACTCATGTTATGATTCATAGCCGTTGGAGGTACTTGGTACACTATGTGGTCATGGTCAGTGGCACATGCCAACTTTGTCAAGGCATTGCACACGATAGCCGTGCCAAGCCACCGGTTTTTTACCTTGTTTATACGTGGAAGATCATGCATATTAGATGTTTTTTGTGATTGGGTACCTTGACAGTGGCTGACTCGTGTTACGATTCGTAGAAGATAAAGTCACTTGGTAAACTTTGTAGTCATGGTCATTGGCACATGCCAACTGTGTTAAGGCATTGCGCAGAATACCCACACCAAGCCACCAGTATTCTATCTTTTTTATACCTGTAAGGTCATGCCTAGTATATCTGCACTGTGATTGGACACTCTGACCGTGGCTGACTCGTGTTATGATTCATAGCCGTTTAAGGTACTTGGTAAACTTTGTGGTCATGGTCAGTGGTACATCCCAGCTTTGTCAAGGCATTGCGCACAATAGCTGTTGGGAAAATGCAAGCGTCATAGGAATCATCGACTGAAGCGGAGAGGAAGAGATGACAGTCTGGAATGCGAGGCCGCGGTCCGAGGGAGGAGCGCTGCGAATTAGGATCAGACAAGAACATGAGTGGGCGCGGTGCACATGCTCGAGCGGTGATGTAGGGATCAGTCACCATAACAATGAGAAGATAAGCTGAGCTGTAAGAAGTGGGGACAGTGCCGAGGCACGGGCCGCAAGGCTAAAGCGCCAAGGTACGGGCCGGCTGAATCCGTGTACCGTAGCATCAAAGCGCGGGCTGATCAACATGAGAGGAGATTACAATGGAGATACAAGAACTGAAGGACGGTTGAAGGTGCTGCAGCGTGAGGTTGCTTGTACCAAGGTCGGTTGCCTGTGCTTGCCGCAGCGCTGGTGTGCGGGCTGGCATGACAATGCGGCCTAAGTACTTCAATACATCTGAGTGGCCGCTGAAGACTGAGACGATAAGCAGGATGATGAACAGCGACAAAGAGTTGTGGCGGGCCATAAGGCCGAGCCTGAGTAGGGGCAGGGCGAGAGCCCGGGCTGAGAAACGAAGCATGATAATTGATTGATAACTGAATGACCACAAAAGGGTAGCTCCTAATACACGAGGTACACACATATATAGTAGCTTATATTCTAGGTCTAAGCCTATGGCGGGCGGTACGCTAGTCGTAGCCGTAGCCGCGCTGCTACTACTGCGGCTGACACCGACGACGGAGTCGCGGAGCGACTCCGCCTGAGTCCTTGAACGAGAGGCCGGGGCGTGGAGGCATTGATAGTGCCGGTGCCGGCTGGCTTCTCCAACGGATCAGAGCCGTCGGACGTCTTTGGCGCGTAGTGAAGACCGAGGCGCTCTTTTGTTGGTGGTGATTGGGCGGGATGTGCGGAAGGTGGCAACCGTTGGCTCGGTTGCGCGGGAGTAGGTGTTGGCCATTGGGGAGCTGCCGGCTAGATTCCTCGCGGTACAGTGCTTGAGCCGAACCAGTGGAATATTCCGGAGGGTATTCCAGGATATGGGCTCCGAGGGGGCAATCCAGTACTAGGGAGTACTTCATAAATAATTCTTTCGTCGGGTTGCAGAGTGCCTTGTACCCATTGATCTTTTTGCTGACAGGCCTCCTCAATGGTGCAAGGCACGACAATTATGGAGTTGCAAAGGAGTCGTTTTCTGAAGGCTACAGTATTGATTTTGATGGACTTGGCAGGATGGCAAAGTGACTGGGGCAGTGAGGAGGAGGAGGCAGGAGTATAGAGGTGGAAAGGGATTAGGTTTGCATGATGCGCCATTGAGAAGAGATGTGTGGTTGGCTGCAGCGGGGATGTGGAGGGTGGAGTAGATGAGAGGGAGAACTTGTTGCTACCGTTGAACAAGAGTTTGGCTTGTGGAGGCGAATGTGGTGGCACATAGTTCTGCTGTTGTAGTTTGCAACTGTGGGATAGGCAGAGGTAGCCGGAGCAGATGCAGATGATACCTTGCTAATTTTATGGGATTGATGCCACTGAGTGTTGTACGGGTGGCTGCTTGCTGTCGTCTGGAGTCGTGGTCTTGATGGTGCCGAGTAACCAGGTACGTTTGTCACATCGTGGAGGAGGGGTTGAGGTTTGCTGATTATGTTTTTTCAAGAGTACTAGGAAGCATTAAAAGGTGTGAGGCCAATTGAGAGGTCGACAGGCACCGCTGTTGAATAGTAGGAGGGATGCTGGTTTTGTTTGAGGGAAGGAGCCTGATGATGTGAGACCGTGGATGAAGTTGAGAAGTTTAGGCAAGCTGCCGTCGTTTGTCCAGGGTGAGTCTGTGCCTGTTGCTGGATGTTGTGCGGCTGTATGTGCCAGGAACCTCTGGTGCGAGGATGGCTGTATTGCGGATGCGAAGTCGACTGAGACCAGTGGACCAGAGGATCTTGAAGGATGACTGGTTATTGATGCTACAGAGGTGAGGTTCCTCTTGAGTTGCTAGAGTTTTTGCTTCTGTTGTTGGTAACACTGGTTGACAGGAGATGGAGTGAGAGCGTAGTCCCAAAGAGAGGTGTTGTTGATGTATGGTGTGAGCGTTGTTGCTGATGGTGATCGATGCGCCGTGCTGGAGGGAGATGTGGTAGGAACTGAGAAGTACTAGGTGCGTTGTGAAGGGTAGGAGGAATCAGAGGAACAAACATAACTGTTGTGCCGCATGGAAGGATCTGCTGTTGTGCTGATATGTTTGGGGAAAGGATGTTGTTTTCGATTGTGAGAAGGGAGCTGCTTCATGAAGGACCCATTGATGACGTTGAATCTACTGTTGCTGCTACTGCTGCTGTTGCTGTGGTTGCTGGTGTGACTCTTGCTGCTGCTGCTGGAGGACAGGGTGAAACCATAGAGGAGAGTTGTTTCCTTTTGAAGATGATGTGGCACGTGATAGGTACATACTTCTGAGAAGCTGTTGCTTGTGAAGGGAGAAAAGGAGCGGTCAAGGGGATAGATCAGTCTGTCGCGCCGCAGGAGAGAGTGAGTTGTGGCTGATTGTGTTTGCTGCGGATGCAAATGTTGCTTCTTGCTGTGCTGATTCTGGTGCTGATGTGGCTGCTATGATGGTGTTGCGAGGATGATATAGGGAGAGAGTCGGCAGAGGGGACAGGTGGTTCTGTCGCGCCGGAGAGTTGATGTTAATTTGAACTGCTGGCGGTTGCACTGCTGCGGATGAGGAATGTACAGAGGAGGAGTAATGCCATGTTGCCAGGGAGGTAAGGCTGCTAAGCGAAGATGCAGTGCTGTTACTGTCGTTGTCGTGCCTACGCTGCACGGATGTGCGAGGAAGACGAGAACTGCGTGTGCACTTTGGGACGGCGTTTCTGGCGTCACGCATGTTGTGATAAAGAGGTAGCAAGTAGGGACATATTGAAGAATCTTTTAGCTCTGATACCATGTTGGGAAAATGCAAGCGTCATGGGAATCATCAACTGAAGCGAAGAGGAAGATATGACAGTCTGGAATGCGGGGCCGCGGTCCGAGGGACGAGCACTGCGAATTAGGATCAGACAGGAACATGAGTGGGCGCGGTGCACATGCACGAGCGCTGATGTAGGGATCATTCACCATAACAATGAGAAGATAAGCTGAGCTTGAAGAAGTGAGGGCAGTGCCGAGGCGCGGGCCGCGAGGTCGAAGCGCCAAGGCACGGGCCGGCAGAATCCATGTGCCGCAGCGTCGAAGCGCGGGCTGATGAACATGAGACGAGACTGCAGTGAAGATACAAGAACCGAAGGGCGGTTGAATGTGCCGCAGCGTCAGGTTGCCAGTTCCAAGGTCGGTTGCCTGTGCTTGTGGCAGAGCTGGTGCGTTGGCCGGCACAACAGTGTCGCCCAAGTACTTCTATACATCTTTGTGGATGCTGAAGACTGAGATGATGAGCAGGATGATGAACACCAACAAAGAGTTGTGGTGGGCCATAAGGCCGAGCCTGAATGATAACTGAATGACCACAAAAGGGTAGCTCCTAGTACATGAGGTACGAACATATATAGTAGGTGCTATTCTAGGTCGGGCAGTACGCTAGTCATAACCGTAGCCGCCTTGCTGCTACTAGGCTGCCGTCGATGACGAAGTCGCAGAGCGACTCCGCCTAAGTCCTTGGATGAGAGGCCCGGGCATGGAGGCATTGGTAGTGCCGGTGCCGGCTGGCTTCTCCAACGGATCAGAGCCGTCGGACGTCTTTGGTGCATAGTGAAGACCGAGGCGCTCTTTCGTTGGTGGTGAGCGGGCGGGATGTGCAAAAGGTGGCAACCGTTGGCTCGGTCGCGCGGGAGCAGGTGTCGACCATTGGGGAGCTGCCAGCTGGATTCCTCGCGGTACAGTTCTTGAGCCGAACCAGTGGAATATTCTGGAGGATATTCCAGGATAAGGGCTCTGAGGGGGCAATCGAGTACTAGAAGGTACTTCATAAAGAATTCTGTCGTCGGGTTGCGGAGTGCCTTGTACTCATAGATCTTTTTGTTGACAAAATCCGTGCCAAGCCCACAGTTTTTTACCTTGTTTATACCTGCAAGGTCATGCCTATAACATTTGAACTGTGATTGGGTACTCTGACCATGGCCGACTCGTGTTACGATTCGTAGAGGTTAAAGTCACTTGGTAAACTTTGTGGTCATGGTCAGTGGAACATGCCAACTTTGTCAAGGCATTGCGCACAATAGCCACACCGCGCCACCAATAATCTAACTTATCTATACCGGCAAGGTCATGCCCAGTATATCTGCACTGTGATTGGACACTCTGACCCTGGCTGACTCGTGTTATGATTCATAGCCGTTTAAGGTACTTGGTAAACTTTGTGGTCATGGTCAGTGGCACATGCCAACTTTGTCAAGGCATTGCGCACAATAGCTGTGCCAAGTCACCGGTTTTTCCCCTTGCTTATACCTGCAAGGTCATGCATATTAGATGTACGCTGTGATTGGACACTCTGTCCGTGGCTGACTCTTGTTATGATTCATAGCCGTTTATGGTACTTGGTAAACTTTGTGGTCATGGTCAGTGGAACATTCCAACTTTGTCAAGGCGTTGCGCACAATAGCCGTGTCAAGCACAACGTGCAGATATACTGGGCATGACCTTGCAGGTATGGACAAGGTAGAATACTGGCGGCTCGGTGTAACTATAGTGCGCAATGCCTTGACAAAGTTGGCATGTGCCACTGACCATGACCACAAAGTCTACCAAGTACCTTAAACGGCTATGTTTCATAACACGAGTCACTCACGGTCAGAGTTTCTAATCACAGTGCAGATATACTAAGCATGACCTTTACAGGTATAAAGAAGGTAGAATAATAGTGGCTTGGTATGGCTATTGTGTGCAATGCCTTGACAAAGTTGGCATGTGCCACTGACCATGACCACAAAGTTTACCAAGTACCATAAACGGCTATGAATCATAACAAGAGTCAGCCACGGACAGAGTGTCCAATCACAGCGTACATCTAATATGCATGACCTTGCAGGTATAAGCAAGGGGAAAAACCGGTGACTTGGCACAGCTATTGTGCGCAATGCCTTGACAAAGTTGGTATGTGCCACTGACCATGACCACAAAGTTTACCAAGTACCATAAACGGCTATGAATCATAACAAGAGTCAGCCACGGACAGAGTGTCCAATCACAGCGTACATCTAATATGCATGACCTTGCAGGTATAAGCAAGGGGAAAAACCGGTGACTTGGCACAGCTATTGTGCGCAATGCCTTGACAAAGTTGGTATGTGCCACTGACCATGACCACAAAGTTTACCAAGTACCATAAACGGCTATGAATCATAACAAGAGTCAGCCACGGACAGAGTGTCCAATCACAGCGTACATCTAATATGCATGACCTTGCAGGTATAAGCAAGGGGAAAAACCGGTGACTTGGCACAGCTATTGTGCGCAATGCCTTGACAAAGTTGGTATGTGCCACTGACCATGACCACAAAGTTTACCAAGTACCATAAACGGCTATGAATCATAACAAGAGTCAGCCACGGACAGAGTGTCCAATCACAGCGTACATCTAATATGCATGACCTTGCAGGTATAAGCAAGGGGAAAAACCGGTGACTTGGCACAGCTATTGTGCGCAATGCCTTGACAAAGTTGGTATGTGCCACTGACCATGACCACAAAGTTTACCAAGTACCATAAACGGCTATGAATCATAACAAGAGTCAGCCACGGACAGAGTGTCCAATCACAGCGTACATCTAATATGCATGACCTTGCAGGTATAATCAGGGTAAAAAACCGGTGGCTTGGCACGGCTATTGTGCGCAATGCCTTGACACAGTTGGCATGTGCCACTGACCATGACCACAAATGTATCCAAGTGACTTTTACTTCTATTCATCATAACACGAGTCAGCCACAGTCAGAGTGTCCAATCACAGTGCAGATGTAATAGGAATGATCTTGCAGGTACAAACAAGGTAGAATACTGGTGGCTTGGCACGGGTATTGTGCGCAATGCCTTGAAAACGTTGGCATGTGCCACTGACCATGACCACACATTTTTCCTAGTACCCTAAATGGCTATAAATCATAACACGAGTCAGCCACGGTCAGATTGTCCAATCACAGTGCAGATGTACTAGGCATGATCTTGCAGGTACAAACAAGGTAGAATACTTGTGGCTCGGTGTGGCTATTGTGCGCAATGCCTTGACAAAGTTTGCATGTGCCTCTGACCATGACCACAAAGTTTACCAAGTGACTTTAACTTCTACAAATCATAACACGAGTCAGCCACGGTCAGAGTACCCAATCACAGTGCACATCAAATATACATGACCTAGCAGGTATAAACAGGGTAAAAAACCGGTGGCAGGGCACGGCTATTGTGCGCAATGCCTTGACAAAGTTGGCATGTGCCACTGACCATGACCACAAAGTTTACCAAGTACATTAAACGGCTATGAATCATAACACGAGTAAGCCACGGTCAGAGTGTCCAATAACAGTGCAGAAATACTGGGCATGACCTTGTAGGTATATACAAGGTAGAATACTGGTGGCTCGGTGTGGCTACTGTTCGCAATGCCTTGACAAAGTTGGCATGGGCCACTGACCATGACCACAAATATATCCAAGTGACTTCTACTTCTATTGATCATAACAAGAGTAAGCCACGGTTAGAGTGTCCAATCATAGTGCAAATGTACTAGGCATGATATTTCAGGTACGAACAAGGTAGAATACTGGTGGCTCGGTGTGACTATGGTGTGCAATGCCTTGACAAATTTGGCATGTCCCACTGACCATGAACACAAATGTATCCAAGTGACTTTAACTTATATTGATCATAACACGAGTCAGCCACGGTCAGAGTGTCCAATCACAATGCAAATATACTGGGCATGACCTTGCAGGTACAAACACGGTAGAACACTGGTGGCTCGGTGCGGCTATTGTGCGCAATGGCTTGACAAAGTTGGCATGTGCCACTGACCATGACCACAAATGTATCCAAGTGACTTTTACTTCTATTGATCATAACACGAGTCCGCCATGGTCAGAGTGTCCAATCACAGTGCAGATGTACTAGGCATGATCTTACAGGTACAAACAAGATAGAAGACTGGTGGCTCGGTGTGGCTATTGTGCGCAATGCCTTGACAAAGTTTGCATGTGCCCCTGACCATGACCACAAAGTTTACCAAGTGACTTTAACTTCTACGAGTCAAAACACGAGTCAGCCACGGTCAGAGTACCCAATCACAGTGCACATCTAATATGCATGACCTTGCAGGTATAATCAGGGTAAAAAACCGGTGGCTTGGCACGGCTATTGTGCGCAATGCCTTGACACAGTTGGCATGTGCCACTGACCATGACCACAAATGTATCCAAGTGACTTTTACTTCTATTGATTATAACACGAGTCAGGCACGGTCAGATTGTCCAATCACAGTACAGATTTACAAAACATGATCTTACAGGTGCAAACAAGGTACAATACTGGTGGCTTGGTGTGGCTTTTTTGCGCAAGGCCTTTATAAAGTTGGCATGTGCCACTGACCATGACCACAAAGTTTACCAAGTGACTTTAACTCCTACGAATCGTAACACAAGTCAGCCACAGTCAGAGTGCCCAATCAAAGTGCAGATGTACTAGGCATGATCTTGCAGGTGTAAAGGAGGTAGAATACTGGTGGCTGGCTGTGGCTATTGTGCGCAATGCCTTGACAAAGTTGGCACGTGCCACTGACCATGACCACAAAATTTACCAAGTGACTTTAACTTCTACGAATCGTAACACGAGTCAGCCACGGACAGATTGTCCAATCACAGTGCAGATATAATAGGCATAACATTGCAGATATAAACAAGGTAGAATACTGGTGGCTCGGTGTAACTATTATGCGCAATGCCTTGACAAAGTTGGCATGTGCCACTGACCATGACCACAAAGTTTACCAAGTACCTTAAACGGTTATGAATTATAACACGAGTCAGCCACGGTCAGAGTGTCTACTCACAGTTAAGATATACTGGGCATGACCTTTACAGGTATAAAGAAGGTCGAATACTGGTGGCTCGGTGTGGCTATTGTTTGCAATTCCTTGACAAGGTTGGCATGTGCCACTGACCATGTCCACAAACGTGTCCAAGTGACTTTTACTAATATTCATCATAACACGAGTCAGCCACAGTCCGAGTGTACAATCACAGTGCAGATGTAGTAAGCATGACCGTGCAGGTATAAACAAGGTAGAATACTGGTGGCTCGGTGTGGCTTCTGTGCGCAATGCCTTGAAAAAGGTGGCATGTGCCACTTGTCAGGAATTTGGAGTGAAGCAAGACACGGAGCGGAAGCAACGTGATAGGTGGCAAGTCGAAATGGAATGGAAGCGAACGAGAGAAAGAAATGATGATTGACTGAATGAAGGAAGCAAAGTACAAGAGGCATCAGACTACCTTTAATAGTGTTTGTCCCTAGGCCTAGCGGCTTGTCTCACTAACCTAAGGCGTGTACGCTTGCTAAGGTGGGCGGTGTGATGCATGTAGCTGCAACCACCACGCTGCTGTGGTTGCTTCAGTTGTATGCGGAGTCACGTTGCGACTCTGCACGTTCTTAGTTGTGCAGCCCTTCTTGTGGAAGGGCTGCGGTCCATGGGACTTCCAAGCTGGGGAGGTCCGACGCACCACAGAGGGACCTGTCGCGTAGCTGGGACCAAGGCGCGCTCTTTGTTGGAGATGGTTGGTCGTGGGTTGACCGTTTGGCAGATGGTCAGCGCGCGACGTCCGTTGGTGGAGCACGTGGGCTGGTTCGGTGGCCGGCTGTTACTTCGAAAGAGGCTTGGTCGGTTTTACCACCCAAGTCATTTGGTCGATGGCCGGAGATGAGCTCCTGCAAGACGTGGGCAGACGAGTGAATTCCAGTTCCAGCTTCGGAGGTGGCAGGGGCAATGCGGTAACAAGAAGGGGTAGGAGGGAGAGTCTGGATGCGCCGTGTGGTTCTTGAAGATTATTGTGACAGCCCCCGGCAAGACCATACGGCGAGAAGGTGATGTCCTAGAGAAGATGATGCTGCTGATGTTGTTGGCCGCCCACAAGGGAACAGGGGACATCCGCCATAGATGCCTTGGGAGGACAGCGCCTTGGAGGCAGGAGTAGATGCTTGACAGTTGCCCGTACTGCGACAAGGCACGGACAGGATAGACTGGAAAAGAGAGGCGAAGGAACGATGTGGAGTTGGACAGAGGCGAAGAGGAACAGGAAGCCTGCAAAAAGGAGAGAGATGGGAAGAGTGAATCCTTGGGTCCATGGAGGAAGGGCAAGGATGTGGAAGGAGCCTGGAGTGCTGGGTTGGACGGCAGGAGGATGGACGGAGAGATGGAGAAGACTGCTGGTTGGAGCAAGAAGGATGCGCGGCACGGCTTTGGGAGAGGTGCTGTCAAAGCAGGGAGTTTGGAGGGCAGCAGGAAGAAGGAAGAGATCAAGGGATGTGGAAGTGAAGGTGAATGAGAGGAGTGTAGATTGGGGCAGATAACTGTTGAGTGCTGCCGGGATGACAAGGTTGCCGATGGGATTGGAGCCAGTAGAAGATGAAAGAGACATGGCTGCTGGGGCAAGGATGGAGTTGGGAGCTAGAGGCGGTGATGGTAAGAGGATAGGAGGGGAGAAGTCATGTGGAGAGGCACATGAGGCGAAAGGAGGAGTAGTTTCCGGTGTCAGGGCAGAGGTTGGCAAGGCGTTGAAGAAGTTAGGTGGAGATAGAAAAGGTGGAATGTGCAGCGAATGAGGTACGAAGCCCGGGGGAACAGGGCAGTGAGGAAGAGGTGCACGTGGAGCTGGAGGTCCGGGAGGAGCTGGAGGAGGAGTTGGAGGCGTCGGTGGAGCTGGAGGTGCTGGAGGAGCTGGAGGAGAAGGTGGAGGCGTCGGTGGAGCTGGAGGTGCTGAATGAGCTGGTGGAGGAGTTGGAGGCGTCGGTGGAGCTGGAGGTGCTGGAGGAGCTGTAGGAGGAGCTGGAGCCGTCAATGGAGCTTGAGGTGCCGGAGGAGCTGGAGGAGGAGTTGGAGGCGTCGGTAGGGTCGGAGGTGCTGTTGGGATGTTCGAGAAGGGAAGGAAGTCGAGGATGGAAGGTGAGCTGTAGTTGAGTGGAGGAGGAGGGCCGACGTCACGGCCCACGTAGAAGTCCTGGAGCCAGTGGAAATGGCCTTCCAAGAAGAGAGCCATGGCTCTTCAGAAGGCAGCCTGGAAGGAGATGGAGGTGAGGCCGGAAGCCGGACGGAGGCTATCAGAGCAGAGGCAATGTCGTCATGCGGACAGCCGCCCGCAAGCGAGGGAAGGGGCACACAAAACAAAGCTTGAAGCGCTGAAGGGTGGGTGGGTGGGTAGAACAGGCTGTAGAATCGTGAAGGCTCGATACCATGTCAGGCATTTGGAGTGAAGCGAGATACGTAGCAGAAGCAACGTGGGCGGCAAGTCAAAATGGAACGGAAGCGAACGAGAGAAAGAAATGATGATTGACTGAAAGAAGGAAGCGAAGTACAAGAGGCATCAGACTACCTGTAATAGTGTTTGCCCCTAGGCCTAGCGGCTTGTCTGACTAAGCTAAGGCGTGTACGCCTGCTAAGGTGGGCGGTGTGATGCATGTAGCTGCAACCACCGCGCTGCTGTGGTCGCTTATGTTGTATGCACAGTCGCGTTGTGACTCTGCACGTTCTTAGTTGTGCAGACCTTCTTGTGGAAGGGCTGCGGTCCATGGGACTTCCGAGCTGGTGAGGTCCGACGCACAACAGAGGGACCTGTCGCGTAGCTGGGACCGAGGCGCGCTCTTCGTTGGAGATGGTTGGTTGTGGGTTGACCGTTCGGCGGATGGTCAGCGCGCGACGTCCGTTGGTGGAGCACGTGGGCTGGTTTCGTGGCCGGCTGCTGCTTCGGAAGAGGCTTGGTCGGCTTTACCGCCCAAGCCATTTGGTCGATGGCCGGAGATAAGCTCGTGCGAGACGTGGGCAGACGAGTAATTTCCAGTTCCAGCTTCGGAGGTGAAGGGGCAATGCGGAAACAAGAAGGGGTAGGAGGGAGAGTCCAGATGCGCCGTGTGGTTCTTGAAGATTATTCTGACACCACTGACCATGAACACAAAGTTTACCAAGTATGAATCATAACACGAGTCAGCGACAGTCAGAGTGTCCAATCACATTGCAGATGTACTAGGCATGATCTTGCAGGTATAAACAAGGTAGAATACTGGTGTCTCGGTATGGCTATTGTGCGCAATGCCTTGACAAATTTGTCATGTGCCACTGACCATGACCACAAAGTTTACCAAGTGACTTTAACTTCTACGAATTGTAACACGAGTCAGCCATGGTCAGAGTGTCCAATCACAGCGCACATCTAATGTGCATGACCTTGCAGGTGTAAACAAGGTAAAAAACCGGTGTGTTACCCCTTTTTTTGCCGCGCTCGTTGTAGTTCCGCGATGTCACTTCACTTCCACGCCTTCCATGTTGTCCTCCGCAAATCTCCTCTTTTCGCACCCCATAAGACTTCATTCCACATTCCCCCTGACACATTG
>SZWC01001312.1:280396-291666 GCA_023375785.1 Penium margaritaceum | reverse complement strand
GTGCACGGGAGTGAGCATCAGCAGCAGGGCCGGAGGAGCTTCACGTCGAGCATCAGCCCTTCGACGCGCCTTCGCCTGTTCGGAGGGAGGGACAAGGGAGACGAGGCGGGAGGGGGGAAGGCGCGGCTGGTGCAGAGCGAGGGGCGCATACCGCTGGTCCAGGCGGAAGACAAGGAAGAGGAAGAGGTTGATGCGGAGGTGGGGGTGGACAGACGGAAAAGCGGAGATGTCAGCGACCAAGTCGATGTTCGGATCGAGTGAAGCATTGCAAGCATGTTCTGAGCATCCAGTCCTCCCTTCTCACTCTCCCTCCCTTCTCACTCTCCCTCCCTTCTCACTCTCCCTCCCTTCTCACTCTCCCTCCCCTCACCCTGAATCCCGACAGTTTGCAACCTGGTCAACCACACAACAGGTCCCTGGCAATATTTGCCAGTTCATTGCCCAACACATGCTCTGCGGAACAGGATGGTGTCATCCTTTGTATGTATTTCCGCAAGCATAGCAGTTCCTCTTGCAACTGGACTCACAAGTGTCAAGAAGACCGTGCAACAACAGAGGTCCTCTCACTCTCCACAGTGGTCCTCTCACTCTCCACAGTGGTCCTCTCACTCTCCACAGTGGTCCTCTCACTCTCCACAGAGGGCTTTACCGCGCTGCCAGTTTCCTTCACTTGCATTGCGCGGTGTGCCATGTTTGAGTGTATAGTCAGAAGTATGAGCGGTCTTCAGTTCGGTGTTTATGCTCTGCTCTGCCTTCCTAGAATCTGTTCATCTACGTCAAAGACAGAAACAGTTACTCAACATTGGGCTCTCTTCGTGTACAATACGACCTCGCCGTGTGGGTCATAGTTCTGTGACGGTCATAGGTTGCCCGCGGTTCTTAAACCGCTCGACGAGATTTGTTCGTTTTCAGCGAGATTCATCAGCATCAGGCCTTCGACAACCCATGGGCTCCAGCTCAAGCTCACTGGGGTGTGCATGTTTATGGAACTCTCAACCTTTGTGCAGAGGTAGCTATTTGCTGGAAGCAGCTGCAGTAGGGTCCTGAGTCTAGGTGACTTGTTGAACATGGAGGACATATCAAGTAAGTCCATGGGCGAATCACTTGCGAGAGGGGGAGGGGGCGTTCATCGGAACTCAGTGTGTGTTGAGTGATGGGGCACTGTGTTGGGGAGAGTGAGGTGGAAGGGGGGGGGGGGGGGGGGGGNGCGCTGCTGCGGTGGCAGGCGGACAACGACCGCGACAACAGCATGGACATGGCGGAGGACAACCTGGCGGAGTTGGCAGCAGCGGACGGCATGGACATTGACGCGAGCGCGTACGAGGACACCATCCCGCGCGCAAACCAGCTGGCGGAAATGCTGCGGGAGGCCCTCAACGTGGACAAGAAGATGTCGGAGAGAGCGCTGCAGCTCAGCGTGTACGGAACCAAGGTGAGCCCTTCAACCTTTTCGACGGCTGGTTGGTTTGTTTTTTTTTGTTTGTGTTTATTTTTCTTCTTGTTTTGTTTTGTTTTTTTTCTTTTCTTTTTTTTTTCATGTGCAAAACGTTTGTTTTTTAATTGAAGGAGACCCTCAATGCTGCCAGCGACCGGCACAACCACGTGGTATGACACGCCGCCACCTACGGCACAGAAAGGCAAACATGCACGTAGACTAGGCACCAGCAAAGACGGGCTCCACCCAACACAGGTTGGAGAGGGCAAGGGCACGCCACACCTGCTCCCTCTAAGCCACTGGCGCCACCTCGGCAGCGAAGGGTGCCTTTGCCTGGGCATGCGTGACACAAGAGAGCCGAATTGCAGCACACTGACTCTGAAGGCCTGCCATGCAAGCACGCTGGGCTAGAACCCCCACGGCGCGCTGAGCCCTGCCCTCTTGAGCCTTACCTGAGCACTGCCGCCTCCCACGCGAAAGGCACATTTCCGACAGACGGGCGAGGACCCACAACTTGTCTCCCAGGCCACCTAGTGTCTCCCATGCCAGCGCTCACAAGTAGTGCCTCCTCCGTGGTGCAGTCGCGTACTTGTACTCCATTTCCTTCTCTGCGGCACGGACAGTCTTCCCTGGCCCAATGGCCCTTTGCCCCTGGTCTTCCTCAGTCATAACGTTGAGCTCCCCAGCAGTGCCCAACTCATGGTCCACCAAGACACGGTCCGTGCGCAACCCCTCCCATCGGGTAGCGACAGCATGTCCTCTTGTCCCTTTTTTTTGTTTTTGTTTTTTTTTTCAAAGAGATCTTTTTTATGGTACATGGTGGGGAGGATGCCAATGTCCTACACTCCACCGCAAACAAGACATGGTACAGACCACATCCACAGAACAGGAAGAGCAGGGTTAACGGGCAAGGCCCTATGGCCAGGGCCATAGGGCCCTGTTTGTTTGTTTTTGTGTGTTTTGTATTGTTTTTGTTTCTGTTTTTGTTTTTGCTTTCTCTCTCTCTCTCTCTCTCTCTCTCTCTCTCTCTCTCTCTCTCCCTCTCTCTCTCTCTCTCTCTCTCTCTCTCTCTTCCCCCCCCTTCCCCCCCTCTCCCTCTCTCCCTCTCTCTCCCACTCTCCCTCCTGTTTGTGGTTTGTGTTTGTATGCGCGTGTGCGCGCGCACGCNGGGGGGGGGGTTGGACCATAGGCCCATCACCCACCGAGCGAGCATTGAGCCTGCTTTGGCAAGGAGGTGGGCTCACCCACAAGCTAGACACAATATTCAACTAGCCTAGCAGTTTTCCAAACTGGACAATGCTGGTGCCTCGGTCCAATTCTGGCATCATCTCCCCTACAACGCTATCACTTGGCTAACTGCTGCTCCCAGGATTAAATCACGTCACAATTATTTGTGGGGTGCTCATCAGGAGCACCCCACAAATCATTGTGCAAAGATTTGGAGAGTATGGCAAAAGATCGGCATGCAATGTATGCGCATCACCTCCGATAAACATGCCATAACACATGAATGAGCGGTTGCTTCCCCTCCCAATCTCCCCCCCCACTGATCCTCTTCCCAAGTGGCATGTCCACTTGCCAAGAGGGATGTCAATCTCTTGGAGAGGGTAGCCAATCAAAAGGTTATAGTGTGTCGATAACTGACGGTATGACACCAACAAGCCCATGGGAAAAGTGTTGCTGCAGTTCTAGCCCTACGACGTGGTCTACTGGAATGCTTCCTCCTCTTCCCCGTCACAACTTTCTCTAAGGCACCCCATGTGCAAGATCGACGGATAACTCAGGCTGTTGAAAGTTGTGCAGGGAAAGGCAGCTTAGAGTTCAGCAGTGCAAAACTGGAGCTGGAAGGGGCTTCGTGCAGCCTATTCACTGCGTAGCTTCTTTATGTGCCTATCATTGGTGGTTGTGTGTTGCGAACAGTTGCATAGGCGCCAGGGTGTGCAGTGTCGGTAGCAACAAAGGAGTAAGGGAAGTGAGGAGAGGGAGGGAGAACAATACACACACCCATAGATGCGGTAAGACACCATGAAACGGGATGGACCTTTAGAATTTCTGGCACAGTTGTGCAAGGAAAACCAGAAGGGCGGCGGTAAGCCTCCACCCTCATAGCGGAACGACCAGCAATCTCACTAGCAACTGTTGGGCCTGCTATCACACATTGAACATGAGCCAGACCAAGACAAATGCCACACGCTGTGTGCTGCCGGGAAACTCCAATAGCATTCAGGTGAGGAGTTCGCATATGGGGTAGTTCCCTTCGCCCATGAACAAATCATTAGTGCTCTAGCTGTGTGTGTTTGAGCCCGAGGTGAGCATTCAAAGTACGTGTATTGATGACAGCATGTTCAGTCCCCCCTTTTTGATTGGCTCTCCACAGTGAGCGCCCATGGCTGTCACTGTTGGCAGCCCATCCATCACATGCCACAAAGTGTCACTTGTTGTCAAATTCGTGGCAAGTGTTAGGAAAGCCGCCTAGGTCTCCCACCGAGAAACAAATGCATCACCAACATGTCAAGTAATCATCCAGAGGTCACTGCGTGTCCACGGCTCACACAACATTCTATGATCGGCAGACGACACACATGCTCATACGCACAATGACAGCATGGTTGAAAATCATGGCAAGAGAAGATGCACACGAGATTGTACAGGTGCAGCAACAAAACAAAAGCAAGAAAACATACCAAGGAACAGAATTGGCACACAATAATCCAACAGCATTCGAGGCATATGCAAAGGCCATTTTGCCGAGTGCCTTTGTGAGGAAGGCAGCTCGCTCGTATTGGTTGTTAACCTAGACAATGTGGACATCACCTGCTGCAACATGCTCATGCACAAACGGATGCTCCAGACTTATATGCTCTGTGCATCGTGATGTATGACATCATGCTGAGCAATAAACTTGGTTCTTTGGTTTCCGAGAGCTCAACATGACATAGGGAATGGGCACGTGTAGTTTGTCCAGCACTTGACACAGCCAGAAACTTTGGCATGTACTTGCATCGAGTGCAACTTACATGGTCTCTTTGGAGCTCAGGGCCATGCATTCCTGCTTGCTGCTCTTCTAGGAAAGATCTCATCCCAACCAGGAAAACATACCCAATGTGACTACAAGCCCATGTGTCCAAAGCGTAGTGACTGTCCGCAAACCTGTCGACAACAACATACGGGTGTGCAAGATAGCACTGACCAACCCGAGCTGTGGAGACTGCATGTTGTACAGCACAAAGCCCGGCCTCCCGGTGTTGTGCATGTGGACAATGTGAAAGCCATCCCAGGAAGTTGATAGGGAAGGTGGCGTAAGCCCTTGTGGTCATGGCCAGCTTCATGAGGGAGCCAATGATGCAAGGGTGTTCAGTAAATTGACTGGCTTGTCCAGTTTGGATGCACCCAATGCCTCCAGGAACCATTTCTTCAGAAATACCTCCAAGAAATCAACTGAGTGCAACCAATGTCGGAAAAGTCTCTTCTAAGAAATGGTTCAGGTCCTACACTGAACCAACTTGACAAACGGCTCTCGGTCCTCCGACCATTGGACCGAGCGTCAAGTTATTCCCTAATAATGTGAACCAGTCACCTGAGTCGGCTAGTGGAAAGATGCCGTTGTCGTGCTGTTTTATCCTACTCTTTTTTTTTATTATATGTATGGAGGATGTTCAATCCCTCCAAATAAGCGAAGAATAGTTCTCTTCATTGTGTTCACCTTTGGTTCCATGGCTCTCACCTCCGTGTCTCCGCTCTGCCTCTCCCCGCTCACTCAGTCTTCGCCACCAAGTCTCTTGCTGTTCTCCTGCAACTCCTCGCTCTGTCACTCTCACTCGTTCGCTCAGCTCTGCTCTCTTGCAACTCTAATCAGTCATTCTGTCTCCATATTCTTTCGAACTATCTTTTTTCTGCCGTCTAATGCACTAATCAACCTTGCTTCTCATGCTTACTCCTCTTCAATTTTTGCTTACTTCTTTCTTCTTGCATCCATTTCTTTCGCTTTTGTCACACTCTCATTCCTCCACACTTTTGGTTGGTTCTGCTTTCTTCTGCTTTCGATCATCCCGCACATCTCCTTTTTCTGACATGGTATTAGAGCTTCAGGCAACATCACCTGGTGCCTCCAAACCAAGTCATCACATCTTCGTTGCCAGTAGGACCCCCTGTTGTCCGTGCCTCCTCCAGCTCATTCTACCACCGCCATCGGCCTACGTCATCTCCACTGTCTTTGCCTTCAACTGGTGAATGTTAACCTGCCCTGCGTCCATTCAACCGCAAGTGGTGGGTCTTGCATGCTTTCTTTGTCATTGACTCCTCTACTTGCTTGCCTTCACCTCCTCGGTTAGCAAGGGATGAAGTCAGCAGTATCGTCTCACCCTGCTCCTCAAGCTGCGATGGCATCTTCCACCATGACTGAGCCCTGTGTCCAAGAAAATACGTTTGGCAACGTTGAGTCTCCTCTGTTGTCCACAGCCTACAACAGCGCCCGAGCTGCTCTTTTCTGCCCTAATCGCTAAAGCTTCCTGCTGCCTTCCACTCTGTCCTCTGCTTCTGCCACACTCCGACATCGCCACCATCTAACCCTGCTCTATGATGATGACACACACTCAGTATCACTTCTGTCACTCCCCTCCTCTTTGTGGCCTCACGTGACCTTCACGCTGCCGCTCTCGCCTCCCAAAGCGCATTTGGCATCTTCTCCTCCTCCAGCTACAGCACCTGCCTTTTTCCTGTTCCAATCTGTTCCGTCTACATCAGTGTAATCCTCGACCCTTCCTATGTCTTCTCTGCATGTCATCTCCTCAAGCCATCTTCTCGCACCGCCTCCTCTGCCTTGGAGCGCCTTCCCCCCACCATCTTCTTATAGAACTTGTTTCATCTTCATCTGCCTCCATTTTTGTCAACTTCCTCTGTAGCTGCCCCACCTCCTCTCATTAGAATCATAATCATCTTCATTCTCCTCTGCAGTGAAGAAATCAAAGGCAGCCCTCAGGGAGGTGATCAAGCTCACCAAGAGCCGCTAGGCAGGACCAATTGTATGTGAGAGACAAGTTGTAGGCTGCTGAGACAAAAATACGGAAGCGTGTGAAGTTGTGTAGAGAGCGCAAATGGCTGGTTTGACTCGTGGATGAGAAATAGCATTAGCACAGCTTTCTATCAAGCCTAAGTACACCTCATTTGGCACATGGAGCTGGAAGAACCACTCTGTCAAAGTTCACCTCCTAGCATGCTCCTAGGCTAGCGGGATGAGCGGCAGTCACACTCTCACACAAGAGAATTACTATCCCTGCCATATGCACAACCAATAATCTTGGTGGGGACCTTCCTTGAATCTTCCTGAAGTTTCTCCTGCCACCTTTCTACCTTGAAGGCCGCTCCAAACCTCCCTGGCCAATATTTGTGGCCGTCATTGGTGCTGGTAGTGCAGGAGCCGTCACTTGAACCGGACCCATTGCCACCAAACCTTGAAAATCCATATCTCCCTCAAACGGACTCCGAATCAAGTTCCGTAAAGTGCTACAGAACCAGAAAAACATCCTCTATCCACTGTTGTGACCTGATTATTTTTATCGAGCAACCCACTTTGGTGACTTTTTGGCACCCCATATCGAACATTCTTCCACTTTGCAAGAATAAAATTTACACAAGTCCACACTGTCCCNCCTGAATTTCCTCCTGCCACCTTTCTACCTTGAAGGCCGCTCCAAACCTCCCTGGCCAATAATTGTGGCCGTCATTGGTGCTGGTAGTGCAGGAGCCGTCACTTGAACCGGACCCATTGCCACCAAACCTTGAAAATCCATATCTCCCTCAAACGGACTCCGAATCAAGTTCCGTAAAGTGCTACAGAACCAGAAAAACATCCTCTATCCACTGTTGTGACCTGATTATTTTTATCGAGCAACCCACTTTGGTGACTTTTTGGCACCCCATATCGAACATTCTTCCACTTTGCAAGAATAAAATTTACACAAGTCCACACTGTCCCCTCAGCTGCTGAAAGCGGTGCGCTGCCAGCGGCCTGGTCAGGAAGTCTTCCAGCATCATGCAGAACTTGATGTGCACCACCTGCTTCGCCACGAGTTTGCGGATGAAGTGATATCGTAGGTCAATATGCTTGGTGCGGGCGTGAAATCATGCGTTCTTGGTCAGAGCAATGGCGCTCATGTTGTCACAGTAGATTGTAGTCACTGTGGTCTGCTGCTGTCTGAGGCTTGCCAGCAGCTCACGCAGCCACACAGCTTCTTTTGCTGCTTCAATCAAGGCGATGTACTCAGCTTCGGTGGAGGAGAGGGCAATGAACTCTTGCTTCTTGCTCATCCAACTGATTGCACCTCCCCCGAGTACAAAAACGAACCCACTGGTTGACCTCCTTATGCCCAGGTCACCTCCCCAATCTGCATCACTGTAGCCGATGAGGATGGGGCTGTTGTTGCCGTTGAAGGTGAGGCAAAGACTGCTGCTGCTGTTGAGGCAGCGTAGCACGCGCTTGACCGCCTCCCAATGCGTCACTGCTTCCATGCGGCTGCGCTCTTGCATGCCGCGGGGAGTCTGCGTCATGCTCAGCTTCGCTCCCACTTCCAGTGGTGTTGCGGCCTTGCGCGCTCCTGCCATGTTGAAGCGCTTGACGATGTTGCTCATATACGTGCTCTCTGACAACTCCAAAGTCAGGTGCTGCCGGTCGCGCTTGACCTGAAGGCCAAGGTAGTAGCTGAGCTCTCCCATGTCTTTCATGTTGAACCTGGAAGCAAGGGACTGCTTCACATCGTCCAAAAGAGACTTGGAGTCAGTTGCAATGATCAGATCATCAACATAGAGCAAGATGATGACCTGGCCTGCCTCTTGCACGCGCCCATAAACTACAGCTTTACTGTACACAAAACCAAGCCTAGTCAGCTGCTCATCCATCTTGTGGTACCATGCTCGCGGTGTTAGCTTCAAGCCGTAGAGAGCCTTCACAAGCTTGCACACCAAATCCTCCTTTCCCTCCACCACATACCCCTCCGGCTGCTCCATGTACACCTCCTCCTCGAGGTCACCATTCAGAAATGCACACGTCACATCCTTTGGCGCACCTCCCAGTCCATAGCAGCAGCAAGAACAAGGATCGCTCGGATGGATGGGAACTTTGCAATAGGTACAAATGTCTCATTTTAATCCACACCCTCAGTCCATCCATATCCCTTTGCAACCAACCGTGCTTTGGACCTGAGCACCTTACCATCCACACCACGCTTGTGTCTGGAGATCCACCGACACCCGATCACCCGGCTGCCACGTGGAGCTTCCTTAAGGGTCCAGGTGCCGTTCATCGTGAGCGCACCATACTCCTCGTCTGCTGCGGCACGCCAATCTGCCACCTAGGCGCTGCGCATGGCTTCAGCAAATGTGGCTGGGTCATCGGTGACCGTGAGGAAGAGAAGCTCGAGGTCAGACGACTTCGTTGGTGGTGGAATAGTGCACAGGTTCACTAGCTCCTCCAACGGCTTGTGTTTGCTTGCGAGGCGCTTGGATCTCCTCAATGGCTCCACAGGACCATCTTCTGCATGGTTGTGGAATGCAGATCTCCGTGGCAGCTGCCGTGCATTGCTTTGCTGCTCCTCCTCATCGGATTCCGTTGCTTTCTCCTTCTCAGCTCCCTCCACCTCCTTGTCATTGCCGCTATCACCGCCATCTTTCGCACCGCCCTCTTCTGCTACTTGCTCTTCTCCCACTTCTGGTACGAGTGCAGGAGCAAGTGGAACTACAGACATGGGGCTCCAAGTCCAGCCCTTCACGTCCTCTTCAAAGACCACGTCACGGCTGCGGATGATGTTGCGAGCAGAGAGGTTGTAGAGGCGGTATCCCATGGTGTCGTAGCCAAGGAAGGCCGCCTTCACCGACTTTGCATCCAGCTTCTTGCGGTTGCTGGCAGGCACTTGCACAAATGCGCCACACCCGAAAACTTTCAGGTGCGTCACACTTGGCTTGCGTCCCGTCCACGCCTCCTCCGGTGTCATCAGTGGCACAGCTCGCGTGGGACTCCGGTTTTTATGGTACACGGCAGTGTTGACCGCTTTCGCCCAAAAGGTTGGCGGGAGCTCGGCGTCTTGGAGCATGCTACGAACACCCTCCATAAGCGTGCCGTTTGTACGTTCAGCCACGTCGTTCAGCTTCGGTGTTCTAGGTGGGCTGACCTCGTGCCGGATCTAGCGACACTTGAAGAAGTTTTGGAAGTCGTTGGAGAGGTACTCTCCTCCACCGTCGGTCCGAAGCACCTTCAACCGCCTGCCACTCTCATTCTGTGCAGCAGAAATCTATACCTTGAAAGCACGAAAGCACTCTTTCTTTCCAGCCAGGAAGGACACCATCTTCCTAGACTTGTCATCAACGAATGTGACAAAGTACAACTTACCATATAAGGACTGAGATGGTATGGGACCGCACAAATCAGAGTGAACAACTGAGAGAAGCTCAGCTACCCCTTCCCTTCCCCGGAGAATGGAGCGCGGGCCTGCTTCCCGTCAATGCAAATCTCACAAGCTGATGCACCTGGCTGCTTCACCCCCTTAAGCTCCAGGCCGCGGACCATCTGCTGCATGGAGATGATGGCGCCAAAGCCGAGGTGACCAAGCCGGCGGTGCCACAGACGGATGTCGTGTTTTCCCTCTCTTGCCGCCAATGATGTGTCGGCTTTCTTCTCCGATGTCACATAGAGATGGTAGAGTTCGTCCTCTTTGTCCACTTTTGCAAGCACACGGCCTGCACGTCCAGAGATGGTGAAGCTACCATTCTTAAAGCAAACCTGCATGCCTTCGGAGATGAAAGATGAGACAGAGAGGAGGTCAGCTGCCAGCCCCGGAACATGGAGCACCCCCTTCACACGACGTTCCACGTGCTTGCCCTGCTTCAATTGAAGCACAAAACACAATCTCACCCTCCCCAACTTCCATTTGCACATGGTTGTCCCCCATGTACACCCCACGAGGCTCAATGACAGTGTAGACAACGAACCACTCCCGGTGACACGTCATGTGCCGTGTGGCTCCGGAGTCGATCATCCAGAATAAGGTGGTGTTGTCAGAGACGTGGAGGACCCGGATGGTTGCCACGAATCCACTCTCCCAATCTGCTGCATTTGCGGAAGCGTCGGACTGTTTTCCCGCTCCCACTCCAGCCGCAAGGTCCGCCTTCTTCTTCTGGCATTCGCGTATCCAATACCCCAGCTTCTTGCAGTAGTGGCAATTACCCTTCTTCTTCCCTCCTCCGCCATTGCTCCTTGTTGGTGCAGCACCGCCCCCACGACCAGGGTTGGTGATGAGAACGACGTCCAGTCCGCTTCCGCTGTCCTCTCCCTTGCGCTGCTCCTCCTCAAACAGCAGGCTCTCCTCCAAATCGTTGAGGGAGAGCTTGTCACCACGCTGGTCTAGGGCAACAATGACAGTGTAGCTGCTAGGAAGGCCAGAAAGGATGGTTAGCATGAGCACACATTCCTTGAAAGGGTCCTCAATAGCAGAAAGCTGGTCGGAAAGAGACTTCACCATGGTGATGTAATCAGTCATGGATCCGGACTCATCCATCTGCACAGTGTGAAAGCGACGACACAGCTGCATGTTCATGAGGATTGACTCGGATGCATAAGTGGATTCAAGATTCCTCCAAACCTCCTTAGGCGTGAGGATGCCACGGATGAGGAGTTGCTGCTATTCAGCGAGGTAGAGGTAGATGGTGACGAGGGCACGGTCATGCTTCTCGCGGTGGGTACGGGCCTCACCAGGTGAGAGAGAGGACTGAGCTGGTTCCTCCTCACTCACATGGCTCCAGAGTCCCTTCTCCATCAGCACCATCTTCATGTTGTTGCTCCAGTTGA
>SZWC01001312.1:233122-244655 GCA_023375785.1 Penium margaritaceum | reverse complement strand
GGTGGGGAGGGAGTGGGGGTGGGATCACGGGTGGGGAAGAGAGGGGGGAAGGGGGTGATGGATATGAGAGTGCCGGAAAGTGACAAAAATACGTTGCTCGATAGAAATCATCTGGCATAACAGTTGCATACAAGATGTTTCAGAGTTTCCAACACACTTTACGGAACTCAATTTGGAGTCCGTTTGAGTGAGATATGGATCTCCAAAGTTTGGAGATCATGGGTCGGGTTCCAGTGACGACCTGGGCACTTTCAGGTCAAAAGGCGGCAGGATTATTGGCCAGGACGACTGAGAGAAGCCTTCAAGAAGAAAAGGCTGCTGGAGGATCTCCAAGAGACTTCAAAGAAGGTGCATACAATGATTTTTGGTCGTCCAAGTGGTGTGAGACATAATTCTCGTGTGTGATAAGGTGACTGCCGCTCATCCTACTAGGCTGGGAGACTGTGCTAGAGGGTAGACTTTGACAGAGTGTATCTCAGTGCTGCCTAGGCCAAATGAGACATATAAGGGCTTGATAAAAAGCTGTGACAGTGCAATTTCTCATTCAAGAGTCGATTCAGACATTTGCATTCTCTGCAAACCTACATTTTCTTACGTACTTTCTGTCTGTGCAACCTGCAACCCCCTCTAACAAACAGTTGGTCCTGTCTAGGCAGCTCTTAGTGAGCCTGATCACCTCCCTGAGGGCTGCCCCAGTTTGCATCAGTGGTATCAAAGCTAGAAAAAGGCTTCATCTCATCCTTAAGGAATTCCTTGCACCCTGTTGTATGAGAGCGCCGTTTATGGACTGAACGTTACACTACTATGGCGAAATCCGCTTCTGTGGTGGCCGGTGTCAACATTGCCAAGTTCGAAGGCAAGAACTTCTTCAACTGGAGCAACAACATGAAGATGGTGCTGATGGAGAAGGGTCTCTGGAGCCAAGTGAATGAGAAGGAGAAGGAACAGGCAGAAAGCTCCCTCTCCCCTGTGGGGGCCCGTACTTATCACGAGAAGCGTGACCGCGCCCTCGCCACCATCTACCTCCACCTCGCCAAACGGCAGCAACTCCTTTTCCGTGGCATCCTCACACCAAAGGAGGTTGGGAAACATCTTGAGTCCACTTATGCTTCCAAGTCAATCCTCGTGAACATGCAGCTGCATCGTCACTTTCACACTGTGAATATGGATAAGTCCGGATCCATGATTGACTACATCAACATGGTGAAGTCTCTCTCTAACCATCCTATTGCAATTGAGGACCCTGTCAACGAGCGTGTGCTCATGCTAACCATCCTTTCTGGCCTTCTTGGTAGTTACACTCCTCTCATCGTTGCCCTGGCCCAGCGTGGCGACAAGCTCTATCTCAACGATGTGGAGGAGAGCCTGCCCTTTGAGGAGGAGCGGCGCAAGGGAGAGAAGGGCGGAACCGGACTGGATGTCGCTCTCATCACCAACTCTGGTCATGGGGGTGGAGCTACACCAACCAGGGACAATGGCAGAGGAGGGAAGAAGAAGGGGAGCTGCGACTACTACAAGAAGCCGGGCCATTGGGCGCGCGAATGCCGGAAGAAGAAGGCGGACCTTGCGGCTGGAGTGGGAGCAGGAAATCATCCCGCAGCTTCCGTTAACGTAGCAGATTGGTAGAGTGGATTTCTGACCACCATTCAGGTCCTGCACATCTCTAACAACACCGCCTTCTTCTGGATCATCGACTCGGGAGCCACACGGCACATAACGTGTCGCCGGGAGTGGTTCGTAGTCTACACCGTCATCGAGCCTCGTCGGGTGTACATGGGAGACAATCATGTGCAAATGGCGGTTGGGGAGGGTGAAATTGTGTTTTGGTGTGAGAGTGGGTAGTCTCTAGAGATTAGGCTTTAGTGTGTGGAGAGCACAGTTGCAGCGGAAAGATAGACTTGGAGATGTCTGGAAGCCAGAGCTGGAAAATACATGTTGATTAGATTGAACTGAGTACAAGGTATTCATACAAATTGGTTGGCTAGCCCAGGCCTCAGCCTACTGCTTTCCTAGCTTCCTACAACAAGGTACTTGCACCTGTACTACGTGTCCTACTCGCACCTGAACTCAATGTCCTACTTGCACCTAGTGCCTTGTGCGAGAAGTTCATGGCCGTCGATCATCCAGATCGGCGGTCCCTTCTGTCTCTCGGCGAGCCGCCTCGTTGGTCCCGTATGACTCACGGCGGTGGGTGCGGTCGCCGTGTTGCGCACGCCACCTGAAGTGCTGCGACCGTCGCGCAGTCGCAGCCAGCGTATTTGCTGCCGCCATTGACCACGCACGGTGTCGGGCCTGTCCGCCAAAACAGCCCCTCGGTGGGTGGCGTCACCATCACGCCACTCGCCGAGAGGGTGATACGCAACTGCGTGTTGCGTCTTCAGAACGTGCTTGCGAGGTTGCGAGCGATGCCCCCCCAGCGACAACGTGATCCTCATGTCGTCGCTTGCTTGCTCGCTCCTCCTCCCCTCGCGTCGGAGGCGCGACGTCCCGGCACGCCTGAGATAATCCTGAAGGACACTGTTGGTACCCCCAATGTGGAAGTTGGCCTCTGGCTCCCAAGAGTTGTGCTCCGCCGGGTACCCCTTCCACTGCACCAGAAACACATGCCGTCGTCCCTTGTGGCGATCCGCCAGAATCTTCTCCACCTCAAACTCCTCACTGCCTTCAACCTGGACAGTAGGAGGTGGAGCTGTCCCGCGACTCTGGAAGAAGGTGTTGGGGTCTTGATAGGCATGAAGCAAGGAGATGTGGAACACCGGATGGATGGTGTAGTGAGCTGGCAGCTCCAGCTTGTATGAAACGGCCAACCGCTTCTCCGGAATGCGGAACTGACCCACCCATTACGGTTTCAGCTTGGGACTCCCAACTCCCATCAGCTGCAGGTTTGCAGAGTTCAGCATCACCTGATCTCCCACTTGGAACTCCTCCGTAGTGCGATGCTTATCAGCCTGCCGCTTCTACTGCTTCTGTGCCTTCAATAGCCGTTGTCGCACCACGTCCCAAGTGGTGGCCAACCCTTCAGCAATCTACTGCACAGCCGGAAGAGATGTTGCCGTAGCAAGGGCGGCGGGGCTCAGTGGCTGGTGGCCGTAGACCACCTCAAACGGTGACTTCCTTGTGGATGCTGACACCGCTGAGTTGTAGGCGAACTCTGCCACTCCGAGCTTCTCCTCCCAACCGTCTCCATCCGGTGGGACCATGCTTCGCAGCAGCTACTCCAATGTCTGGTTCTTGCGCTCTGTCTGTCCATCGCTCTGTGGGTGGTATGCCGTGGTCAGTTGCACCCGCGTGCCCAGCTTCTCCATGAGATCTCTCCAGAATCGCAAAGTGAAGTGTGGATCGTGATCTGAGACCACCGACTGCGGCACTCCATGCAGCTTGACGATATGACTGAGGAGGAGTTGAGCTTTCCCGACAGTTGTGATACTCTCAGGACATGCGATGAAGTGTGCCATCTTGGAGAACCGGTCCACCACCACCAACACCGTGTTGTTACCTTGCTGCGTCATAGGCAACCCGCCAATGAAGTCAAGCAAGATATCTGTCCATGGGCAATGGTTGCAGCTCCCCTGGTGGCTTGGTCCTCCGCGCCTTGATGCGTTGGCACACATCGGAGCTGCTCACAAACCTCTTGCAATCAGTCGCCATTGACGACCACCAATATTGGCGTGTCAAGGCTTTCAGAGTCTTGTCGAAGCTGAAGTGACCCGAGTAGTGGGTGTCATGCGCCTCTTCCAGCAATAACTACTTCAATGGCGCATAGTCCGGCACGATAATTTTCCGCTCTTGCCCCCTTTGCCAATACACTCCATCCCACGTGGCATCTTTTTGCGCACCACACGTGAACTCACTGTCCATGCCATAGCCGTGCTTGAATAGGCTATGCATGACTGGAGATCCCATCAGCACTGAGATGGCATTGAGGCTCAAGTCCGGCCTCTGCGACAGAGGATCTGCCGGGTTCACTTTCCCAGGTTTGTACTGGATCTCGTAGTCAAAACTTATTTCCAAGAACCCCATCCAGCGAGTTTGTCGGCGATTGAGGTTCGGCTGCGTCTTCAGGTACTTCAGGGTGTAATGGTCCATGAAGACCATGCAGCGCCGCGACTCGAGGTAGCACCTCCAGTGCTTGAACGCATGGATCATCGCCACCATCTCCTTTTCATGGATTGCGTAGTTCAGTTCCGCACCTTGCAATTTGCGAGACGGGTACGCAATCGGCTGCGGCCCTTTCCCGTGATCCTGCATCAGCACTGCCCCAATGGCATAGGCGCTTGCGTCCGTCGCCATGACATACTCCTTGGATGAATCTGGATGCACCAGGACCAGAGCGTCACACATGGCAGTCTTGAGCTCCTCGAAGCTCTTCCGCTCTTGATTGCCCCATTCCCACATAAGATCCTTCTTAAGCAGCTGAGTCAGCGGCGCACCCTTTTCTGCGTTCCTCCGAATGAATTTCCGGTAGTAGTTGACAAACCCCAGGAACACCTGGATGTCACGCACACACTTTGGTGTCCGCCACTGCTTCACTACTTCCACCTTTTTGGGGTCCATGCGGAGACCCTTGCCGTTGACGATGTGCCCAAGGAACTCCACCTCTCTTTTTTTGAAATTGCACTTGGAGAGCTTAGCAAACAAATTCTCTCTCCGAAGAATTTCCAGCACCTGTCGAAGATGTTGCTGATGCTCTTCCAGAGTTCGGGAGTAGATGAGGATGTCGTCAAGGAACACCACCACAAACTGGTCCAAGTGAGGGTGGAAGATCCTGTTCATGAGGCTCATGAACATTGCAAGAGCGTTGGATAATCCAAACGGCATCACGAGGTACTCGAAATGGCCATACGCGTCTAAAACGACGTCGTCTCCACATCCTGCTCCGCAATCCGGATCTGATGGTACCTCGAGCACAAGTCAATCTTGCAAAAAAACTGCGCTCCCCTCAGCTGGTCAAACAGCTCCTCGACCCTTGGTAGCGATTACCGGTTCTTGATCGTTACGTTGTTTAGTGCGCGATAGTCCACGCACATCCGCAACTCCCCTGTCCTTTTCTTCATAAAGAGGAACGATGCAGCAAAGGGTGACACTGATGGTCTGATGAAACCTTGCTCTGTCAGCTCCTCCAACTGCTTCTTTAGCTCACCCAGTTCATTATCGCTCGTGTAATAAGCAGCTTGTACCGTTGGAGTTGCTCTCGAAACCAGATCAATTTTGTGGTCGATGTCCCGCTTCGGTGGTAAATCCTTTGGCAGCTCAGCAGGTAACACGTCACTGTAGCTGTCCAACACTCATTTGATGCCTTCTGACAGCTCTGTTGCAGGTGCTTATTGCTGTTCTCCCTCTTGTTGCTTAGTCTCCACTGCCAGCACTTCCACCTCAGCAGCTCCTTCCTTCTGTTGCACCCACACAAGGTACACTTGTTCCCCCTTGCGCTGACAACGCTTCAGCTGCACGTAACTCAATTGCGGCACCTTGCCTGCCTTGGAGTCCTTCTCCTCTGCCCACAATGGCAAAACGATTTGCTCTCCGCTTTTCTTCACTTTCACCTGGCTGCGCACCCAATCCACAGCAGGATTTTGCCGGTGCAGCCAGTCACGCCCCAGAATGGCGTCATAGGTATCCATTGGGCACGTGCGAAAGTTCACATTGCACGACAGCTTGCCCAGACGGGTCCTGAGAGGCTTCAGAGGCAGTCCGCACTCCAGCTCCCCTTGCAACAACTTGGCTGTAGTTGGCTTCCTCGGTAGCCGTGCAAGCCCCCACCTCTTTGCAAGCTTGTCGCTGAAGAATGAGTACAACACGACGCAATCCAGTAACGCTTTAATCTGCCGGCAAGTCTGGCGCCTCTCGCCGTCCGCAGAACCAGCCGATAAAATTTCGGCTTTCAGGAGGATCCCCGGAACGCTCCCACTTCCTTCGCTCCGGAGCAATACACTTGGAAGCTCCCTAGTTGTCGAAGGACTTTTGGGGCTGGTGTTCGCTGATGCGGTCGAAGCTTTCCCAGCAGATGGCCGCCCGCCACTCACTGCTGGTTGCTGTTTCCCTGCTGCTTCTTCTTGCAGTCCTTCTTCTGGTGCCCAGGCTTCCTGCAGATCCAACAGTTCCCACCACGCGGCTTGCTCTACTGCTGGCCTCCTTGCACTGTGTCAATCTCCATGGGGTCAGCTTGTTGGTGCTGTGCTTGACGCTGAAGATTCTCTTGCTTCTCATGGAAACCCCCTCGATGGTAGCGTAGCGCATCAACACGTTCAGTAGTGGCTACCATCGCCTGGAACTCCGTGATTCCACTGAGTGCCAGCGTGCACTGAATTTCTGCCTTCAAGCCGTCATGGTACTTGTCTGCCATCTCCGGCTCGCTCATGTCGTCGATCTCCGAGCACAACAACAAGAAATGGCGCGTGTACTCCTGCACCGAGCCGATCTGCTTCAGCTGCTTCAGCTTGTTGCGTGCAACCATGGAGGCGTTCACGAGATCAAATCGATCCCTGATGGCTTGCTCGAACTGCTCCCATTTCGTCGACACGCGTGCTTCAGCTTGCCCCGCGCCTGGCTACCACAACACGGCATGTTGCAAAGTTGCGTTCCCACCTCCACCTCGAGTGGCTAGCATATTCAGCTGCCTCCACCACTCCAATGCTGCTCCGCGTAGCAGTGTCATCGCGAATGACACACGCATAACATCGTCCTCTGGAGGGTGACCCAGAGCCCCAAAGTAGCTGTTCATTGTAAACAACCAGGTCCGAGCGCTCGCTCCCTTCACAAAGGGATTGAACGCTTCTGGAGCCTTTGGCTTTGGTCTTGGTGGACTCCTTGACCGGGCCGCCCCAACTTGCCCAGCGCCAGTCCCGTCCCGTAGGTCAGCCATCTGCCGATTGAGCCGCTCATTCTTTAGCTTGAGGGCTCCCAGCTGCTCTATGATCTGCTGCAGGGCCTGCTCCATGGATCTTGATGAGTTTAAGCTGTTGGAGATCGTTCGAAAAAGAATTGGCAGCGTTTTGGCAGAAATCGAAAAAAAAAATTGGCAGCAATTTGTTAGTCCGGGACGAAAATCTGACGTCTTCGAAGTGCATGGGAGTCACCCGTCGCCTCCCGCGAGCGCACGGTAGGCCTTGTGGATGCTCTGGAAATGTAGAAAATTTTCCAGAGGTTGGCTCGTGCGTTGGCTTCGAAGTCTGGTCCAACAATCTCCCTCTCGATCAGCCTCGACGTTGTCCGCCGTAATCCGTGCCTTCGCTCCTTGAAGTTTCGCGAGCTCCGGCAGCGCTTCCGCCCAACGCGTGGCTCTGGCTCTGAAACCAGATGTGAGAGTGGGTGCTCTTTGGAGATTAGACTTTAGTGTGTGGACAGCACAGTCGCAGCGAAAAGATAGACTTGGAGATGTCTGGAAGCCAGAGCTGGAAAATACATGTTGATTAGATTGAACTGAGTACAGGGTAGTTATACTAATTGGTTGGCTAGCCCAGGCCTCAGCCTACTGCTTTCCTAGCTTACTACAACAAGCTACTTGCACCTCTGCTAGGTATCCTACTTGCACCTGAACTCGGTGCCCTACTTGCACCTAGTGCCTTGTGCGAGAAGTTCATGGCCGTCGATCGTCTAGATCGGTGGTCCCTTCTGTCTCTCGGCAAGCCGCCCCGTTGGTCCCGTATGACTCGCGGCGGTGGGTGAGGTCGCCGTGTTGCGCACGCCACCGGGAGTGCTGTGACCGTCACGCGGTCGCAGCCACCGTATTTGCTGCCACCGTTGACCGCGCACGGTGTCGGGGCTGTCCGCCAAAACAGCCCCTTGGCGGGTGGCATCACCATCACGCCACTCGCCGAGAGGGTGATACGCAACTGCGCGTTGCGTGTTCGGAACGCGCTTCCAAGGTTGCAAGCGAAGCCCCCCCAGCGACGACGTGATCCTCACGTCGTCGCTCGCTCGCTCGCTCCTCCTCCCCTCGCATCCGCAAGCCGTTGGGGTCGAGCCGGACCTCCGGACGTGTTTCCGATAAACGGAAAATACCCTGAGTGCCCCCCAAACCCAGGTGAGACTCCGAGTATGCCAGAAAAAGAGGGGCATTTTGTTACTTTTGGGCTTCCTTTCAGGGTAAGCACGTGGAATGTCGTGTGAAGTGGGTGCTCTATGTTTCGGGGCTGGCAGCTAACCTCCTCTCTGTCTCATCTCTCATCTCCGAAGGCATGCAGGTTTTCTTTGAGAATGGTGGTTGCACCATCTCTGCCCGTGCAGGCCATGTGCTTGCAAAAGCAAACAAGGAGGACGGTCTCTACCGCCTCTACGTGGCATCGGAGAAGGAAGCCAACTCAACGTTGGCGGGGAGAGAGGGAAAACATGACATCGGCCTCTGGCACCACCGGCTCGGTCACCTCGGCATGGCGCCATCATGTCCATGCAGCAGATGGTCCCTGGCCTGGAGCTCAAGGGGGTTAAGTAGCCTGGTGCATCGGCTTGTGAGAGCTGCATTGAAGGGAAGCAAGCCTGCGCTCCTTTCACGCAGGAAAGGAAGGGGGCGGCTGAGCTTCTCTCACTCGTTCACTCTGATTTGTGCGGTCCTATGCCATCACAGTCACTATCCGACAAGTTGTACTTTGTCACGTTCATTGATGACAAGTCGAGGAAGGTGTGGGTGTCCTTCTTGGCTGGTAAGGATGGGTGCTTGGATGTTTTAAAGGTTTGGATTATTGTTGCATAGAATGAGAGTGGCGGGCGGTTGAAGGTGCTTCGAGCCAATGGTGGTGGAGAGTACCTCTCCAACGACTTCCGCATCTTCCTCAAGCGTCGTGGGATCAAGCACAAGGTCACCCCACCTCGAACACCGCAAGTGAACGGCGTGGCTGAACGCGCAAACCGCACTCTCATGGAGCGTCTTTGCACCATGCTCCAAGATGCGGAGCTCCCACCAACCTTCTTGGCGAAAGCGGTCAACACTACAGTGTACCTGAAAAACCGGAATCCCACGCGCGTCGTACCGCTGATGACACCGGAGGAGGCGTGGACGGGATGCAAGCCAACAGTGACGCACCTGAAAGTCTTTGGGTGTAGTGCATTCATGCTCGTGCCTACCGCAGCCATAACAAGCTAGACGTAAAGTCAGTGAAGGCTGTCTTCCTTGGCTATGACACCATGGGATACCGCCTCTACAACCTCGCTGCACGCAACATCATCCGCAGCCGTGACGTCATCTTTCAAGAGGACATGATGGGCTGGACTTGGAGCCCGATGTCTGCGATTCCATTTGCTCCCACACTTGTACTTGAAGTGCGAGAAGATCCGGTAGCAGAAGAGGACGGTGCGAAATATGGCAATGACAGCGGTAATGACAAGGAGGTGGAGAGAGCTGGGTAGGAGAAGGAGCAAGCAGCCAAATCTAACGCGGAGGAGTAACAAAGCAACATACAGTAGCTGCCATGAAGATCCACACGCATCAACAAAGGTGCAAAAGATAGTGGGGAGCCTGTGAGGCGATCCAAATGCCTCGTAAGCAAACGGAGGCTGCTGGAGGAGCTGGTGAACCTGTGCACTGATGGAAACTGGGGCAGCCCTCAGGGAGGTGATCAGGCTCACTAAGAGCCGCCTAGGCAGGACCAACTGTTTGTGAGAGGGGGTTGCAGGTTGCACAGACAGAAATTACGGAAGCAAATGTAGGTTTGCAGAGAATGCGAATGTCTGAATCGACTCTTGAGTAAGAAAGTATATCACCACAGCTTTCTAACAAGCCCTTATATGCCTAATTTGGCTAAGGGAGCACTGAGATCCACTCTGTCAAAGCTCACCCTCTAGCACACTCCTAGCCTAGCGGGATGAGCGGCAGTCACCTTGTCACACAAGAGAATNCAAGGAATGCCTCAAGGATGAGACAAAGCCTTGTTCTAGCTCTGATACCACTGATGGAAACTGGGGCAGCCCTCAGGGAGGTGATCAGGCTCACTAAGAGCCGCCTAGGCAGGACCAACTGTTTGTGAGAGGGGGTTGCAGGTTGCACAGACAGAAATTACGGAAGCAAATGTAGGTTTGCAGAGAATGCGAATGTCTGAATCGACTCTTGAGTAAGAAAGTATATCACCACAGCTTTCTAACAAGCCCTTATATGCCTAATTTGGCTAAGGGAGCACTGAGATCCACTCTGTCAAAGCTCACCCTCTAGCACACTCCTAGCCTAGCGGGATGAGCGGCAGTCACCTTGTCACACAAGAGAATCATGTCTCGCATGGCCTGCATGGCTAATAATCGTAGACTGGTCCTTCCTTGAAGTCTCTTGGACGTCCTCCAGCCGTCTTTTCTCCTTGAAGGCCGCTCTCAGCCATCCTGGCCAATAATCCTGTCGCCTTTTGAGCTCAAAGTGCTCAGGTCGTCACTTGAACCCGACTCATGATCTCCAAACTTTGGAAATCCGTATCTCACTCAAACGGACTCCGAATTCAGTTCCGTAAAGTGCACTAGAACCTGTGAAACATCCCCTATGGATTTGTTGTGCCAGATGATTTTTATTGAGCAACCTATTTTCGTCACTTTCTGGCACTCTCATATCCATCATTCTCCCACTTTGCAAGAACAAAAATCAAGCAAGTCCACACTGTCCCCTCAGGTGCTGAAAACGGTGCGCTGCCAGCGGCTTGGTCAGGAAGTCTGCCAACATCATGCTTGAAGGGCAGAACTTAATCTGCACCACCTGCTTTGCCACGAGCTCGCGGATGAAGTGGTACCGCAGGTCAGTGTGCTTGGTGCGAGCGTGAAACTCGGCGTTCTTGGTCAGAACAATGGCGCTCATGTTGTCACAGTAGATGGTGGTCGCTGTGGTCTGCTGCTGTCCAAGGCTTGCCAGCAGCTCACGCAGCCACACGGCTTCCCTTGCTGCTTCACTCAGGGCGATGTACTCTGCTTCAGTCGAGGAGAGGGCGACGCACTCTTGCTTCTTGCTCCGCCAACTGATTGCACCTCCCCCGAGCACAAACACAAACCCACTGGTTGACCTCCTTGTGTCCAGGTCACCTCCCCAATCTGCGTCACTGTAGTCGATGAGGATGGGGCTGTTGTTGCCGTTGAAGGTGAGCCAAAGGCTGCTGCTGCTGTCGAGGTAGCGCAGTACACGCTTGACCGCCTCCCAAAGCGGCATGCCCGGATTCGCGCAAAACTTGCTTAACACTCCCACTGCTTGGCTAATGTCGAGGCGCATGCTGACTGCTGCATACATGAAGCTTCCAACCGCTGCTTGGTACGGAACTGCTTCCATGCAGCTGCTCTCTTGCATGCCGCGGGGAGTCTGCGTCATGCTCAGCTTCGCTCCCACTTCCAGTAGTGTTGTTGCTTTGCGCGCTCCTGCCATGTTGAAGCGCTTGACAATGTCGCTCACGTACGTGCTCTGCGACAACTCCAAAGTTTGCTGCTGCCTGTCGCACTTGACCTGAAGGCCAAGGTAGTAACTGAGCTCTCCCATGTCTTTCATGTCAAACCTGGCAGCAAGGGACTGCTTCACATCGTCCAAAAGAGACTTGGAGTCAGATGCAATGAGCAGATCATCAACATAGAGCAAGATGAT
>SZWC01001312.1:202496-225739 GCA_023375785.1 Penium margaritaceum | reverse complement strand
GGGGGGAAAGGAGAGGAAAGGGAGGGGGGAGGCGAGGGCACGGGGGAGGGGGTGAAGGTGGGGGTAAGAACGAGTGAGAAGGGGAAGGGGCAAGGGATAGAGGGAGGGCGGGGGGTGAGGGGGAAAGGGGAAGGGAAAAAAGGGAAGGGGGGGAAACAAGGGGGCCCACCGGGGGGCCAAGCGATGATGACAGCGACGACGTGAAAGAGGGCGGGGCAAGGAAGGCCAAAGACTACAGCCCGAACCAAGAGGGAGGGGGGGTCTCCGTACCTGGCCATTGAGGCCGACCAAGCCAACCAAGCAGAAGCAGGAGCGGAAATGACAAGAGGCCGTGAACTCGGCCAGAAAGGAGGTTGGGGGGGGTTCCTAAAGCTTTGCAGCTCTGATGCCATGTTGAATAGGATGCGTGGAGGGGAGGAGGTGGAGGAGGTGGAGAGGAGGCAACCGTACAATAGAGTGAATGATGAAGTTGAGAAACAGATGTGACCAAACAATGGCGAGCAAGAGAACAAATGGGCGAGGCTTCTCACGTGAGGGGAAAACCACCTCACCCATCAATAACTCCGCTCAGAGGCAGACTCAAGCTTGACTGTTTTGATTTTCTACAAATCGTCTTCACAGCTTCCGCCGTAATGATGGATCTCACTACCCTCAAACCTACAATGTTTAACACAACAGAAAGATATGCACAACCCATTCATTAGAAACATTAAAAAATATGGAATAATCTCAAGTATATGTCTGTTGCAGATGAAGATTCCTCATTTTTGTTGATGGGCTGAATTTGTTTGCTAAGATACAAGAGGATGAATGGTCGGTTCATTCAGCAACATATTGAAAGCAAGGAAGAATATGTAAGAATCTGCTTTTTGACAATGAATTGAGTTTTTGTCACACTCCAATAAAGACCTTATGGCATTTTACTTGTTGCTTTTGTTTTTTAGGCCAAGCATTTATTTCAAAGGCTTCACTTACCCCATCACGGCACTATTTCATTATTCTTCCATTAGTGACTACAATCGTCTAGGTGGCCAAGAAAACTTCGAGTAGTCTTTCTCATCTACCGCGTGTCAACAAGTGGGTGGACACGGTTTACACTTCCCCTCTACTTTGAAGTTTTTCTCATAGTTTTTTCTTTATTTAAGATTTGAAATCCTAGTAACCCTTCCAATACGGTTGTAGTTTGCTATGGCACGCTTTGAAAGCGTCTCAAGCATGCATAAAGATTGCTCACAAAATTAGCACATAGAGAAAGAACAATTCTTCAGTCCTTTTCACAATCGGGTTGAGAAAAAAAGTCCATGGATTATTCCCAGGTTGTGACATTGTTATTGAGAAAGATGATTGATGGTTATAAGCTAAGATCGCTCGAGCAATTGATAGTTTAGCAGAACAGGCATTGTTTGTAATCATGTGAAACAATTTTATGTATTTATCGAAAATGCGGGAAGAACACAACATGGCCTTTTCAAATCATTATTAATGAATGAATATCAATTGGAACCTTGATAGCTATACTATTTAATCCGTATAGTTTCATAATTTTAGGTATAGTTTTTCATAGCATTCATCATTCCTTAGTTGAAAGATAACCTCATGGAGCCTACTACAACATGGCACGAGAGTTGCCCAAACCTTAATAAAACCCACAACGCCTGGATGTTACAAGCGGGGTATCTTGAAAGTAATTCTCTTTGATGATTTTGGGAGATTGATTGGGTATGAGGTGAAGATACAGCAAGTCAACACCCTAAAGATGACGTACAAAAAATTAGCAGGCAGATGGTGTAGCGACTTAGGTATTGAGGCATGCTATTTGGCCTTTTTTTGTGACAAGGTTGGGACAATTCATTCACAAAGTTCTCCATAGATCTGATACATCAAGTAACCACTCCTTAACAAGGCCGTATCCATCACTTTTACACTTAAAAATGATGTAACTAAAGGTCATAGAAAAACAACAAAGTATCCAGAAAAAAAGGCGTGCAAAGACCATGTTGATGCTGAATAAAATGTATCATTAGAGTGCTGACATCATTATTTTACTCCAACTATCAAAAACCCCTATTCAGGTGATTTTGATTGTTTGAGGGAGGGGTTTGCCTGGGGTTTGCAAGGTGGGTACGAGACACCCCATGCCTTGAAAGGGAACCTGCTATGCTCCGGTACCATAGGGCCCAATAGGTTCCCGTGCAGAATATAAAACCCTCAACCCCGAATGTAATTGAGGGTTGGGGTCAAGTAGTTTGCATAAAGAAGAAACAGGGTTTTTGTGCTCGTAAAAAAAAAGGGGGACTTTGCTTCACTATGAACTTCCAAGGGAGCAAGAGTCGCGATCGAGCGACTTCAACTCGATTGAGGAGGGTCACATGACCCTCTTCTCCATGCTCGGTTTGCAATGCACGTTGTTGAGTGAGCCTTGCGAGCGAGGTGGATACCTTTTTTCAAATGTGATGCATATGGCAGACATCATTGTTTGCTACTAGATATGGCAGGGTCAAACCTTAGGTCGCGTGGATATCCTGGCTATTTCACCTTTTTTTTCCAAGGGTTATGCTTGATTGAAATTAGGAAAGTATGCAAAGCCACCCCTGATTGGCACATCTTCGGGGAATAAGCACACTAGACATGCAAGCTAGGTGTCCACAATGGCAGGCTCAACCCCGCATAAGTCAGAGAACACCAAGGCTTGGCACACACGCTCGCGCCGAGCAACTGGCAAGACCTCCGGCGGATACGGGGCCCCAGACCGGGAGTGGGTGATGGTGTAGTGGCGGATGGCGAGCAAGTGGCCGTGAATTCCAGCAAGGGATGCACGCTGGGCCAGGACTGCCAACACGAAGGCCTCAGCCGAGCACTGGCGGGGCCCGTGAGTAACAAAGAGTTGTTCCAGCCAACAAAGAAAGGTCCAGAACTCGTCTCCCATGCCGCCAAGGGTCTCCCACGCCAATGGGCGGAAGAAGTGTCCCCTGCGCGACATCGATGCTTACATGGACTGCTTGTCTCACTCCGCCACTCGCACAGCCACCCCTGGCTGGGTGGTCCGCAGCCCCTATGCATCCACGGTGGTGACATCTAGGACCCAAGTGGTCCCGACTGCGTGGTCCACCAGGGTGAGGTCGGGGCGTAGGAAGCGTTGGCTGCCAGGTAGTGGCAGCACCTGCGTCTGCTCAACGTGGACAGTGAGGCGGAGCTCCCGGAAGATGTCTGTTAGCTTGTGGCGGATGGCGTTGTGGACACACCACACCACCTCTCCCTCCCTCTCCCACCGCGTCACTGCGGCCGGCTCCAACACATCGAAAACCGCCTGATCTAGGTGGCCCAAGGGGAGGCCCAACCAGAGCTATGCGTGGAGGCGAAAATTCCTCCGCTGATAGGTAGGTCCTGTCCGTGATGCCGATCAGTGTAGCCTGCAGCCAGAGGGAGCTCCCCAGCGTGGCCATGGCCCAGCACCTGATTTGGGGCTGACGACAGCAGCTTATGCTAGGCCCACACGGGGCGGGTCGGCCGCAGACAAAGTGGCGCAGTGCGATCACCCCAGCCTCCCCCACCCATTTATTCCAACGGCTCAAGAAGAAAAGCGCGCTCAGTCACTGGTAAAGCCTCGGCTCCCCGTGCTGGCGCAGGGCCTCCATGGATGGGAATTCGTGGAGCACCGGCTGAGGCAACTCCTGCTCTACCTGCCCCCAAAACGGGTCGAGGAAGTCGAGGTCCCGGCCTGCAGGGAGGAAAGATCCAAACTCAGACGCGAGGGCGTGAAGGAGGGACCCTCTTGCACAGGCATAGGCAAGGGGCGCCCGGTCGCGAGCACTAAAAAGGCCGCCCCCTCCGAAGCTCAGTGGTAGATGCAGCTATCATCATGCCAGCCGCTGCAGCTCTGCATCCTCCGTTCCCTGGAGTGCTGCCTGAGACTAAAGCAAGGAGAGGACTTTCGCCCACACTGCCGCATTGAAACGATCCAGGATTTGCAGCCACGAGGGAACGGTGGGGAGTGCTCACGTACAGAAATCGGCGCGGTGGATGATGCAGAGACGTTGAAGCGTCATCGTTGCCTGGACGTCCTCCATGCAGCCCAGGTGCTCTAATCCGTGGACCTGCTCTTGGAGCCACCGCTCTCCCCACTCCACCTGGAAGGACTCCACACCCACAGGACACCCCAACAGCTGCACCCCTGAAGCGTCCATGGAAGGGCTGTCAGGAGCCGCAGCACCTCTGCCTCCGACCGCTGCCACAATAACACTTCCCCAGCTGCACTCGAAGTCCGTGCTGTGCCCCTACCTCCACCATGGCTGCCATGCAGGTGGCAAGGAGCTGTGGTGGCCCATTGACGGTCGTGTCATCCTGGAACGCCCCCACATGGCCTTGCCTACTACCATTTGCCCTTACTAGCATGTGGGGGCCAGCCTCTAGGACTGGGCCCACGGCTAGGTCGAAAAGAGCCGGGCCAAGGGGGTCGCCCTGTCGCACCCCTTGAGCACTCTCTCGGACCGTGGGGGTGTCCACGCCGAAGATGAGAAGCAAGACTGTTTGGACGTAGAACTGTCGGAGGTAAGGAATTCACACTCCCAAGCCTGAAAAGTGTACCGCCTGAAAGACCGCGGCATGCTCGACCTCGTTGAACGCATTGGCGATGTCTAGCCGCAGCATCCAGAAGGTCGGGTTGGCCGCCAGCACAGCCCGAACCCCGTGAACCAACAGCGCCGGCCCCTCCGAAACCTGCACGCCATACTAACAGGTCCGCAAGGCGGCCCCGATTTTGGCCTTGTCGCGGAGTAAGAGGAGGTTCCCTGTAAGCCGAGGCCACGCCTCCCCCACTGTGATGGTGCGTACGCCCTCTTGCTCTGTCTCCCCCTTTAGGATGGGGATGAGAGTGCTCTGGCCAAGCAAGTCGGCGACCAGCTGCGGTAAGGACCCGTCGAGGATGGTGTAGAGCACGGAGCGGACGCTGGTGAGGGCGGAGGGGGAGTTAATGACGAGGTCTTGGAGTACGTCCATGGTGAGGTCGAGGGGCCCTCGGCTGGACCCTCGTGGTGCCTCCCATAAGGCCTCCTCCACCATCTCCTCCACCACCTTTTTTGGAATGGGTGCATGCGATATAGGGTCTTCTTGAAGATGTGTCCGCAAGAGTGGGGCCGGCTTAGGGCGTGTACTTGTACCTCCGAAATTTGGAATCCGTGTAGGAATCCAATTCGGATTCCGCGGTGGTGTATGTCACACTGTTCACTCACATAATAGATTCCTTCTCAAATGCTGGTAGAGGAATCATGGCAGAAAGGCTTAAGCATACCACGTTAGTGTAGCCATATGTGATGGAAATTGGGGCAGCCCTCAGGGAAGTGATCAGGCTCACTAAGAGCCGCCTAGGCAGGACCAACTGTTTGTGAGAGGGGGTTGTAGGTTGCACAGACAGAAATTACGGAAGCGAATGTAGGTTTGCTGAGAACGCGAATGTCTGAATCGACTCTTGAGTAAGAAATTACATCATCACAGCTTTCTAACAAGCCCTTATATGCCTCATTTGGCTAAGGGAGCACTGAGATCCACTCTGTCAAAGCTCACCCTCTAGCACACTCCTAGCCTAGCGGGATGAGCGGCAGTCACCTTGTCACACAAGAGAATTATGTCTCACATGGCCTGCATGGCTAATAATCGTAGACTGGTACTTCCTTGAAGTCTCTTGGACGTCCTCCAACCGTCTTTTCTCCTTGAAGGCCGCTCTCAGCCGTCGTGGCCAATAATCCTGCCGCCATTTGTGCTCAAAGTGCTCAGGTCGTCACTTGAACCCGACTCATGATCTCCAAACTTTGGAAATCCATATCTAACTCAAACGGACTCCAAATTGAGTTCCATAAAGTGCACTAGAACCTGTGAAATATCCCCTATGCAACTGTTGTGCCAGATGATTTTTATCGAGCAACCTATTTTTTGTCACTTTCTGACACTCTCATATCCATCATTCTCCCACTTTGCGAGAATAAAAATCACACAAGTCCGCACTGTCCCCTCAGCTGCTGAAAGCGGTGCGCTGCCAGCGGCTTGGTCAGGAAGTCTGCCAACATCATGCTTGAATGGCAGAACTTGATCTGCACCACCTGCTTTGCCACGAGCCCGCGGATGAAGTGGTACCGCAGGTCGATGTGCTTGGTGCGGGCATGAAACTCGGCGTTCTTGGTCAGAGCAATGGCGCTCATGTTGTCACAGTAGATGGTGGTCGCTGTGGTCTGCTGCTGTCCAAGGCTTGCGAGCAGCTGATGCAGCCACACGGCTTCCTTTGCTGCTTCACTCAAGGCGATGTACTCTGCTTCGGTGGAGGAGAGGGCGACGCACTCTTGGTTCTTGTTCCGCCAACTGATTGCACCTCCCCCGAGCACAAACACAAACCCACTGGTTGACCTCCTTGTGTCCAGGTCACCTCCCCAATCTGCGTCACTGTAGCCGATGAGGATGGGGCTGTTGTTGCCGTTAAAGGTGAGGTAAAGGCTGCTGATGCTGTCGAGGTAGCGCAGCACGCGCTTGACCGCCTCCCAATGCGGCACGCCCGGATTCGCGCAAAACTTGCTGAGAACTCCCACATTTTGGCTGATTTCAAGGCGCGTGCCCACTGCTGCGTACATGAGGCTCCCAACTGCTGCTTGGTATGGCACTGCTTCCATGCGGCTGCTCTCTTGCATGCCGCGGGGAGTCTGCATCGTGCTCAGCTTCGCTCCCACTTCCAGTGGTGTTGCAGCCTTGCGCGCTCCTGCCATGTTGAAGCGCTTGACGATGTCGCCCACGTACGTGCTCTGCGACAACTCCAAAGTCTGCTGCTGCCGGTCACGCTTGACCTGAAGGCCAAGGTAGTAACTGAGCTCTCCCATGTCTTTCATGTCGAACCTGGCAGCAAGGGACTGCTTCACATCGTCCAAAAGAGACTTGGAGTCAGATGCAATGAGCAGATCATCAAAATAGAGCAAGATGATGACCTGGCTTGCCTCTTGAGTGTGCCCATAGACTGCATGATCAGCTTCACTACGCACAAAGCCAAGGCCAGCCAGGTGCTCATCCATCTTGTGGTACCATGCTCGTGGTGCTTGCTTCAGGCCGTAGAGGGCCTTCACAAGCTTGCACACCAAATCCGCCTTTCCCTCCACCACATACCCCTCCGGCTGCTCCATGTACACATCCTCCTCAAGGTCACCATTCAGAAATACACGTCACATCCATTTGGTGTACCTCCCAGTCCATAGCAGTAGCAAGAGCGAGGATCGCTCAAATGGATGGGAACTTAGCGACAGGTGCAAATGTCTCATTGTAATCCACACCCTCAGTCTGCGCATACCCCTTTGCAACCAACCGTGCTTTGTACCTGAGCACCTTACCATCCGCACCACGCTTGCGCCTGAAGATCCACCGGCATCCGATCACCCGGCTGCCNGCGACAGGTGCAAATGTCTCATTGTAATCCACACCCTCAGTCTGCGCATACCCCTTTGCAACCAACCGTGCTTTGTACCTGAGCACTTTACCATCCGCACCACGCTTGCGCCTGAAGATCCACCGGCATCCGATCACCCGGCTGCCACGTGGAGCTTCCTCGAGAGTCTAGGTGCCATTCTTCATGAGCGCACCATACTCCTCATCTGCTGCGGCACGCCAATCTGCCGCCTCGGCGCTGCGCATGGCTTCAGCGAATGTGGCTGGGTCATCGGTGACTGTGAGGAAGAGAAGCTCGAGGTCAGACGACTCCGTTGGTGGTGGAACGGTGCACAGGTTCACCAGCTCCTCCAGTGGCCTCTGTTTGTTTGCGAGGCGCTCGGATTGCCTCAACGGCTCCCCACTGTCCTTTGCACCTTTGTTGAGGCGTGCGGACCATCGTGGCAGCTGTTGGGCGTTGCTTTGCTGCTCCTCCTCATCAGATTCCGCTGCCGGCTCCTTCTCCTTCTCAGCTCCCTCCACCTCCTTGTCGTTGCCACTGTCACCGCCATCTTCTGCACCGCCCTCTTCTGCTACCGGTACTTCTCCTACTTCTGGTACAAGTGCGGGAGCAAGCAGAACTGCCGATATAGGGCTCCAAGTCCAGCCCTTCACTTCCTCTTGGAAGACCACGTCACGGCTGCGGATGATCTTGCGTGCGGCTAGGTTGTAGAGGCGGTTTCCCATTTTGTCGTAGCCGAGGAAGGCAGCCTTCACCGACTTTGCGTCCAGCTTGGTACGGCTACCGGCAGGCACGTGCACGAATGCGCCACACCCGAAGACTTTTAGGTGTGTCACTATTGGCTTGCGTCCCGTCCACGCCTCCTCCGGTGTCATCAGCGGCACAGCGCGCGTAGGGCTCCGGTTTTTCAGGTACACGGCGGTATTGACCGCTTCCGCCCAGAAGGTTGGCGGGAGCCACGCGTCTTGGAGCATGCTGCGAACACGATCCATGAGCGTGCGGTTTGCGCGTTCAGCCACGGTGTTCAGCTGCGGTGTTCCAGGTGGGGTGACCTTGTGCTTGATCCCGCGACGCTTGAGGAAGGTGCGGAAGTCGTTGGAGAGGTACTCTCCTCCACCATCGGTGGGAAACACCCTCAACCGCCTGCCACTCTCATTTTGTGCAGCAGTAATCCACACCTTAAAAGCATCAAAGCACTCATCTTTTCTAGCCAGGAACAACACCCACGTCTTCCTCGACTTGTCATCAATGAACGTGACAAAGTACAACTTGCCGGACAAGGACTGTGATGGCATGGGACCGCACAAATCAGAGTGAACGAGTGAGAGAAGCTCAGTCGCGCCCTTTCCTTCCCCCGTGAAAGGAGAGCGGGCTTGCTTCCCTTCAATGCAGCTCTCACAAGCCGATGCACCAGGCTGCTTCACCCCCTTGAGCTCCAGGCAGCGGACCATCTGCTGCATGGAGATGATGGCGCCAAAGCCGAGGTGACCAAGCCGGCGATGCCACAGGCCGATGTCGTGTTTTCCCTCTCTCGCCGCCAACGCTGAGTTGGCTTCCTTCTCGAATGCCACGTAGAGGCGGTAAAGACCGTCCTCCTTCTTCGCTTTTGCAAGCACACGGCCTGCACGAGCAGAGATGGTGCAGCCACCATTCTCAAAGCAAACCTGCATGCCTTCGGAGATGAGAGATGAGACAGAGAGGAGGTTAGCTACCAGCCCCGGAACATGGAGCACCCCCTTCAGACGACGTTCCACGTGCTTACCGTCAATGGAAGTACAAAACACAATCTCACCCTCCCCAACCGCCATGTGCACATGGTTGTCCCCCATGTACATCCGAGGAGGCTCGATGACGGTGTAGACGACGAACCACTCCCGGCGACACGTCATGTGCCGCGTAGCTCCCGAGTCGATGATCCACAACAGGGCGGTGTTGATGGAGACGTGCAAGACCCGGATGGTTGTCACGAATCCACTCTCCCAGTCTGCGGCGTTCGCGGAAGCGTCCGACTGTTTTCCCGCTTTCACTCCAGCCGCAAGGTCCGCCTTCCTCTTGCGGCATTCGCGCGCCCAATGGCCCGGCTTCTTGCAGTAGTGGCAGTTCCCCTTCTTCTTTCCTCCTCCGCCGTTGGTCCTGGTTGATGTAGCACCGCCCCCATCACCAAAGTTGGTGATGAGAGCGACGTCCAGTCCGCTTCCGCCCTCCTCTCCCTTGCGCCGCTCCTCGTCAAACAGCAAGCTCTCCTCCACATCATTGAGAGAGAGCTTGTCGCTGCGCTGGTCCAGGGCAACAATGAGAGGAGTGTAGCTGCTAGGAAGGCCAGAGAGGATGGTTAGCATGAGCACACGCTCCTTAACAGGGTCCTCAATCGCAGCAAGCTGGTCAGAGAGAGACTTCACCATGTTGATGTAGTCAATCATGGATCCGGACTCATCCATCTTCACAGTGTGAAAGCGACGACGCAGCTGCATATTCATGAGGATTGACTTGGAAGCATAAGTGGACTCAAGCTTTTTCCAAACCTCCTTTGGCGTGAGGATGCCACGGACGAGGAGTTGCTGCCGTTTGGCGAGGTGGAGGTAGATGGTGGCGAGGGCGCGGTCATGCTTCTCGCGGTAGGTACGGGCCTCGACAGGGGAGAGGGAGGTTTCTGCTGGTTCCTGCTCCTTCTCATCCACCTAGCTCCAGAGACCCTTCTCCATCAGCACCATCTTCATGTTGTTGCTCCAGTTGAAGAAGTTCTTGCCTTCGAACTTGACGATGTTGACGCCGGCCACCACAGAAGCGGATGTCGCCATGATAGTGCAACGTTCAGCCCACAAATGGCTCTCTCACACAACAGGGTGCAAGGAATGTCTCAAGGATGAGACAAAGCCTTTTTATAGCTCTGATACCACTGATGGAAACTGGGGCAGCCCTCAGGGAGGTGATCAGGCTCACTAAGAGCCGCCTAGGCAGGACCAACTGTTTGTGAGAGGGGGTTGCAGGTTGCACAGACAGAAATTACGGAAGCAAATGTAGGTTTGCAGAGAAGGCAAATGTCTGAATCGACTCTTGAGTGAGAAAGTACATCATCACAGCTTTCTAACAAGCCCTTATATGCCTCATTTGGCTAAGGGAGCACTGAGATNAGCTCACCCTCTAGCACACTCCTAGCCTAGCGGGATGAGCGGCAGTCACCTTGTCACACAAGAGAATTATGTCTCACATGGCCTGCATGGCTAATAATCGTAGACTGGTCCTTCCTTGAAGTCTCTTGGACGTCCTCCAGCCGTCTTTTCTCCTTGAAGGCCGCTCTCAGCCGTCCTGGCCAATAATCCTGCCGTCATTTGTGCTCAAAGTGTTCAGGTCGTCACTTGAACCCGACTCATGATCTCCAAACTTTGGAAATCCATATCTAACTCAAACGGACTCCAAATTGAGTTCCGTAAAGTGCACTAGAACCTGTGAAAAATCCCCTATGCATTTGTTGTGCCAGATGATTTTTTATCGAGCAACCTATTTTTTGTCACTTTCTGGCACTCTCATATCCATCAATATGCTCTCTTTCCATCTCACGATGACAATATGATAGATTTAGATGAATACCTAGAAACAATTTCTGGTTTCGCACTCGGCCAGCGAACCTGAACCTTTAGATTCTACCTGACCTGATTTTGGCAGGTTTTGTTGCTACAGGCCAACTTTGTGAAGCATTTCAAAGTAGGGTTCGCACACAATCAAGTTGCTCATTTGTGTATGCTCTACTTGTGTATAGTCTTCTGGTATAGTGAGGACCATAGTCTTCATTAGAAATGATGACTATGATCCTCTGATTCCAAAACTTTGCTAGAATCCGCCGAGTAGCTAGTAAATTCGCGGTTTCACATTCTCGGATTCCTTCTCAAATTCCGAATTTAGGAGGTACAAGAACAAGCCCTTAGAGTCCAGCAGCATGTGCACACCGGGAGACATGAGCACGTAACATTGGTACCAACATCTGCCCCCACACGTGCCTGTTGGCGACACTGACGTGGACAGAGCTGTAACTGCACTGTGTGCTTTGTCTTGTGCAACTGCCGTATCGCGGACAGAGCTTGCTGACGCATGCGCGATCAACAATCGAACCATCATCTTGTTTGGAATGACGTCTGCACCTGCGACGTTCGCGCTGGCGACAAAGAAATTTTCACCGAAAATTCACAAAACTTGACCAACGACCAGCTTCACCAATTGTCAGGAAAAACAACCGCGAGCAGAACGAAAAGCGAAATCACATATTGTGCACACTTCGAGGCCCTTTCGCGAACCAAACCGAGGCTGGTAAAGGAACACCCTTGCGTGAATCTCGCACCAAAAACAACAGGGCATTGCCGAATTCAACGCGCCAACTGGCCTCGGCAAGAACGAAGGGAATAACCTGCTCGCGTAGGATGCGCTATGTGAACACCGCCGTCAACGTTAACGTGGACAGTCGATCCTTTTCGTAAACAACCAGAAGGAGGTCGATGGTGTTGATTGTATCATCGTGCTTGTTCCCGAATGGACAGGAGAGTAAGAATTGCCAACAGGACCCAACCGCGTGTAACTACCACAGAGACAGTCATCTGTATCGGCACCAGAACAGAAAACATCCATGTCATCAATCGTAAAGTGTTCAGAACCGGATCAATGGCCGAAGTCTCTCATCGAACGTTACGAAAACAGTTGACCCTCACTGTAAAAGTTTGAGATCGAGCCCCGACCTCGAGCACCACACGTACCAAATTATGTCCACATTCATGCACCATCAGTAACAACATCTCGCACCAAAAACAACAGGGCATTGCCGAATTCAACGCGCCAACTGGCCTTGGCGAGAACGAAGGGAATAACCTGCTCGCGAAGGATGCGCTATGTGTGCATCGCCGTCAACGTTAACGTGGACAGTCGATGCTTTTTGTATACAACCAGAAGGAGGTCGATGGCGTTGATTGTATCATCGTGCTTGTTCCCGAATGGACAGGAGAGTAAGAATTGCCAACAGGACCCAACCGCGTGTAACTACCACAGGGACAGTCATCTGTATCGGCACCAGAACAGAAAACATCCATGTCATCAATCGTAAAGTGTTCGGAACCGGATCAATGGCCGAAGTCTCTCATCGAAAGTTACGAAAACAGTTGACCCTCACTGTCAAAGTTTGAGATCGAGCCCCAACCTTGAGCACCACACGTACCAAATTATGTCCACATTCATGCACCGTCAGTAACAACATTGCTCAGTGGAACTTGAAAATTTTCGTCTATTCCGTTCAACCCACAGTTCCCATCGCGAACCATCACAAACATGTACACTTATAAATTTCCACGTGGTATCCACATGGCAACATCGACGAGAAACATCCAAAAACCCTACCAACGTCCGCATGCAATACATACGATCGCTTTCTACCCACTTATATCTGCAGTGATCAACTATAGCTTTCAAAGTCCGACGTACGTTTCGAAGCGTCGACCTGCATTTCCTGCTCATCGGCAACCTCTGAAATTTATTCAGTACCGACTTCTTTCGCGAGTAGGTACAACCATAGGGAATAACTGTGCCCGTTCATTGTGCAAAAACAACTTCGCTAGACGACCACTGTCCGATCACATTGTCGGACGTCCCAATTGTTCAACAGCTATTCAGTGCATGTACATCGGACGACCATCGTCCGATCAGACGACCACCGTCCCATCTGACGACGACCGTCCGATCAGTCACTATGAATTAACAACCACCATGGTATATATAAACCGTTGCGATGGTACAAACATAATGCTTGGTCCGGAAATAGCTTTTGCATGACATCGGTACCCTTGAGGGTGTTTTTTCCATTCTCTCATGTTATCTTTAGATTCATGCTTATCCGCCACGTCAACGCGCAAGGCATGCGATTGCCATGTGTACATGATTTGATTCTGCAGGCAACTAATCTATCACGTTGGTTACACGGTAGACTTCTTGTAGCCGGGGGACGAGGACGCAACCCCAACAAACACGTGGTCGGTCTTGTATTCACTGCGGGGAAGTTCTTCATTGTCAACTCAGGTGAAATCACGTTATGTACTAGATGCATTGATGTCTGGTGTCGAGAATGCGACCTTATCGGCTGAAACATTGTTGACACGTCACTGATCTCGTAATACAGCTTGAACGAGGTCCGTCGAGCGAAAACATCGGACTCGTCAGTAACGCAGGTGGTCAGCTGTGACATGGACAGTCATTGTTCTCGTAACCAGAACAGAAGAGATACATGACGTCGTCCACATCGGACGCATGAATCTGTTCGAAACCAGATCGATGGGCGATATATCATGTCGGACGGTCCAAAACGATTGACGCTTAGCGTTGGATGTGTTCGATCCCCGACCACACGTCCACTGCATGTGCACATGCACGCACCATAGTCAATGACGATATTGCTCAGTTCAACCGGAACATATTTGAACTGTTCGGCTAAACCAACAGTTTACACGACCAACCGTCACAAACTAGTATACTTGCAATTTCACATGGTGGTACAAACAAGAGGTATCCGAAAACTGCTACCATGGGCCAAATACTGTGCGCACCATAGCCAAATACCCACTTTTCTACGATGCATTCGATTCCGACAACTATACGTTAAAAAGCCGACACATGTAGCTTGAACCGACAAGGTGCGGAAACTGACCGATGTGAAACTATTAGTTAGTGGCGTTGCAATCGAGGGTAGCAATCCCCGTCTCAGAAAAACGTCACCCCACGTTCACCGTCCGATAACCACATCGAGCGGTTCCCGTTATTTGTTCGCCTTGAACAAAACCTGTCTATCGAAGAGAGCGTAAATGGCGACCATCTGAGAATCTGAGAAATACTTGTAGAAAAATGGACACCCCACACTCACCGTCAGATACGCACATCTAACGGTGCCCGTTTTTCTCGCGCATGATACAAAACCTGACTATCGAAGAGTCCCTACATGTCGACCATCTCAAAGGAACATGTAGAAAAAATCAAGGCACGATCGATGACGGCAGAAATGCATTATCCCCATTGATTTCTATTCGCCACGTCAACGCGCAACCTAAGCCACGTGTACGATTCTGAGGTCTGCGTGGACCATGTCCAGAGTGCTATCGTGTCCTTCGCATCTGCATGTCCACATGCGGAGCATTTTCCTTCCTTCCGCGCATCGGGCTGCGTTCAAATGCATTGGTGCCACGTAATCAGCGCAAGAAGATTAGTTCGCAAACGGCGTCCACACGGCGTTGGGAGGTCTTTTTTATATTGTAAGGCAGATTTACTGCTCTCGTGGACACTTCATCGATGTCGTAAAACAGCTAGAACGAGGTCCGTCGTGCGAGAACTCGGACTCGTAAGTAACGCAGGTAGTCAACTGTGACATGGACAGTCATTGTTATAGTAACCAGAACAGAAGAGATCCATTACGTCGTCCAGATCGAACGCATGAATCTGTTCGAAACCAGATCGATCGGCGATATCTCATGTCGGACGGTCCAAAACGGTTGACGCTTAGCGTCGGATGTGTTCGATCCCCGACCACACGTCCACTGCATGTCCACATGCATGCACCACCGTCAATGACGACATTGCTAACTTGAACTGGAACAGATTTGAACTCTTTGGCTAAACCAACAGTTTACACGACCAACCTCACAAACTAGTATACTTGAAATTTCACATGGTGGTACAAACAAGAGGTATCCGCAAACTGCTGGTATGACCCAAATACTGTGGACATAACAGCCAATTACCCACTTATCTATGACGCAGACGATTTGGCCAACTATAGGTTGAAAAGTCGACACATGTAGCTCCAAACGTCGAGCTAAGGAAATTGGACGATCTGAAACTGTTATTTAGTGGCGACTTTCAATCGAGGGTAGCGATTCCCGTCTTGAAAAAACTTTACCCCACGTTCGCCGTCCGATAACGAAATCTAACGGTGCTCGCTATTCTTGCGCATTGAACAAAACCTGTCTATCGGAGAGTCCGTACATGGCGATCATCTGACAATTACATGTAGAAATATCGACATCCCACACGAACCGTCGGATACGCACATCTAACGTTGCCCATATTTCTCGCGCATGGTACAAAACCTGTCTATCGAAGATCCCTACATGGCGACCATCTGAGAAAATCATGTAGAGGAAACCGATAAACGATCAATGACGTCATAACTGAATTATCCCATTCATTCTTATCCGCCACGTCAACGCGCAACCTAAGCCACGTGTATGATGCCGAGGTCTGCGTGGATCATCGTGGAACAAAACCTGTCTCTCGTGTTCGCGTCTGCATGTCCACATGCGGAGCATTGTCCTTCCTTCCGCGCATCGGGCTGCTTGCAAATGCATTGGTGCCACGTAATCAGCGCAGGAAGATTCGTTCGCAAACGGCGTCCACACGGCTTTGGGAGGTCTATTGTGTATTGTACAGCATGTTTGCTGCTCTGTTGACACGATCGATCTCGTAAAACAGCTCGAACGAGGTCCGTCATGCAAAAACATCGGTCTCGTAAGAAACGCAGGTACTCAGCTGTGACATGGACAGTCATTGTTCTCGTAACCAGAACAGAAGAGATCCACAACGACGACGTCCACATCGGATGCATGAATCTATTCGAAACCTCATCGATGGCGATATCTCATGTCGGACGGTCCAAAACGGTTGACGCTTAGCGTCGGATGTGTTCGATCCCCGACCACATGTCCACTGCATGTGCACATGCATGCACCACCGTCAATGACGACATTGCTCAGTTGAACTGTAAGTAATTTGAACTCTTCGGCTAAACCAACAGTTTACACTACCAACCGTCACAAACTAGTGTACTTGAAATTTCACATGATGGTACAAACAAGTGGAATTCAAAAACTGCTGCCATCGGCCAAATACTGTGCACACCATAGCCAAGTAGCCACTTATCTGCGACGCCTTCGATTTCGTCAACTATAGCTTCAAAAGCCGACACATGTAGCTCAAAACGTAGACCTGCGGAAATTGGACAATCTGAAACCATTATTTAGTGGCGACATTCAGTCGAGTGTAGCGATTCCCGTTTCGAAAAAGCGTCACTTCATTTTGACTATCCGATAAGCACATCTAATGGTGTCCGGTTTCCTGACGCATTGAAGAAAACCTGTCTATCGATGAGTCCATACATGGCGACCATCTGAAAATTACATGTAGAAAAGTCGTCACCCCACGGCTACTGTCCGATAAGCCAATCTAACGGTTTCCGTATTTCGCGCTCATGGAGCAAAACATGTCTATCAAAGAGTACTTATATGGTGACCTTCTCAAAAGAATACGTAGAAAAACATACATTTACGACCACTGACGACAGAAATCCATTATCCCCATAGATATATATCCGCCACGTCAACGCGCAATCTAAGCCACGTGTACTGTGCCGTGCTGTCGTGTCCTTCGCGTCTGCATGTCCACATGCAGACCATAGTCGTTCATTCCGCCCATCGGGCTGCTTTCCAATGCCACGTAGTCAGCGCAGCAAGATTCAGCCGACATCAACGTCTTCCAATCGCAAGCTTTTGCTTACTGCGTAGGAAACGAAATCAGGCTGTATTCCGTGTACGCTTACGGAACACATCGTCTGACAACTTAGACTGACGAGCGACAATAGCTTTCGCGTAACATGAAGTCTCGCAGTTGATATCATTAACAAGATTTATCTCCGCGTCTTGTTTCGCCCGACCACGTACGTCTTTTTGTTCGTCACACGTTCCGAGATGGAACGTCTGGCATCGGCAGTCAAACCGCACATCATTTTCCTTCCACCGCGGTTATTTTTATGGGACTCGGCAGTCATTTTGTTCGGTTTCGACGTGTTTACTTCAAGCCTGACTTGTAGTTTGTTCGCTTTTAGCCCGTCCCTCCAGCACTGAAGTCGACTTCGCTTCTGTCTTCTCACGGCCTCCCTCCGCGCAGCAGCAACGACAGCAGCAACGTTACCTAAATCGCTAACACTGTCAGCATCGCCATTAGCATCAGTAGCACCGCCACCAGTAGCGCCAGCAGCATCAACAGTAGTATTGGCAGCAGAATCGCAGGCACTGCTGTGCTGTCCTATTGAGCACGATAGGCCACTCTTTAGCATTCAGCAACGTCCCGAGTTCTTGCAGAGGCGGAGGCGAGCTCTTGCAGCGGCGGTGGCAAGTTCTTGCAGCGGCGGCGGCGAGATCTTGCAGCGGCGGCGGCGAGATCTTGCAGCAGCGGCAGCGGCGAGTCCTTGCAGCGGCGGTGGTGGCGAGTTCTTGCAGCAGCAGCGGCGAGATCTTGTAGCGGCGGCGGCGGCGAGATCTTGCAGCGGCGGCGGCGGCGACTCCTTGGAGCGGCGGCGGCGAGATCTTGCAGCGGTGTGGCATCGAGTTCTTGCAGCGGCGGCGGCGGCGAGTTCTTGCAACGGCGGCGGCGAGATCTTGCACCGGCGGCGGCGGCGAGATCTTGCAGCGGCGGCGGCGAGATCTTGCAGCGGCGGCGGCGAGATCTTGCAGCGGCGGCGGCGAGATCTTGCAGCGGCGGCGGCGGCGAGTTGTCGCAGCGCCAGCGGCGGCGAGTTCTTGCAACGGCGGCGGCGAGATCTTGCACAGGCGGCGGCGGCGAGATCTTGCAGCGGCGGCGGTGGCGAGTTCTTGCAGCGGCAGCGGCGAGATCTTGCAGCGGCAGCGGCGGCGAGATCTTGCAGCGGCGGCGGCGGCGAGTTCTTACAGCGGCGGCGGCGGCGGCGAGTATCGCCAGTACGTTAGCTAAATCGCCAACACTGTCAGCATCGCCATCGGCATCAGTAGCACCGCCACCAGTATCGCCAGTAGCACCAATAGTAGCATTGGCAGCTGAATCGCCGGTACATCTTTGCTGTCCTATTGAGCACGGTAGGCCGCTCTTCTGCATTCAGCATCGTCCCGAGTTCGTCAAACGCGCTTCAGGGAGGCAAGATGGTGGGGGTGGGCGGCTAAGGCTCTGCGTGCACCGAGGCAGCGTAGGCAAGTTCTGAAGGTGGGCCGCAGCTCGGACATTGGACAGGCAAGGCGGCCGTCGACCTCGACAGTGCGCAGTCGCGGAAGAAGCACAAGATGGAGTGCCACCCGCAAGGTAAGAGGCTGGAGTATCAAGCCTTCCTGCATTGGAGGGGCTGCTCGAGCTCCTCCTGCTACTACTGCTGCCGCTGCTGCTGCAGCTGCTCCTCCTGCTGCCACTGCTGCTTCCGCTGCTGCTTATGCCGTTCCTGCTGCTATCTCACTACGCTCAAATAGTGTGGATGGTAAGCTTACTACGTTATTTACCAAGGAGCTAATTAGCCAAGTAGATAGTCAGTGTAGTAGCTAATCTACCAAGAAGTGAGGCGGAAAACTAGCCAAGCAGCTAATTGACCAAGAACCTAAGCAAACCACTCTAAACATCTAATCAACCAAGAACCTGAACCCTGAACCCTGAACCCTGTTTTCTGAATTATCAACGCACAGGCCGGGCGCTGCACCGGCCTGCCTGTGTGCTCTTTGTCACTCCCGCCGGGTTGCACTGTTCTGTGCACAATGCACTGTGCACCGTGTACTGTGCACTGTACACTGTGCTGTCTGCTGTCTGTTCGTGGTCCGCGCCGTTCCACGCCTCTGCCGCTGCCGAAGCTACAACAGAAGCAGCAGCGACAGCGGCGGCAGGGCGGGACTGAAGGTGCCGCCGGTGCTGTTCCGGAAGGTGAGAGGCAACTGCATGTGACTCGTGAACTCGGCCCTAAACCCTCAACCTGAACTTTGGACTCTGGAGCATGGACCTTCAACCCAAACCCTAAACCCGACAATAATAACCCTGCAGGCAGAATCCTGGACCCTGGACCCTGGACCCTAAACCCTAAACCCGAGTCTGAACCAGCACCCCGGACCCTATACCTACGACCATAAACCTTAAACCCGAACCGGACACCTCCAACCCGAACCCTGAACCTTAAACCCTACACCCATATCCAATACCCCATTCCCCACACTCCATTCTCCACACCCCATAACCCATGCCTCCTACCCCAGACCCCATACCCCACACCCAATACCCCACACCCCGTACACCATACTCCATACCCCAGACCCCACACCCAATACTCCCATCCTCCCATGTCTCATGACCCAATAACCCATACCCCACACCCCACACGCCACACCCCATACCCCATACCCCAAACCTTCAACCTGAACTTTGGACTCTGGACCATGGACCTTCAACCCAGACCCGAAACCCCACAACAAAAACCCTACAGGCAGAATCCTGGACCATGGACCCTGGACCCTGGACCCTAAACCCTAAACCCTAGTCTGAACCAGCACCCCGGACACTGTACCTACGACCATAAACCCTAAACCCGAACCGGACATTTCCAACCTGAACCCTGAACCCTTGACCCTGTACCTTCAACCTTAAACCCTAGACGCACATCCCTTACCCTATTCCCCACACTCATTTCCCCACCCCCCATAACCCATACCCCATACCCCAGACCCCATACCCCACATCCCATACCCCACACCCCGTACACCATACTCCATACCCCAGACCCCACACCCAATACTCCCATCCTCCCATGTCTCATGACCCAATAACCCATACCCCACACCCCACACGCCACACCCCATACCCCATGCCCCAATCCCATACTCCATACCCCATACCCCATACCCCATACCCCATACCCTATACCCTATACACCGTACCTCAAAGTCGTCCTTCAGACATCCTCCGTGTGATGATTTTTGTCAGTAGTGCATGCAGACGTCATTGCTGGGAGTGCTGATCCCGGAGAACGCCGAGATGGATGGCCAGGAGGGGTAATGTGGGTTGCAGTCTAGTTTGCAGCAGCAAGATGTGCAGTATGAGCAGGAGTCGCTACTGTACGTGCAGGGCCAGCATGTGCAGGAGCCACAACAGCAGGAGCAAGAGCGGCTGCAGCCTATGCAGGACCAGCAGACTCCTTTGCAGGAGCAAGCGTGCGTGCAGGAGCAGCAGCCTCATGTGCAGGAACAGCAGCTGCATGTGCATGAGCAGGAGCAGCAGCCGCAACAGTAGGAGCAGCAGCCGCAACAGCAGGAGCAGCAGCCACAACAGCAGGAGCAGCAGCCGCAACAGCAGGAGCAGGAGGTGCAACAGCAAGAGCAGCAGCCGCAACAGCAGGAGCAGCAGTCGCAACAGCAGGAGCAGCAGCCGCAACTGCAGGAGCAACGGCAGTGGTCTCACCTGCAACAGAATTACACACAGCAGCAGCAGCAACAGCAAGTCGATTTTGCAAAGCTGCAGCAATCCTGCACACAGCAGCAGCAGGAACAGCAGTTTCCACAGCAGCATTTACCACCACAGCCGGAGTCACTGCCACAGATGTTCCCACAGCATCAGTTTCCACACCAGCAGTTCTCGCAGCAACAATTCCCACAGCAGCAGTTCCCTCAGTAGCATTTCACACAGCAACATTTCCCACATCAGTAGCAGCCATACGCGTAGCCAGACTCAGGGCCAGCCTTTGTACTTCAACAGCAAACGATGCTGCAGCAACAGCCATTGATGGCAACACCAGAGCAGCAGTAGCCGCTACATCAGTAGCAGCTGCAACAGCAGTGGCAACAGCAGCAGCTGAGTGTGCAGCTTCAGCAGCAGCAGCAGCTACCACAGCAGCAGCAGTACGGGCAACAGCAGCACCTGCAGCAGCAGCACCTGCAGCAGCAGCACCAGCAACACTTACAGCAGCAGCAGCACTTGCAGCAGCCGCTGCAGCAAGGGCAGCAGCAGCACCTGCAATAGCAGCAGCAGCAGCAGTCCCCGCAGACGCAGCAGTTCCCACAGGGGCACCAGTTTCCACAACAGCAAATACCACAGCAGGTACAACAGCAACAGTCGCTGCAGTCACTTCTGCAGCAGCAGCAGCAGGTGGCGTTCCATATGCAACAACAGCAGCAGCAGCTGCAGCAGGAGCCACCGCTCCAGCGAGAGCGGCAACCACGGCCACGGCGGCAGCAGCAAGAACAGCAACAGCAGCGAGGATCTCCGGTCCCGCAGCAACAACAGCAAGAGCAGGAGGAACCTACGCAGCAACAGCAACAGCATGTACAGGCAGACAGCCAATCGGATGTCAAGTGGCCAAGCTGGGTGAACTGGGATGACTTCAAGTTAGTGGCCACGGCACAAGGTGAGTAGAACCTGACAACCGCAATGTCGTTCTGCTCGTCGAAGGAGAGTGATTGCTGAAGTGTTGCCTGAGTCTTTGCCAGATCTTGAAGAGGTAACGGCGCCGCAAGACCAATGGCTCCACGAGAACAAAGAGCGAGGTTTTGGAGTTGGTTCCATGCAGAGGAACACAGGTGACGGCATGTTTCAACTGTTGAACCTCCGGCCTTCCTCCAAAGCATTTTTGAAATTGGAGCCTTTCGCAAGGCAGGATCCGGCAACGTGGTGGCTATACATGCAAGGGTGGTGGGCCCAGACTACGATTCGAAAGTGTACGGCTTCAAAGATTCCCAAGAGTGGAGAAAAGGTGACTCTCGATGTGGAGAAGTTCTACCAGCAGCGTTGGGTGAAGAAGAACCCTTTCAGGCCGAAGGTGAAGGCAAAAGATCAACGGCTCTTCGATCTGCTCGTCACAAACGGCAAACGGGACTGCTACAAAAGGCTAATGTACACGGCATACCTCTGGGGGAAGATGAGGCTTGCGTCAACTCGTTGGTGCCAACCGGTAAGGCTTTGTTGCTGCAATGAGTCGTTTCTGAATCATGTTATCTTTCATGGCCCAAAACTCACATCATCCGCTTTTGAAACATGGGCAGCATTTGCCATCTGATAAGAGGCGCAAGCCGAGGAAGCCCAGGAAGGGCTCGAAGCGGGCTATGCATGCTGCTGAGGAGGATGATGACAACGAATTCTACGAGGATAGCGATGATGGTGACGATGATGAAGATGAGACTGACGAAGATGAGGATGAAGATGAAGAAGATGATGAGGCCAGAACGGCCGAGGCACAAGAGGTGAGACCCTTGTATGCCACGATGGTGTTTTCACAACACATGAGCGCCTAGGCATTTCCTAAGTTGGTCACTTCTCCATGCAGACTGCGGCGCCTTCTGCGCCGCAGACGGTGCCTAATGCGTCGCAGACGACACCTGCTGGTGACGGTGATCCATGGACTGCTGAAGAAATTGAAGAGTATGTGAGCTGTGGACAACCACTGCCGGACGAGGTAATTTGCGAGCATGGGAAGATATCCTTCCGTCACTGTCGAGAAGTCTTTTGACTGCTCTTTGTAAGCGCTATGTGCAGGAGGACGTCAATGCATCTCTGGACGACTTGTATACAATTCAGCGGAGACAAAAGGCGATGCCTTCAGGGCAGTCGGCAAATGAAGCGCCGCAGCAGTCGGCATCAGCCATGCTGAGACGGACACGCACCTCGCCGTCGCCTGCACCCACTGCGCCGCTGTCAGCGCCTCTAGTACAGACCGGTTGTGCACCTAGCATGGTGACATTGGCACCTGCTCCTCTGCGACCTCCAGTACGGTCTTCTTGTGCAACCCCGGCATCGCAACCTCAAGGCGAGCATGCTTCTGCACGTGACAACCAGCCGCCGCCACCTCGAGTGCAAACAGGTTGGGCAACTTTGGGTCTGCAACTTCAAGGTCATCGGCGTTCACCACCTGGCATGCAGCCACCACCTCCGCCGCCTTCTTTCCAAGCTGCAACTGCAGGCTTGCCACTGCGACCAACGGCACAACAATTGCAGGACGGTGTACCCCCACCAGTTCAATCTGTTCAGAATGCTGGCCCGTCGTGGT
>SZWC01001312.1:160958-185020 GCA_023375785.1 Penium margaritaceum | reverse complement strand
GGCGCGAAGCGCGACTCGAATGGTTGAGCCCACTCCACCCTTCAAATTGAGGAGCTACTGTGCTTTATCAAAGACATCCTCCGCTGCCTCCAAAGTAGTGAAAAAATTTGTCTTCCAACGCATCTCCGATGGCTCCATCCAATCAGCGCGCTGCAAACATGGTTCTGCTTGCCCTCGTGGTGCTCTCGCCACTCCTGCTGACTCATGTCACTCACGCTGAATCTGCAACTGGCGCAACAACATCAACCGCAACCCTTCCCTCCGAAGTGGAGGACGCTAGCCGCACGGCCAGTGCTAGGCAGACGGTGGAGCGTGTGAGGCGACTGCTCAGAGGCGCTGTGAAGCCAACAGAGGAGCAGCGCCAGCAGGGTATCCTTGGCATCCAGGTTCACGATGCACCTCTGCACCGACGCAAGGACCTCGTCTGGTCAAGTGAGTGAAGCCGCATACTGTGCAAGGTCTACTTTTCACTTTCCAAAAGGTTCTGGTTTATCTTAGGATCTTTCTCCGCCTTCCACTGCACTCCAGCAACTCTTCTACCCCCAATGCCCTCACCCTTGCTCTTCCTTTTCTTGTGTTGTCGGGAAGGCTGCTTTGCGCCTTCCTGCATTGCACCACCTTCCACCCTATTGAACGGCAAATGGGATTTTCATCATGAGTAGCTCTGTAGATTGCGTCAGTGTTGTGCCCCTGTCCGAACACAACAGAGGCTCTCGCGCTAGAGTCCCATTTGAATCCAGTAAAATTTTCCTGAGCCGCAATCTCGTTCTCGTTTGCTGTTCCTTAGTGTACGCTGCATGGACCAAGCACATTTGAATATGAGGTGTTTCTGTCTTCCTCCTCTGTCCTCCATCCTGCCTGGTGTTTGTAACCACTCATTTCACTCGCCTGAAAAGGCTCCCTCCAATGTTCTCAATGGATACTCGACCATGGAATGTTGTTTTCATCGCAGACTGTGGCAAAAATGAGATCTACATCGCTTATGACTACCTTGGCCCATGGGATCTGCTTGGCAACAGCGTGTACAACATGACCTTCACCAACAACTGCGGCTACAATCTCGTCAGCCCTGCGATCTTTGGAAACTGTGTTGACTTCCAAAATGAAGCTGCACCATATGGCACCTCCAACCCTAACCCAAACCCAACTCAGTACCAGCTGGGTCCGACGCTCTTCCAGTACGTTTATGACCAGACTGACCTGTATGCTTACTGCAAGATGGCCTTCAACCAGGGTACCAATGGCAACATCCAGATCTACGGGGGCCAGACTGTCTCTGTGACATATGCCACCGTCTTTGCGCGGAGGGTCTGCAGTGCAAAGCTGGTCTATGCAAATGGCAACTCGTACACCATGGCTTCGACAACCGAATGTGTGCCAGCAGTCTGCAACAACTGCTGAGGCAGGCAGGAAAATGATTGTCAGTCGTCCAGAAATGGGTGCATAGTTTTCCAGAAAGCTTGTGCAAGGGCTGGGAATAACAATGGATTGTAAAGTGGGTCGACTCCTTATCTATATTCTAACCTTGTCCCCACCGTGTTCACTTGAACAGTACAATCTGGCTGCCTACCAGAAATTGATTATGCTCCTAAGAAAAAACTCAGCTTCTGACATACCGTACTGATGGTTACAGTCGTTGAAAACATTTATTGTCACTCTCCCATCCCTCATAAAAAAAAATAGTCCATTTGAGCGAGTCACTTCTGAAATTCTTTCTGGAGTTACAAGTTTTTGCCTACAATCCTTCTCCAACAGTTCATTCATCCACAAATGACTCGACCCTCAAACACATTTCTCGAATATGCACTTTGCTCCTCAAATGACTCAACCCTCCCTGCCCGTCTCTTACGCGAAGTGACTTGACATCAGAAGCGAGCCGGGAGGAACAGATGGATGTGTGTGATCTGCTAAACGTAAAGATGCACGGTGAATTTTGGAACTTTAAACTTTGCTTGTTTAAAGGGCCAAGCTTCAAAGACCTGTGGAACCTGAACAGTGGAGAGAAGTAGAATCATCAAACTATCGAGCTGCCCAATTGAACGACCACCTGAAATTTTCAAAATGCCCTTTGCAGACCCGGGTAGAGGATTTCCAGGCCCTTGCCAGGCGACAGTCGCAGCTCCGTTTCCGCAACAGCGGCTATGGTTTGTTCGGCGCAGGCTCTCGGGCCCCCTTGGCATACGTGGCGGCATTGGCGCGTCTGCTGTCGAATCTTCTGGCGCTTTTTGGCCCGCTCCTACCAGCTCTCTCCGTACCTTCCCTTCTCAGCCCTCTTTTGGACGCGGCGGTGGCCCTTCTTCCGGTCACAGTGCAGTCTCGCTTGCCCTCCATGTTGGAGCTGCAGATGGGAGCCCCTTGCAACATCTACTAGCAGCTCAGCGCCGACTTCTACCATGACCTCCGCCACGCTTGGGTACTGTCGGTGACGTGGTGGTCTGACACTGTGCCTGCCCCTCGCAGCAGCAGAGCCTGCTCCACCATGCCACGGACTGCCGGCGACAGCTTGTCCGTCGGTGTTGGACGGTGGGCTCTCGGGGCGCGGCGCTCTGGCTCCAGGTTTCCCCAACCGGGCCCCGTGACCCCGTCCACCTCTCTTCCGCGGATTTTTGCCTGCATGCGCAGCTTTGGCTCGGCTCTCACTCGGCTACCTGGAGCACTGCGAGGTCAGCGGCCTCTCCCTTGCCCCGGTGACTCGTCAGCACGGGTCCAGGTTCATCACAGAGGTCCACCATGCCATCCGTGATGAGTTGGCCTGCATCTGTCGCAAGCACTCTCTACCGACGCGCATCGAGCCAGGCGGCCTCCTGCCTACTGCTGCTGCCACCTTACGGCCGGACCTCATGTTGGAGGACAGGGAGCATTGGGCCATGTGCATCATCGACATCACCACCGTGGATGCCCAGGGCGTGACCGCCACCTCGGAGGGACGTGCGCTTCGTCACGCGAAGGAGGCCAAGCAGACGAAGTACCACCTGGCTCTTGTCCTTCGCCCCGGATGGGTACTCCGCCCACTTTCCTGGGAGACGCTTGGCGGGCTTGGGCCAGCAGCGTGGGATTTTCTTCACCGCCTCTCCCAACTTTGCCTCAAGCAGGGGCATCAGGGAGCGTCTCCGGAGGACCTGGCAGCCTGGGCAAGCCGGTCAGTGGCTTTCTTTGTGCAGAACGTCTCCCTTGCAGGTGTCCGGCGGCAGTGCTCGGTCATCCGCCGCGCTTGTGTGGCCCACGGGTGACCAGATCTGGAGCTCCGACATGACTTGCAGCAGCGTCCACCAGCTCCGTGGCTCCAAGGCCTGGTTTCCCTCTCAGACCTGTGCTCCATGGAGCCGGTGGATGCCCATGCGTAGCGGTCCTGGCCAGACGACCTTGCCCGTTAACCCCGTTTTCTCATTTCTGTGGATGTCGATTGTACCATATCTTGTATGTGGTTGCGCGCAGGACATTGGCATCCTCCCCACCATGTGCTTTGAAAAAGAAGTGGTAAAATATAAGAAACACTAAATTGGTATGCTAAAAGTAAACTAATGTTCAAGTCAGTACTGTATGATATCCTTGGCTGGCAAGCTACACTTGAAAATGAAAATCTCATCACAAGCATAAAGAATAAAAAAACGAGACCATCAGTTCAAGCGTACTTGTTTCTTGCTCTTATAACATGGCACGTGGTAAGCTTTATTTAATGGACTGACATTGCGGAGTCAAACCTTGAGTTTGACATGACCCCTTGGATTTGGACACATCCTCGATCTTTCAATCACCACGTCAAAACGTGTAGCACAAAAGAGACAATTTTGGGAAAAAGGTCAAATTGTAGTGGCGTCTTGCATTTTGACCACGGGATGAATCTATTCAGGAGGACCAATCCTGTCGTAATTTTTTAAGCTAACCACTGTCATTTAATAGGACTTTTTGTGGGAATCCTTCAGTTACTTGGGATCGCACCTGTGGATTGTGCTCATGTTCTTTATAGGTGCAATAAGAAGCTGCGCTTTTGTCATTTTAGACAAGGTCCTTCAAATGTGTACATCCTAATTCAATGCTCCCTAACATGTAGCAGTTGATTCAAAGAACGAAGTGGATAAGAGGCAAGACCGTAGTTTGGTAGAGCCTTTTTACTGCATTTCTAAATGAATTTTGTTCTACTTAGATTCATATTTTTGTAACTTTTTTCCAGTACTGGAATTTGTGTAGCAGGCATTGGCATGTCCACACTGACACCGATGGTTATCGTAGCAGATGTTTGATATGGGGTGCCAAAAAAGTGACCAAACTGGGTTGCTCGATAAAGATCATCAGATCACATGAGTGGATAAAGGAAGTTTTACTCATTCTGTAGCACTTTACGGAACTCGGTTCGGAGTCCGTTTGAGGGAAATTTGGATTTTCAACGTTTGGTGGCAATGGGTCCGGTTCAAGTGACGGCTCCTGCACTACCAACACCAATGACGGCCACAATTGTTGGCCAGGAAGGTTTGGAGCGGCCTTCAAGGTAGAAAGGTGGCACGATGACCTTCAAGGAGCTTCAAGGAAGGTTCCCACCAAGATTATTGGTTGTGCACATGGCAAGGATGGTAATCCTCTTGTGTGTGAGTGTGACTGCCGCTCATCCCACTCGGCTAGGAGTGTGCTAGGAGGTGAACTATGACAGAGTGGTTCTTCCAGCTCCATGTGCCAAATGAGGCGTACTTAGGCTTGTTATGAAGCTGTGCTAATGCAATTTTTTACTCAAGATTTGATTCAAACATTCGCATTCTTTACAAACCTACATTCGCTTCCGTAATTTCTGTCTGTGCAACCTGCAACTCCCTCTCACAAACAGTTGGTCCTGCCTAGGCGGCTCTTGGTGCGCCTGATCACTTCCTTGAGGGCTGCCCCAGTTTCCATCAGTGGTATCAGAGCTAGAACAAGGCTTTATCTCATCCTAGAGGAATTCCTTGCACCCTGCTGCGTGAGAGATTCGTTTGTGGGCTGAACGTTGCACTACTATGGCGACATCCGCTTCTCTGGTGGTCGGCATCAACATCGCCAAGTTCGAAGGCAAGAACTTGTTCAACTGGAGAAACAACATGAATATTGTGCTGATGGAGAAGGGTCTGTGGAGCCAGGTGGATAAGGAGCAGGAACCAGCAGAAAGATCCCTCTCTCCTGGCGAGGCCCGTACGTACTGTGAGAAGCGTGACCGCGCCCTCGCAACCATCTACCTCCACATCGCCAAACCGCAGTTAGTTCTTGTCCGTGGCATCCTCACACCAAAAGAAGTATGGAAAGAGCTTGTGTCAACTTATGCTTCCAAGTCAATCCTCATGAAGATGCAACTGCGTCGTCGCTTTTGCACTGTGAAGATGGATGAGTCCGGATCCATGATTGACTACATCAACATGGTGAAGTCTCTCTCTGACCAGCTTGCTACGATTGAGGACCTTGTCAAGGAGCGTGTGTTCATGCTAACCATCCTCTCTGGCCTTCCTAGCAGTTACACTCATCTCATCGTTGCCCAGAACCAGCATGGCGACAAGGCCTCCCTCAATGATGTGGAGGAGAGCCTGCTTTTTTAGGAGGAGCGGCGCAAGGGAGAGGAGGGAGGAAGCGGACTCGACGTCGCTCTCATCACCAACTCTGGTCATGGGGACCGTAATGCACCAACCAGGGACAATGGCGGAGGAGGGAAGAAGAAGGGGTACTGCCACTACCGCAAGAAGCCGGGCCATTGGGTGCGCGAATGCCGGAAGAAGAAGGCGGACCTTGCGGCTGGAGTGGAAGCGGGAAAGAATTCCGACGCTTCCGTGAATGCAGCAGATTGGGAGAGTGGATTTGTGACCACCCTCCGGGTCTTGCACGTCTCCGACAATACCGCCTTGTTCTGGATCATTGACTCGGGAGCCATGCGGCACATGACGTGTCTCTAGGAGTGGTTCGTTGTCTACACCGCCATCGAGCCTCGTCGGGTATACATGGGAGACAACCATGTGTAATGGCGGTTGGGTAGGGTGAGATTGTGTTTTGTGCTTCCGTTGAGGGTAAGTACATGGAACGTCATGTGAAGAGGGTACTCCATGTTCCAGGGCTGGCATCTAACCTCCTCTCTGTCTCATCTCTCATCTCCGAAAGCATTCATGTTTGCTTTGAGAATGGTGGCTACACCATCTCTGCCCGTACAAGCTGTGTGCTTGCAAAAGCGGACAAGGAGGATGATATGTACCGCCTCTACGTGGCGTCGGAGAAGGAAACCAACTCAGCATTGGTGACGAGAGAGGAAAGACACGACATCGGCCTGTGGCACCGCCGGCTCGGTCACCTCGGCTTTGGCGCCATCATGTCAATGCAGCAGATGGTCCGTGGCCTGGAGCTCAAGGGGGTGAAGCAGCCTGGTGCATCGGTTTGTGAGAGCTGCATTGAAGGGAAGCAAGCCCGCACTCCTTTCATGCGGGAAGAGAAGATGGCAACTGAGCTTCTCTCACCCATTCACTCTCATTTGTGTGGTTCTATGCCATCACATTCGCTGTCCGGCAAGTTGTACTTTGTCACGTTAATTGATGACAAGCCAAGGAAGACGTGGGTGTCCTTCTTGGCTGGTAAGGATGGGTGCTCTGATGTTTTCAAGGTGTGAATTGCTACTGCACAGAATGAGAGTGGCAGGCGGTTGAAGGTGCTTCACACCGATGGTGGTGGAGAGTACCTCTCCAACGACTTCCGCACCTTCCTCAATCGTCGTGGGATCAAGTACAAGGTCACCCCACCTGGAACATCACAGCTGAATGACGAGGCTGAATGCGCAAATTGCACACTCATGGAGCGTGTTTGCACCATGCTCCAAGATGCAAAGCTCCCACCAACCTTCTGGGTAGAAGCGGTCAACACTATCGTGTACCTAAAACACCAGAGTCCCACGTGTGCCGTGCCGCTGATGATGCTGGAGGAGGCGTGGACGGAACACAAGCCAACAATGATGCACGTGAAACTCTTTGAGTATGGCGCATTCGTGCACGTGCCTACCGGCGGCCTTAACAACCTAGACGCAAAGTCAGTGAAGGCCGCCTTCCTCAGCTACAACACCATGGGATACCGCCTCTACAACCTCGCTGCACGCAAGATCATCCGCAGCCGTGACATGGTCTTTCAAGAGGACGTGAAGGGCTGAACTTGTAGCCCTATGTCTGCAGTTCCACTTACTCCCGCACTTGTACCAAAAGTGGGAGAAGTTCTGGTAGCAGAAGAGGACAGTGCAAAAGATGGCAGTGACAGCGGTAACGACACGCAGGTGGAGAGAGTTGAGAAGGAGAAGGAGCCAGCAGCCAAATCTAATAAGGAGGAGCAACAAAGCAACACACAGCAGCTGCCACGACGATCCGCATGCATCAACAAAGGTGCAAAGGATACTGGGGAGCCACTGAGGCGATCCGTGCACCTCGCAAGCAACCAGAGGCCGCTGGAGGAGTTGGTGAACTTCTGCACCGTTCCACCACCAACAGAGTCGTCTGACCTCAAGCGTCTCTTCCTCACAGTCACCCATGACCCAGCCACATTTGCTGAAGCCATGCACAGCACCAAGGCGGCAGATTGGCGTGCCGCAGCAGACGAGGAGTATGGTGCGCTCATGAAGAACGGCACCTAGATCCGCGAGGAAGCTCCACGTGGCAGTCGGGTGATCAGGTGCAAGTGGATCTTCAAGCGCAAGCGTGGTGCGGATGGTAAGGTGCTGAGGTACAAAGCACGGTTGGTTACAAAGGGGTATGCACGGACTGAGGATTTGGATTACAATGAGACATTTGTACCTGTCACAAAGCTCCCCTCCATCCAAGCATTCCTCGCTCTTGCTGCTGCTATGGACTGGGAGGTGCACCAAATGGATGTGACTTGTGCATTTCTCAATGGTGACCTTGAGGAGGATGTGTACATGGAGCAGCCAGAGGGGTATGTGGTGGAGGGAAAGGAGGATTTGGTATGCAAGCTTCTGAAGGCCCTCTACGGCCTGAAGCAAGTCCCGCGAGCATGGTACCACAAGATGGATGAGCAGCTGGCTTGCGTTGGCTTTGTGCGCAGTGAATCTGACCATGCAGTCTATGGGCGCACGCAAGAGGCAAGTCAGGTCATCATCTTGCTCTATTTTGATGATCTGCTCATTGCATTTGACTCTAACTCTCTTTTGGACGATGTGAAGCAGTCCCTTGCTGCCAGGTTTGACATGAAATACATGGGAGAGCTCAGCTACTACCTTGGCCTTCATGTCTAGCGCGACCGGCAGCAGCTGACTTTGGAGTTGTCGCAGAGCACGTACGTGAGCGACATCGTCAAGCGCTTCAACATGGCGGGAGCGCGCAAGGCCGCAATACCACTGGAAGTGGGAGAGAAGCTGAGCATGACGCAAACTCCCCGCGGCATGAAAGAGAGCAGCCGCATGGAAGCAATGCCGTACCAAGCAGCAGTTGGGAGCCTCATGTACGCAGCAGTCGGCATGCGCCTCGACATCAGCCAAGCAGTGGGAGTGCTCAGCAAGTTTTTCGTGAATCCGGGCGTGCCACATTGGGAAGCGGTCAAGCACGTGCTACGCTACCTTGACAGCATCAGCTGCCTTTGCCTCACCTTCAACGGGAACAACAGTCCCATCCTCATCGGCTACAATGATGCAGATTGGGGAGGTGACCTGGACACAAGGAGGTCAACCAGTGGGTTCGTGTTTGTTATCTGGGGAGGTGCAATGAGTAGGAGAAGCAAGAAGCAAGAGTGTGTCGCCCTCTCCTCCACCGAAGCTAAATACATCGCCTTGAGCGAGGTAGCAAAGGAAGTCGTGTGGCAACGTGAGCTGCTGGAAAGCCTTGGAAAGCAGCAGACCACAGCGACTACAATCTACAATGACAACATGAGCGCCATTGCTCTGACCAAGAACGCAGAGTTTCACGCCCGAACCAAGCACATTGACCTGCGATATCACTTCATCCGCGAACTCGTGGCAAAGCAAGTGGTGCAGATGAAGTTCTGCCCTTTAATCATGATGCTGGAAGAATTCCCGACCAAGCCGCTGGTAGAGCACCGCTTTCAGTAGCTGAGGGGACAATGTGGACTTGTGTGATGTTTATTCTTGCAAAGTGCGAGAATGTTGGATATGGGGTGCCAAAAAGTGACCAAAGTGGGTTTCTTGATAAAAATCATCAGGTCAAAAGAATGAATAGAGGATGTTTTGTTGGTTCTGTAGCACTTTACAAAACTTGATTCGGAGTCCGTTTGAGGGAGATATGGATTTTCAAGGTTTGGTGGCAAGGGGTCCGGTTCGAGTGACCGCTCCTGCACTACCAGCACCAATGACGGCCACAGTTATTGGCCAGGGAGGTTTGGAGTGGCCATCAAGGTAGAAAGGTGGCAGGATGACCTTCAAAGAGCTTCAAGGAAGGTCCCCACCAAGATTATTGATTGTGCACATGGCAGGGATGGTAATTCTCTTGTGTGAGAGTGTGACTGCCGCTCATCCCGCTAGGCTAGGAGTGTGCTAGGAGGTCAACTTTGACAGAGTGGTTCTTCTAGCTCCATGTGCCAAATGAGGCGTACTTAGGCTTGATAGAAATCTGTGCTGATACACTTTGTCACTCAAGAGTTGATTCATACTTTCACATTCTTTGCAAACTTACATTCGCTTCCGTAACTTCTGTATGTGCAAGCTACAACTCCCTCTCACAAACAGTTGGTCCTGACTAGGCGGCTCTTGGTGAGCCTGATCACCTCCGTGAGGGCTTCCCCAGTTTCCATCAGCAGGGTGTGCTCAAACATTTCCTTGGTGTGTCCTGATCCGACATGACAGTTATCCTGCATGAGAGTGCTCCATGGCCTCAAATGGAAGGGCTTAAAGAGAATTTATGAGTACAGAACAGGATAAAAGGTACCTTAACCTGCCTGCTCAGCCTTGATAGATCCCACATTCCGCTTGTAGTATAGCATTGCAATGCCTAGGAGGCATTTCAGGTTGAATTCTTCATTGTTCCTCCTTCATGTGCAAACATGCATTGGTGATGGGTGGACTAATATTTTGGAGGAAGAAATAACATTAGGCTCTCGGTGTTGAATGATTGTTGAACTCAGGAAAGCGAGATGTGTGTGGGGGCTGAGAGCTCGTCTGAAGCTGGCGGAGATGCTCATGAAGCACACGAATCTCGCGCTTGAGGGAGTCACCCTCCATGCCTGGCATTTCTGGATCCTTGTCCCAAGGATCAAGAGGTGGTGGGTTGGCTCCAGCTCCTGTCTCCGGTGCTGGAGCTGACTATTGTGTAGAGGGTGCGACCCCGGCCGCTCCCTCATAGGTCTATTGTGGAGTCGTGGAATGACCTCAAAGAAGCTCGATGAGTGTACGGGTGGCGTCATTCTGCTCCCGCTGTAGGCGATGCATCTTGTCCTGCTGGCTCCGCAGGTCCTCAATAGCCTACGAATGTGGGCTCATGACCCCAAAGGAGGAAGAAGAGGGATGTAGTACCCTTTTTCCCTTATCGCCGGACAGAGCCATGTCGTGGCTCAATATGGGCCGAGATGTCAACGTGGTCGAATTGCATAAACGTAAGCGGTTCTTGAGGAGTTGAAACACTGGCAAATTTTGACCCTCTGACCAACAATTTCACTAAGGCAAGTGTTGACGTGAGCAGGAAGTTGCTGATGTGAACATGACCTGATGACGTCAGCAAGGAAAAATGCTGATGTCAGCTCCCCTTCCCTCCTTTTTTTTGTGTTGTTTTGTCAACCTTCACGATTGCTGTGCAAGCAGGCGGCCGCTCTACAGCAGTCACATGGAAGTTACGCGGAAGTTACGTAGCAGTTTCTGCTCAGCTGCTGTTGCTGTTGTGGCATCAGCTGCAGCAGCAGCCACGTGGCTGTGTGCAGAGCGGCTGCCTGGCGGCTTCGTGCGCGACCGTGGTAGCAGTTGCGCGGTCACTGTTGCGCGCTACGGCTGTTGCACGCTGCTGCCGCCGCCATGCGTTACTGCTGCTGCGCTGCTACTGTCGCCGCTGCTACTGCCACTGGTGCTGTTCTGCTGCTGTGCTGCTGCTGCTGCTGCTGCCGCTGCTACTGCGCCGCTGTTGTGCTGCTGCCACCGTGTGCTATTGCTATGCTGCTACCGCTGCGCGCTGCTGCTGCCGCTGCTGCCGCCCTGCTATTGCTAGTGCTCAAGGCTGCTGCTGCTGCTCAATGCTGCTGCTCCTACATGTGCCAATGTCGGCAGCTGCTGGCAACTGCAGTCTATTGTAGCTGTTGCCTGCTGCCGCTAGCGGCTGCTGCCTGTAGTCTCACGTGGTGATGGTGAGGGACGTCGACGGCGATCGGCTGTCGTCGTCAATAGATCCCTGTGGATCTGCTGCAGCGGTGACTCTCACTACTGCTGCTCTGCTGCGTCTCTGTTGCGCAGCTCGGTGAGAACTGTCTCACCGCTCTGATACCATGAGAACATGTGTGGAAGCTTCCTAGCAATACAGTCGTCGACTAGGCGTCAGTGCCTGGTCAGACGGTGATGATAATCACAAGTCGTGTACACTACGGCAAGGGTCTGGCTAGGAGACACAAGGCAAAGTGTCGAAATGCTTCAATAGCATTTGCAGAGAGAAATGCAAAATGACAGGTCCATGGCGTAAGTACCTACCGCGGCGCACGGCGGGTGTCGCACGCGGCAGTGCAAGATCTGTTCTAAAACCGGCCCAAACCACTGTTCTGGCCGTAACTCTGCACAGACATGTCAGAATACTACGCTGTCTCAACCTAGACGTGCAGGATCAAAAGATGGACTCTACAGCTGGTCACATGCATGCATCCGGTATCAAACGGTGGACACACAATGCAAAAACATGCAAATCGGGCCCACGGCCAGTCCACCGATAAACTCCTGCGTGCTGCAGAAAAACTGCAGGAGGTCCCGGGTAGCGTCCAGAGCTCTGGAACGGTCGTCGGTCAGCTCCAAGCTAGTAGTCCGCCACCAGATGACGCACCGGTACCACCAGGGTCCGCATCAGGGATTTGCTTGAGTATGGACACGGCTGAGTGGTCACAGTAAACTGTAAATGTCGACAGGAATGTCACAAATTACAACACCACCCTCATAGCGGAACGACCAGTAATCTCACTAGCAACTGTTGAGCCTGCTATCACACATTGAACATGAGCCAGACCAAGACAAATGCCACACGTTGTGTGCTGCTAGGAAATTCCAGTAGCATTCAAGTGAGGAGTTCGCATATGGGGTAGTTCCCTTCGTCCATAAACGAATCATTAGTGCTCTAGCTGTGTGTGTTTGAGCCCGAGGTCAGCATTTAAAGTACGTGTATTGATGACAGCATGTTCAGTCCCCCCTTTTTGTTTGGCTCTCCACAGTGAGCGCCCATGGCTGTCATCGTTGGCAGCCCATCCATCACATGCCACAAAGTGTCACTTGTTGTCAAATTTGTGGCAAGTGTCAGGAAAGCCGCCTGGGTCTCCCACCAAGAAACAAATACATCACCAACGTGTCAAGTAATCATCCAGAGGGCACTGCATGTCCACGGCTCACACAACACTCTATGATCGGCAGACGACACACATACTCATACGCACAATGATAGCATGGTTGAAAATCATGGCAAGAGAAGATGCACACGAGATTGTACAGGTGCAGCAACAAAACAAAAGCAAGAAAACATACCAAGGAACAGAATTGGCACACAATAATCCAACAGCATTCGCGGCATTTTGCCGAGTGCCTTTGTGAGGAAGGCAGCTCGCTCGTATCAGTTGTCAACCTAGACAATGTGGACATCACCTGCTGCAACATGCTCATGCACAAACGGATGCTCCAGACTTATATGCTCTGTGCATCGTGATGTATGACATCATGCTGAGAAATAAACTTGGTTCTCTGGTTTCCGAGAGCTCAATATGACATAGGGAATGGGCACACGTAGTTTGTCCAGCACTTGACACAGCCAGAAACTTTGACATGTATCGAGTGCATCGAGTGCAACTTACACGGTCTCTTTGGAGCTCAGTCCCATGCAATCCTCCTTGCTGCTCTTCTAGGAGATATCTCATCCCAACCAGGAAAACATACCCAATGTGACTACAAGCTCATGTGTCAAAAGCGTAGTGACTGTCCGCAAACCTGTCGAAAACAACGTACGGGTGTGCAAGATAGCACTGACCAGCCCGAGCTGTGGGGATTGCGTGTTGTACAGCACAAAGCCCGGCCTCCCGGTGTTGTGCCTGTGGACAATGTGAATGCCATCCCAGGAAGTTCATAGGGAAACTGACGTAAGCCCTTGTGGTCATGGCCAGCTTCATGAGGGAGCCAATGATGCAACGGTGTTCCGTAAATTGACTGGCTTGTCCAGTTTGGATGCACCCAATGCCTCCAGGAACCATTTTTTCAGAAATACCTCCAAGAAATCAACTGCGTGCAACCAATGTCAGAAAACTCTCTTCTAAAAAATGGTTCAGGTCCTAGACTGAACCAACTTGACAAACGGCTCTTGGTCCTCTGACCATTGGACCGAGCGCCAAGTTATCCCCTAATGATATGAATCAGTCACCAGAGTCAGCTAGTGGAAAGACGCCGTTGTCGTGCTGTTTTATCCTACTCTTTTTTTGTATGTATGGAGGATATTCAATCCCTCCAAATTAGCGAAGAGTAGTTATCTTCATTGTGTTCACCTTTGGTTCCATGACTCTCACCTCCGTGTCTCCGCTCTGCCTGTCCTCGGTCACTCAGTCTTCGCCATCGAGTTTCTTGCTGTTCTCTCGCAACTCCTCGCTCCGTCACTCTCACTCGTTCGCTCAGCTCTGCTCTCTTGCAACTCTACTCGGTCATTCTGTCTCCATGTTCTTTCGAATTATCTTTTCTCTGCCTTCTAATACACTAATCTACCTCTCTTCTCATGCTTACTCCTCTTCATTTTTGAATTACTTCTTTCTTCTTACATCCATACCTTTTGCTTTTGTCACACTCTCATTCCTCCACATTTTTTGTTGGCTCTGCTTTCTTCTGCTTTCGATCATCCCGCACATCTACTTTTCTTGACATTGTATTAGAGCTTCAGGCAACATCGCCTGGTGCCTCCTAACCAAGTCATCACATCTCCGTTGCCCGCAGGACCCCCTGTTGTCCGTGCCTCCTCCAGCTCATTCTACCACCGCCATCGGCCTATGTCATCTCCACTGTCTTTGCCTTCAACTGGTGAATGTTAATCTGCCCTGCGTCCATTCAACCACAAGTGGTGGGTCTTGCATACTTTCTTTGTCGTTGACTCCTCTACTTGCTTGCCTTCACCTCCTCGGTTAGCAAGGGATGAAGTCAGCAGCATCGTCTCACCTTGCTCCTCAAGCTGCGATGGCATCTTCCACCATGACTGAGCCCTGTGTCCAAGAAGATACCTGTGGCAACGTTGAGTCTCCTCTGTCGTCGACAGCCTACAGCAGCGCCCGAGCTGCTCTTTTCTGCCCTAATCGCTAAAGCTTCCTGCTGCCTTCCACTCTGTCCTCTGCTTCTGTCACACTCCGACATCGCCACCATCTAACCCTGCTCTATGATGGTAACACACACTCAGTATCACTTCTGTCACTCCCCTCCTCTTTGTGGCCTCGCGTGACCTTCACACTGCTGCTCCCACCTCCCAAAGCGCCTTTGGCATCTTCTCCTCCTCCAGCTACAGCACCTGCATTTTTTCTGTTCCAATCTCTTCCATCTACATCAGTGTCATCCTTCACCCTTCCTATGTCTTCTCTGCATGTCATCTCCTCAAGCCATCTTCTCGCACCGCCTCCTCTGCCTTGGAGCGCCTTTGCCCCACCATCTTCTTGTAGAACTTGTTTCATCTTCATCTGCCTCCATTTTTGTCAACTTCCTCTCTAGCTGCCCCACCTGCTCTCATTAGACTCATCATCATCTTCATTCTCCTCTGCAGTGATGAAATTAAAGGCAGCCCTCAGGGAGGTGATCAAGCTCACCAAGAGCCGCTAGGCAGGACCAATTGTATGTGAGAGACAAGTTGTAGGCTGCACAGACAAAAATACGGAAGCGTGTGAAGTTGTGTAGAGAGCGCAAATGGCTGGTTTGACTCGTGGATGAGAAATTACATGAGCAAAAATTTCTAACAAGCCTAACTACGCCTCATTTGGCACATGGAGCTGGAAGAACCACTCTGTCCAAGTTCACCTCCTAGCATACTCCTCGCCTAGCGGGATGAGCGGCAGTCACACTCTCACACAAGAGAATTACCATCCCTGCCATGTGCACAACCAATAATCTTGGTGGGGACCTTCCTTGAAGCTCCCTGAAGTTCCTCCTGCCGCCTTTCTACCTTTAAGGCCGCTCCAAACCTCCTTGGCCAATAATTGTGGCCGTCATTGGTGCTGGTAGTGCAGGAGCCGTCACTTGAACCGGACCCATTGCCCCCAAACCTTTGAAAATCCATATCTCCCTCAAACGGACTTCGAATCAAGTTCCGTAAAGTGCTACAGAACCAGCAAAACATTCTCTATTCACTGATAATTTTTATTGAGCAACCCACTCTGGTCACTTTTTGGCACCCCATATCCAACATTCTCCCACTTTGAAAGAATAAGATTCACACAAGTTCACACTGTCCCCTCTGCTGCTGAAAGCGGTGCGCTGCCAGCGGCTTGGTCAGGAAGTCTGCGAGCATCATGCTCGAAGGGCAGAACTTGATCTGCATCACCTGATTTGCCACGAGTTTGCGGATGAAGTGATATCATAGGTCAATGTGCTTGGTGCGGGCGTGATATTATGTGTTCTTGGTCAGAGCAATGGCGCTCATGTTGTCACAGTAGATTGTAGTCGCTGTGGTCTGCTGCTATCCAAGGCTTGGCAGCAGCTCATGCAGCCACAAGGCTTCCTTTGCTGCTTCACTCAAGGCGATGTACTCAGCTTCGGTGGAGGAGAGGGCGATGCACTCTTGCTTCTTGCTCCTCCAACTGATTGCACTTCCCCCGAGTACAAAAACGAACCCACTGGTCGACCTCCTTGTGCCCAGGTCACCTGCCCAATCTGCATCGCTGTAGCCGATGAGGATGGGGCTGTTGTTGCCGTTGAAGGTAAGGCAAAGGCTGCTACTGCTGTCAAGGCAGCGTAGCACGCGCTTGACCGCCTCCCAATGCGACACTGCTTCCATGCGACTGCTCTCTTGCATGCCGCGGGGAGTCTGCGTCATGCTCAGCTTCGCTCCCACTTCCAGTGGTGTTGCGGCCTTGCACGCTCCTGCCATGTTGAAGCGCTTGCCGATGTTGCTCATGTACGTGCTCTGTGATAACTCCAAAGTCAGGTGCTTCCGGTCGCGCTTGACGTGAAGGCCAAGGTAGTAGCTGAGCTCTCCCATGTCTTTCATGTTGAACCTGGCTGCAAGGGACTGCTTCACATTGTCCAAAATAGACGTGGAGTCAGATGCAATGATCAGATCATCAACATAGAGCAAGATGATGACCCGGCCTGCCTCTTGCACACGCCCATAAACTACAGCTTCACTGCACACAAAACCAAGCCCAGCCAGCTGCTCATCCATCTTGTGGTACCATGCTCGCGGTGCTAGCTTCAGGCCGTAAAGATCCTTCACAAGCTTGCACACCAAATCCTCCTTTCCCTCCACCACATACCCCTCCGGCTGCTCTATGAACACCTCCTCCTCGAGGTCACCATTCAGAAATGCACTTGTCACATCCTTTGGTGCACCTCCCAGTCCATAGCAGCAGCAAGAGCAAGGATCGCTCGGATGGATGGGAAATTTGCGATAGGTGAAAATGTCTCATTGTAATCCACACCCTCAGTCTGCCCATATCCCTTTGCAGCCAACCGTACCTTTGTACCCGAGCACCTTACCATCCGCACCACGCTTGTGCCTGCAGATCCACCGGCACCCGATCACCCGGCTGCCACGTGGAGCTTCCTTAAGGGTCCAGGTGCCGTTCATCGTGAGCGCACCATACTCCTCGTCTGCTGCGGCACGCCAATCTGCCACATGGGTGCTGCGCATGGCGTCATCGAATGTGGCTGGGTCATCGGTGACTGTAAGGAAGAGAAGCTCGAGGCCAGACGACTCCATTGGTGGTGGAACAGTGCACAGGTCCACCAGCTCCTCCAGCGACTTCTGTTTTCTTGCGAGGCCCTTGGATCTCTTCGATGGCTCCACAGGACCATCTACAGAATGGTTGTGGCGTGCAGACCCCCGTGGCAACTGCCGTGCGTTGCTTTGCTGCTCCTCCTCATCAGATTCCGTTGCTTTCTCCTTCTCAGCTCCCTCCACCTCCCTGTCATTGCTGCTATCACCGCCATCTTCCGCACCACCCTCTCATGCTACTGGCTATTCTCCCACTTCTGGTACGAGTGCGGGAGAAAATGGAACTGCAGAAATGGGGCTCCAAGTCTAGCCCTTCACGTCCTCTTGAAAGACCACGTCAAGGCTGCGGATGATTTTGCGAGCAGCGAGGTTGTAAAGGCGGTATCCCATGGTGTCGTAGCCGAGGAAGGTCGCCTTCACCGACTTTGCGTCCAGCTTGTTGCGGTTGCCAGCAGGCACTTGCACAAATGCGCCGCACCCCAAGACTTTCAGGTGCATCACACTTGGTTTGCGTCCCGTCCATGCCTCCTTCGGTGTCATCAGTGGCACGGCGCACGTGGGACTCCGGTTTTTAAGGTACACGGCAGTGTTGACCGCTTCCGCCCAAAAGGTTGGCGGGAGCTCCGTGTCTTGGAGCATGCTACAAACACTCTCCATAAGCGTGCGGTTTGCATGTTCAGCCACGTCGTTCAGCTTCGGTGTTCCAGGTGGGCTGACCTCGTGCCTGATCTAGCGACACTTGAGGAAGTTGCGCAAGTCGTTGGAGAGGTACTCTCCTCCACCGTCGGTGCAAAGCACCTTCAACCGCCTGCTACTCTCATTCTGTGCAGCAGAAATATACACCTTGAAAGCATCAAAGCACTCATCCTTTCCAGCCAGGAAGGACACCGTCTTCCTAGACTTGTCATCAACGAATGTGACAATGTACAACTTGCCGGACAAGGACTGAGATGGCATGGGACCGCACAAATCAGAGTGAACAACGGAGAGAAGCTCAGCTGCCCCTTCCCTTCCCCACAGAATGGAGCGTGGGCCTGCTTCCCGTCAATGCAAACGTCAATGCAAATCTCACAAGCCGATGCACTTGGCTGCTTCACCCCCATAAGCTCCAGGCTACAGACCATCTGCTGCATGGAGATGATGGCGCCAAAGCCGAGGTGACCAAGCCGGCGGTGCCACAGAAGGATGTCGTGTTTTCCCTCTCTTGCCGCCAATGATGTGTTGGCTTTCTTCTCCGATGACACATAGAGATGGTAGAGTTTGTCCTCTTTGTCCACTTTTGCAAGCACACGGCCTGCACGTGCAAAGATGGTGAAGCTACCATTCTTAAAGCAAACCTGCATACCTTTGGAGATGAAAGATGAGACAGAGAGGAGGTTAGCTGCCAGCCCCGGAACATGGAGCACCCCCTTCACACGACGTTCCACATGCTTGCCCTCAACTAAAGCACAAAACACAATCTCACCCTCCCCAACTGCCATTTGCACATGGTTGTCCCCCATGTACACCCGACGAGGCTCAATGACAGTGTAGACAACGAACCACTCCCGGTGACACGTCATGTGCCTCGTGGCTCCTGAGTTGATGATCCAGAATAAGGTGGTGTCGTCGGAAACGTGGAGGACCCGGATGGTTGTCACGAATCCACTCTCCCAATCTGCTGCATTTGCGGAAGCGTCGGACTGCTTTCCCGCTCCCACTCCAGCCGCAAGGTCCGCCTTCTTCTTCTGGCATTCGCGCGCCCAATACCCCAGCTTCTTGCAATAGTGGCAATTACCCTTCTTCTCCCCTCCTCCGCGATTGCTCCTTGTTGGTGCAACACCGCCCCCACGACCAAGGTTGGTGATGAGAGCAACGTCCAGTTCGCTTTCGTTGTCCTCTCCCTTGCGCTGCTCCTCAAACAGCAGGCTCTCCTCCACATTGTTGAGGGAGAGCTTGTCTCCACGCTGGTCTAGGGCAACAATGAGAGGAGTGTAGCTGCTAGAAAGGCCAGAAAGGATGGTTAGCATAAGCACACATTCCTTGACAGGGTCCTCAATAGCAGAAAGCTGGTCGGAAAGAGGCTTCACCATGTTGATGTAATCAATCATGGATCCGGACTCATCCATCTGCACAGTGTGAAAGTGAAAATACAGCTGCATGTTCATGAGGATTGACTCGGATGCATAAGTGGATTCAAGTTTCTTCCAAACCTCCTTAGGCGTGAGGATGCCACGGATGAGGAGTTGCAACTGTTCAGCGAGGTAGAGCTAGATGGTGACGAGGGCGCGGTCATGCTTCTCGCGGTGGGTACGAGCCTCACCAGGTTAGATAGAGGACTGAGCTGGTTCCTCCTCAATCACATGGCTTCAGAGTCCCTTCTCCATCAGCACCATCTTCATGTTGTTGCTCCAGTTGAAGAAGTTTTGGCCTTCGAACTTGACGATGTTGACGCCGGCCACCACAAAAGCGGATGTCTCCATGGTAGTGCACCGTTCAGCCCCCAAACGACTCTTCCACACAACAGGGTGCAAGGAATGCCTCAAGGATGAGGCAGAGCCTTTTTATAGATCTGATACCACTGATGAAATCAAAGGCAGCCCTCAGGGAGGTGATCAAGCTCACCAAGAGCCGCTAGGCAGGACCAATTGTATGTGAGAGACAAGTTGTAGGCTGCAGAGACAAAATTACGGAAGCATGTGAAGTTTTGTAGAGAGCACAAATGGCTGGTTCAAATAATGGATGAAAAATTAAATTAGCACAGCTTTCTAACAAGCCTAAGTATGCCTCATTTGGCACATGGAGTTGGAAGAACCACTCTGTCAAAGTTCACCTCCTAGCACACTCCTAGCCTAGCGGGATGAGCGGCAGTCACACTCTCACACAAGAGAATTACCATCCCTGCCATGTGCACAACCGAGAATCTTGGTGGGGACCTTCTTTGAAGCTCCCTGTAATTCCTCCTGCCGCCTTTCTACCTTGAAGGCCACTCCAAACCTCCCTGGCCAATAATTGTGGCCGTCATTGGTGCTGGTAGTGCAGGAGCCGTCACTTGAACCGGACCCCTTGCCACCAAACCTTGAAAATCCATATCTCCCTCAAACGGACTCCGCATCAAGTTCCCTAAAGTGCTACAGAACCAAAAACAAATCCTCTATTCACTGATGATTTTTATCGAGCAACCCACTTTGGTCACTTTTTGGCACCCCATATTCAACATGCAACATCTTCATCATTATCCGTATCATTCTCATCTTCATCAATCTTCATCACGATCAATCAGTGAACGTGGTTTGGTCTTGTAACCAGCTCACCTTGGATCTGCAATACACAACCTGCTTCTCCACTCGGTTTTAGGATCCGCACGTATCAACTACCGATCTCGCATTGACCTGCGTTCACGTTGTCCCTTTCATCAGCGGTTGTGGTTTTGACCATATGCCAATTCATCAATGAATGAATCAATCCAATTTCAGCTCTCTACACCTGAAGCTGGCAGTCAAGATCTGCATATGTTTACTACACTCCTTGTGGTGACCTATACCCAGGCCAGCAAGAGATTTCTAGGGGTGCATTTGCTCCTGCATTGCCCTTGCTGCATCTCTACCTCTCCACACTTGTACACATGCTTTTGCCCCTGCGCTCAGCTGCTCATCAACCTCATCAATCCGCCATAATCAGCTCGATGCTTGACTAAGCACGTGTCACTGTCTGCTTTGCAATGACCTCAATCTACGACGTCATCATCATCAACTCGCGCACATGGTTCTTCTCCTATGCCCATTTCTTCCTCAAAAATTGAAACATCACTCAATATATTACCAGCAGTTGGTGGAGGAAAGAGCATTCAAGTTCTCTAGTGTTAGGGCATCGGATACCGCCTGTCTCCCTGGTCGTCTGGCTGGAACAAACGGGTGAAACAATCCATCACTTGGGAAAATCCTTACTCCCTACCTTTCTGCAAGGACAAGCAATGACAGAGCCTCCTTTGTAAATGGCATAGTGCCAGCACCACCTCATACATAAGCCTGCAGATGGCCCAGCCGTGGTGGAACTGGAGTCACTTATCAGCACACCATGGAGGTTGCCAGACGGATCCCCCTTCTCTATTTCACTCAGCATGGGGTTTCCAACTACAATCGTTGGCACAGAGCTATGGAGCAATTCATTGACGTGGCTATCCGTAACATTGAACTTGCAAACATCTTCTTTGATGAACGGGAGCACTTCCATGATGACGCACATACAATCGATACTCCCTGACACTGGAGAGGCTATTACTACGTCGAGTACCGAACCCTGATCTATTTCATGCCCTCCTCTGACCATAAAATCCAGGAAGAGGTGATATCCATCGAATCATGTGGGATTTGCAACTTGCTTACAGCCAAAGAAGAGGACATGAGTGGCGTTGGAACCGTCCAATGAGGGGTGATGTGATCATTGTACCTTCTCCTATGGAGGTTCCACCTCCTGAGTTCCTCCACAGGCTACCTTCTCTGACTCCCACAAACTCCACTTTGAGAGGCAGACTAACCATCCAACAAGGGCTCAGACTGAAAAACACAAGGCATTTGCCCTCCATAAGCTTCAAGGTGGGTGTCAAGAATACTTCAAAAAATCTGACCAAGTGCAACCAAATTCGGAAATGTCTCTTCTCAATAATGGTTCAGATTCTTCACCAATCCAACTTGGCAAACGGCTCACGGTCCTCTGACTGTTGGACTGAACGTCAAGTTATTCCTTCATAATGTGTCACCTGACACCTGCGACTAGCTAGAAAAATAGCAAGACAATGGCTTATTGCCTTGCTTAACAGCAAGACAATAAGCCATTGTATTGCTATCTTGTACCTTCTTTTTTTGTATATGTGGAAGATGTTCATTCCCTCTAAGTTAACCCAGAGCAGTTCTCTTAATCTTTTTTGCCTTTGGTTCCACCTCCCTCACCACCGTGTATCTTCTCTACCTCTCCTCACCCGCTTAGTCTTCCACATCCAATCTCATGGAATTCTCTTGTAGCCCCTTGCTCCATCACTCTCACTTGTTTGCTCAACTCTGTTCATCTTAGCAAGGTGTCCTCTTCTGCCTCTGTCTTCTCTCGGCGTGCCCTCCATCTACCTTCTACTATACCCATCTACCTTGCTTCTTGTGTTTGGTCCTCTGCATTTCTGACTAATTTCTTTCCCCTTACATCTATCTCTTCGCTTTTGTTATGCTCTTGTTCTTCCACATTTTCCATTGATTCTGCTCACTTCTACTCCTGCTCGTCCCGTGCATCTAATTCTTATGAAATGTTGGCCTATTAATGTCTCTGGTGTCAATGTGTGGGTATTGTCATAGATAGTGATGTGGACCGATCCCCCATGCTATGCACATGCGGGGATTGCTGGACATGGAGGGTGGGGCGTCGATGATCCGGCTCAAGATCTTTTCCTACATAGGCACACACCAAGTGTATGTATTTCATTTCTTGAGTTGACTGTAGTAGATTCTTCACTTCCGCATCGCTTTAGGACTTGGCAAAAAATGAGCAAGTCATTGACATAGAAAAGATTAGCAATGATGACAAGTGCACACTCAAGAAATCACATTTGGAACAACAAAACAATTTACACCTTCTACCTATCTGCAAAAACAACACAATAGAAACTTGTTTTTTTAGAAGAAAAGTGATGAACAGATCAATCTGATGTCAAGAATAACACATTGTGTTTCAAACACATGGAAATGTAGTTTTTTTAATTAAAATCAATAAACTAGACTTGACCTGTAGTACTGCAGATCTTGTAAGAAAACTAGAGTCAATGTTATATGTCATTGGGAAGCCGGTCATTTGAGGAGCAGCCTGACTGTTGCTGGAGAAGCAAAAGTCAGGATGCCATGTGTTTGAAGCATAATTTGTTATTCTTGACATCAGATTGATCTGTTAATCACTTTGCCCCTTCAAACCCCTTCAAATTTTGTTGGTGCCACATAACAATCTACACCTTCTACCTATCTGCAAACCCCTTCAAATCATGTTGGTGCCACATACCATGGGTCATGGAAGCATGACATGATTATTTTCATTCACAGTGGATCAGACAAATGAACACTTGCACTTCTTTCCATGTCAGGTCGGTGTCACATGGCGGGTCGAGCATGGATAAAAGGGTAGGTGTGTACATGAGGTGGGTGGATACGAGTCACACTCTGCGTTTTTTTGGGTATCTGAGCTATTTCACCCTAAAAAAGAATTGGTATTCGTGGAGAGAAACTTCAAGCATGTTTCCAATTTCAAAGGATACATACATCAGTGCATGGATTTTTTGTTTAGTAAGATGCATTCTCCAATGACACGTCAGCAAAAGAATCCAAAGTTTTTGCGGAGGGGGGTCAGAGTTACAATACTGTGTGTGCACCATTGTATCTTATCTTTGCAAAGTGCAATGAAAGTTTTGGAGTTCAGAATGTGTGACATTGTATAGGGTCGAAACATGGTGATGCAATTTGTGTTTGATGTCATTCAATGAATGACTCCAGCAAGTTTTTCAAAGGTACAACGAACATTTTCAGAGAAGTCACTGGAGTTGTCCGACACCTTACAGAGAGAACTGGCCAGTCGAAGGGTCTATGTTAACATGAACAGCGAGTGAATAAATTCAATGCTGATAAAAAAATCCCTTAACAGTGGTTTTACGAGGCCGGTAGCCAGGAAGGTAAAGTTGAAAAATGATAAACAAAGAAACATTTGCACAGGAGTTTCCGTGTACAACTCCATTGAGACAAACTGGCATCTCTCAGTGTGGTGAAGCATTCTTCCTGCAGAGGAGCACACACAAGGCATGCAGCCTCAAAATGGCAGCAGCCTATGCAACAGCCTTGTTGCCATCTTCAGTGTTGCCAGCCTCATTAGTTTCATTGGCCTCAACTAGGTCCAAGAACCGGCATCTCTCATGAGGATTTTGCAAATGGTCTCCAGGGAACACTGTTGGAATCCTAGTTCCAATGTGGGCTGACCGGTGCGTAGTTTCATGGCTTT
>SZWC01001312.1:127704-139655 GCA_023375785.1 Penium margaritaceum | reverse complement strand
GAGAGGGAGAGAGAGAGAGAGAGAGAGAGAGAGAGAGATAGAGAGATAGAGAGATACAGAGAGAGAGGAAGGGGAGGAGGTGGGGAGGGAGTGGGGGTGGGATCACGGGTGGGGAAGAGAGGGGGGAAGGGGGTGATGGATATGAGAGTGCCAGAAAGTGACAAAAGTACGTTGCTCGATAAAACTCATCTGGCATAACAGTTGCATACAAGATGTTTAAGAGGTTCCAACACACTTTACGGAACTCAATTCGGAGTCTGTTTGAGTGAGATATGGATCTCCAAAGTTTGGAGATCATGGGTCGGGTTCCAGTGACGACCTGGGCACGTTGAGGTAAAAAGGCGGCAGGATTATTGGCCAGGACCACTGAGAGAAGCCTTCAAGAAGAAAAGGCTGCTGGAGGACCTCCAAGAGACTTCAAGGAAGGCTCATACAATGATTTTTGGTCGTCCAAGTGGTGTGAGACATAATTCTCTTGTGTGACAAGGTGACTGCCGCTCATCCTGCTAGGCTAGGAGACTGTGCTAGAGGGTAGACTTTGACATAGTGTATCTCAGTGCTGCCTGGGCCAAATGAGACATACAAGGGCTTGATAAAAAGATGTGACAGTGCAATTTCTCATTCAAGAGTCGATTCAGACATTTGCATTCTCTGCAAACCTACATTTTCTTACGTACTTTCTGTCTGTGCAATCTACAACCCCCTCTCACAAACAGTTGGTCCTGCCTAGGCGGCTCTTAGTGAGCCTGATCACCTCCCTGAGGGCTGCCCCAGTTTGCATCAGTGGTATCAAAGCTAGAAAAAAGCTTTATCTCATCCTTAAGGAATTCCTTGCAACCTGTTGTATGAGAGAGCCGTTTATGGACTGAACGTTGCACTACCATGGCGAAATCCGCTTCTGTGGTGGCCGGTGTCAACATCGCCAAGTTCGAAGGCAAGAACTTCTTCAACTGGAGCAACAACATGAAGATGGTGCTGATGGAGAAGGGTCTCTGGAGCCAAGTGAATGAGAAGGAGAAGGAACCAGCAGAAATCTCCCTTTCCCCTGTGGGGGCCCGTACTTATCGCGAGAAGCGTGACTGCGCCCTCGCCACCATCTACCTCCATCTCGCCAAACGGCAGCAACTCCTTGTCCGTGGCATCCTCATACCAAAAGAGGTTGGGAAATATCTTGAGTCCAGTTATGCTTCCAAGTCAATCCTCGTGAATATGCAGCTGGGTCGTCACTTTCACACTGTGAAGATGGATGAGTCCGGATCCATGATTGACTACATCAACATGGTGAAGTCTCTCTCTGACCATCCTATTGCGATTGAGGACCCTGTCAACGAGCGTGTGCTTATGCTAACCATCCTTTCTAGCCTTCTTGGTAGTTACACTCCTCTCATCGTTGCCCTGGCCCAGCGTGGCGACAAGCTCTATCTCAATGATGTGGAGGAGAGCCTGTCTTTTGAGGAGGAGCGGCGCAAGGGAGAGGAGGGCGGAAGCGGACTGGATGTCGCTCTCATCACCAACTCTGGTCATGGGGGTGGTGCTGCACCAACCAGGGACAATGGCAGAGGAGGGAAGAAGAAGGGGAGCTGCGACTACTGCAAGAAGCCGGGCCATTGGGCGCGCGAATGCCGGAAGAAGAAGGCAGACCTTGCGGCTGGAGTGGGAGCAGGAAATCATCCCGCAGCTTCTGTTAATGCAGCAGATTGGTAGAGTGGATTTTTGACCACCATTCAGGTCCTGCACATCTCTGACAACATCGCCTTCTTCTGGATCATCGACTCGGGAGCCACATGGCACATAACGTGTTACCGGGAGTGGTTCGTCGTCTACACAACCATCGAGCCTCGTCGGGTGTACATGGGGGACAATCATGTGCAAATGGCGGTTGGAGAGGGTGAGATTGTGTTTTGGTGTGAGAGTGGGTGCTCTCTGGAGATTAGGCTTTAGTGTGTGGAGAGCACAGCCGTAGCGGAAAGATAGACTTGGAGACGCCTGGAAGCCAGAGCTCGAAAATACAGGTTGATTAGATTGAACTGAGTACAAGGTATTCATACTAGTCGGCTGGCTAGCCCAGGCCTCAGCCTATTGCTTTCCTAGCCTCCTACAATAAGGTACTTGCACCTATACTAGGTGTCCTACTTGCACCTAAACTCGGTGCCCTACTTGCACCTAGTGCCTTGTGCGAAATGTTCATGGCCGTCGATCATCCAGATCGGCGGTCCCTTCCGTCTCTTGGCGAGCCGCCCCGTTGGTCCCGTATGACTCACGGCGGTGGGTGCGGTCGCCGTGTTGCGCACGCCACCGGGAGTGCTGCGACCGTCGCGCGATCGCAGCCACCGTATTTGCTGCCGCCGTTGACCACGCACGGTGTCGGGGCTGTCCGCCAAAACGGCCCCTCGGCGGGTGGCGTCACCATCACGCCACTCGCCGAGAGGGTGATACGTAACTGCGCGTTGTGTGTTCGGAACACGCTCGCGAGGTTGTGAGCAAAGCCCCTCCCAGCGACAACGTGATCCTCACGTCGTCGCTCGCTCGCTCGCTCGCTCCTCCTCCCCTCGCGTCAGAGGCGCGACGTCCCGGCGCGCCTGAGATACTCCTGAAGAACAGTGTTGGCACCCCCAATGTGGAAGTTGGCCTCTGGCTCCCAAGAGTTGTGCTCCGCCGGGTACCCCTTCCACTGTACCAGCAACTCATGTTGTCGTCCCCTGTGGCGATCCGCCAAAATTCTCCACCTCAAACTCCTCACTGCCTTCAACCTGGACAGTAGGAGGTGGAGCTGTCCCGCGACTCTGGAGGAAGGTGTTGGGGTCGCGATAGGCACAAAGCAGGGAGATGTGGAACACCGGATGGATGGTGTACTGAGCTGGCAGCTCCAACTTGTATGAAACGGCCAACCGATTCTCCAGAATGCGGAACTGACCAACCCATCGCGGTTTCAGCTTGGGACTCCCAACTCCCATGAGCTACAGGTTAGCAGAGTTCAGCATCACCTGATCTCCTACTTGGAACTCCTCCGTAGTGCGATGCTTATGAGCCTGCCGCTTCTGCTGCTTTTCTGTGCCTTCAATAGCCGTTGCCGCACCACGTCCCAAGTGGTGGCCAACCCTTCAGCAATGTGCTGCACAGCCGGAAGAGATGTTGCCGTAGCAAGGGCGGCGGGGCTCAGTGGCTGGTGGCCGTAGACCACCTCAAACGGTAACTTCCCTGTGGATGCTGACACCGTTGAGTTGTAGACGAACTCTGCCACTCCGAGCTTCTCCTCCCAACCGTCCCCATCGTGTGGGACCATGCTCTGCAGCAGCTACTCCAATGTCTGGTTTGTGCGCTCTCTTTGCCCATCGCTCTGTGGGTGGTATGCTGTGGTCAGTTGCACCCGCATGCCCAGCTTCTCCATGATATCTCTCCTGAATCGCGAAGTGAAGCGATCTGAGACCACCGACTACGGCACTCCATGCAGCTTGACAATATGACTGAGGAGGAGTTGAGCTGTCCCGACAGTTGTGATACTCTCAGGACATGCAATGAAGTGTGCCATCTTGGAGAACCGGTCCACCACCACCAACACCGTGTTGTTACCTTGCTGCGTCATAGGCAACCCGCCAATGAAGTCAAGCGAGATGTCTGTCCATGGCCTCTCTGGTATAGGCAATGGTTGTAGCTCCCCTGGTGGCTTGGTCCTCCGCGCCTTGATGCGTTGGCACACATCGCAGCTGCTCACAAACCTCTTGCAATCAGTTGCCATTGACAACCACCAATATTGGCGTGTCAAGGCTTTCAGAGTCTTGTCGAAGCCGAAGTGACCCGAGTAGTGGGTGTCATGCGCCTCCTCCAGCAATAACTGCTTCAATGGCCCATAGTCCGGTACGACAATTTTCCGCTCTTGCCCCCTTTGCCAATACACTCCATCCCACGTGGCATCTTTCAGCGCACCACCCGTGAACTCACTGTCCATACCATAGCCATGCTTGAACAGGCTATGCATGACTGGAGATCCCATCAGCACTGAGATGGCATTGAGGCTCAAGTCCGGCCTCCGCGATAGAGGATCTGCCGGGTTCACCTTCCCAGGTTTGTACTGGATCTCGTAGTCAAAACTTCATTCCAAGAACCCCATCCAGCGAGTTTGTCGGCGACTAAGGTTCGGCTGCGTCTTCAGGTACTTCAGGGCGTAATGGTCCATGAAGACCACGCAGCGCCGCGACTAGAGGTAGCACCTCCAGTGCTTGAACGCATGGATCACCGGCAGTATCTCCTTTTCATGGATCGCGTAGTTCAGCTCCGCACCTTGCAATTTGCGAGATGCGTACGCAATCGGCTGCGGCCCTTTCCCGTGATCCTGCATCAGCACCACCCCAATGGCATAGTCGCTTGCGTCCGTCGCCATGACATACTCCTTGGATGAATCTGGATGCACCAGGACCGGAGCGTCACACATGGCGGTCTTGAGCTCCTCGAAGCTCTTCCGCTCTTGATTGCCCCATTCCCACTGGTGATCCTTCTTCAGCAGCTGAGTCGGCGGCGCACCCTTTTTTGCGTACCCCCGAATGATTTTCCGGTAGTAGTTGACAAACCCCAAGAACACGTGGATGTCACGCACGCACTTTGGTGTCGGCCACTGCCTCACTGCTTCCACCTTTTTTGGGTCCATGCGGAGACCCTTGCCGCTGTCGATGTGCCCAAGGAACTCCACCTCCCTTTTTTTGAACTTGCACTTGGAGAGCTTTGCAAAAAACTTCTCTCTCCAAAGAATTTCCAGCACCTGCCGAAGATGTTACTGATGCTCTTCCAGAGTTTGGGAGCAGATGAGGATGTCCTTGAGGAACACCACCATGAACTGGTCCAAGTGAGGGTGGAAGATCCTGTTCATGAGGCTCATGAACATTGCAGGAGTGTTGGACAACCCAAACGGCATCACGAGGTACTCGAAATGGCCATACCGCGTCCAAAACGTCTTCTCCACATCCTGCTCCGCAATCCGGATCTGATGGTACCTCGAGCACAAGTCAATCTTGCTAAAGAACTGCGCTCCCCTTAGCTGGTCAAACAGCTCCTCGACCCTTGGCAACGGGTACCGGTTCTTTATCGTTACGTTTTTCAGTGCGTGATAGTCCACGCACATCCGCAACTCCCCTGTCCTTTTCTTCACAAAGAGGAACGGTGCAGGAGAGGGTGACACCGATGGTTTGATGAAACCTTGCTCCGTCAGCTCCTCCAATTGCTTCTTCAGCTCACCCCGTTCATTATCGCTCATGCGATAAGCAGCTCGTACCGTTGGAGTTGCTCTCGGAACCAGATCAATTTTGTGGTCGACGTCCCGCTTTGGTGGTAAACCCTTTGGCAGCTCAGCAGGTAACACGTCATTGTAGCTGTCCAACACTCATTTGATGCCTTCCGACAGCTCTATTGCAGGTGCTTTCTGCTGCTCGCCCTCTTGTTGCTTAGTCTCCGCTGCCAGCACTTCCACTTCAGCAGCTGCTTCCTTCTCTTGCACCCACACAAGGTACACTTGTTCCCCCTTGCGCTGACAGCGCTTCAGCTACACGTAACTGAACTACGGCACCTTGCCTGCCTTTGAGTCCTTCTCCTCTGCCCACAATGGCAAAACGATTTGCTCTCCGCTTTTCTTCACTTTCACCTGGCTGCGCACCCAATCCACAGCAGGATTCCACCGGTGTAGCCAGTCACGCCCCAGAATGGCATCATAGGTATCCATTCGGCACGTGCGAAAGTTCACATTGCACGACAGCTTGCCCAGACGGATCCTCAAAGGCTTCAGAGGCCGTCTCCACTCCAGCTCCCCTTGCACCAACTTGGCCGTAGTTGGCTTCCCGGGTAGCCGTGCAAGCCCCAACCTCTTTGCAAGCTTGTCGTTGAAGAATGAGTGCGACGTGATGCAATCTAGTAACGCTTTAGTTTGCCGATGAGTCTAGCGCCTCTCGCCGTCCGCAGAACCAGCCGATAAAGTTTCGGCTCTCAGGAGGATCCCCGGAATGCTCCCACTTCCTTTGCTCCGCAGCAATACACTTGGAAGCACCCTAGTTGTTGAAGGACTTTCGGGGCTGGTGTTCGCTGATGCGGATGAAGCTTTCCCAGCAGATGGCCGCCCGCCACTCACTGCTGGTTGCCGTTTCCCTGCTGCTTCTTCTTGCAGTCCTTCTTCTGGTGCCCAGGCTTCCCGCATATCCAATAGTTCCCACCACGCGGCTTGCTCTGCTGCTGGCCTGCTTGCACCGTGTCAATCTCCATGGGGTCAACTTGTTGGTGCTGAGCTCGAAGCTGAAAATTCTCTTGCTTCTCACGGAAACCCCCTCAATGGTAGCGTAGCGCATCAACGCGCTCAGCAGTGGCTACCATTGCCTGGAACTCCGTGATTCCACTGAGTGCCAGCGTGCACTGAATTTTCGCTTTCAAGTCGTCATGGTACTTGTCTGCCATCTCCGGCTCGCTCATGTCGTCGATCTCCGAGCACAACGCCAAGAAACGGCGTGTGTACTCCTGCACCAAGCCGATCTGCTTCAGCTGCTTCAGCTTGTTGCGTGCGACCATGGAAGCGTTCACGAGATCAAATCGATCCCTCATGGCTTGCTCGAACTGCTCCCATGTCGTCGGCACGCGCGCTTCAGCTTGCCCCGCGCCTGGCTACCACAACACGGCATGTTGCAAAGCTGCATTCCCACCTCCACCTCGAGTGGCTAGCATATTCAGCTGCCTCCACCACTCCAATGCTGCTCCGCGTAGCAGTGTCCCCGCGAATGACACACGCACAGCATCGTCCTCTGGAGGGTGACCCAGAGCCCCAAAGTAGCTGTTCATTGCAAACAACCAGGTCCAAGCGCTCGCTACCTTGACAAAGGGATTGAATGCTTCTGGAGCCTTTGGCTTTGGTCTTGGTGGACTCCTTGACCGGGCCGTCCCAACCTGCCCAGCACCAGTCCCGTCCTGTAGGTCAGCCATCTGCCGATTGAGCCGCTCGTTCTTTAGCTTGAGGGCTCCCAGCTGCTCTACGATCTGCTGCAGGGCCTGCTCCATGGATCTTGATGAGTTTTAGCTGTTGGAGATCGTTCAAAAAAGAATTGGCAGCATTTCGGCAGCAATCAAAAAAAAATTCGACAGGAATTTGGCAGTCCGGGACGAAAATCTGACGTCTTCGAAGTGCGTGGGAGTCACCCGTCGTCTCCCGCGCGCGCACGATAGGCCGTGTGGATGCTCTGGAAATGTAGGAAAGTTTCCAGAGGTTGGCTCGTGCGTTGGCTTCAAAGTCTGGTCGAGCAATCTCCCTCTCGATCAACCTCAACGTTGTCCGCCGTAGTCCGTGCCTTCGCTCCTTGAAGTTTCGCGAGCTCCGGCAGCGCTTCCGCCCAACGCGTGGCCCTGGCTCTGATACCAGATGTGAGAGTGGGTGCTCTCTGGAGATTAGACTTTAGTGTGTGGAGAGCACAGTTGCAGCGAAAAGATAGACTTGGAGATGTTTGGAAGCCAGAGTTGGAAAATACAGGTTGATTAGATTGAACTGAGTACAGGGTATTTATACTAATTGGCTGGCTAGCCCAGGCCTCAGCCTACTGCTTTCCTAGCTTACTACAATAAGGTACTTGCACCTCTACTAGCTGTCCTACTTGCACCTGAACTCGGTGCCCTACTTGCACCTAGTGCCTTGTGCGAGAAGTTCATGGCCGTCGATCGTCCAGATCGGCGGTCCCTTCTGTCTCTCGGCGAGCCACCCCGTTGGTCCCGTATGACTCGCGGCGGTGGGTGAGGTCGCCGTGTTGCGCACGCCACCAGGAGTGGTGCGACCGTCGCGCGGTCGCAGCCACCGTATTTGCTGCCGCCGTTGAGCGCGCACGGTGTCGGGGCTGTCCGCCAAAACAGCCCCTCGTCGGGTGGTGTCACCATCACGCCACTCACCGAGAGGGCGATACGCAACTGCGCATTGCGTGTTCGGAACACGCTTGCGAGGTTGCGAGCAAAGCCCCCCTAGCGACGACGTGATCCTCACGTTGTCGCTCGCTCGCTCACTCCTCCTCCCCTCGCATCCGCGAGCCGTTAGGGTCGAGCCGACCTCCGGACGTATTTCCGATAAACGGAAAATACCCCGAGTGCCCCCCAAACCCAGGTCAGACTCCGAGTATGCCAGAAAAAGAGGGGCACTTTGTTAAATTTGGGCTTCCTTTCAGGGTAAGCACGTGGAATGTCGTGTAAAGTGGGTGCTCTATGTTTCGGGGCTGGCAGCTAACCTCCTCTCTATCTCATCTCTCATATCCGAAGGCATGCAGGTTTGCTTTGAGAATGGTGGTTGCACCATCTCTGCCCGTGCAGGCCATGTGCTTGCAAAAGCAAACAAGGAGGACGGTCTCTACCGCCTCTACGTGGCGTCGGAGAAGGAAGCCAACTCAACGTTGGCGGGGAGAGAGGGAAAACATGACATCGGCCTGTGGCACCACCGGCTAGGTCACCTCGGCATGGCGCCATCATGTTCATGCAGCAGATGGTCCCTGGCCTGGAGCTCAAGGGGGCTAAGCAGCCTGGTGCATCGGCTTGTGAGAGCTGCATTGAAGGGAAGCAAGCCTGCGCTCCTTTCACGCGGGAAGGGAAGGGGGCGGCTGAGCTTCTCTCACTCGTTCACTCTGATTTGTGCGGTCCTATGCCATCACAGTCGCTGTCCGGCAAGTTGTACTTTGTCACGTTCATTGATGACAAGTCAAGGAAGGTATGGGTGTCCTTCTTGGCTGGTGAGGTGGGTGCTCGGATGTTTTACAGGTGTGGATTGTTGTTGCATAGAATGAGAGTGGCAGGCGGTTGAAGGTGCTTCGAGCCAATGGTGGTGGAGAGTACCTCTCCAACGACTTCCGCATCTTCCTCAAGTGTTGCGGGATCAAGCACAAGGTCACCCCACCTCGAACACCGCAACTGAACGGCGTGGCTGAACGCATGAACCGCACACTCATGGAGCGTTTTTGCACCATGCTCCAAGACGCGACGCTCCCACCAACCTTCTTGGCGGAAGCGGTCAACACTACAGTGTACCTGAAAAACCGGAGCCCCACGCGCGCCGTACTGCTGATGACACCGGAGGAGGCGTGGACGGGATGCAAGCCAACAGTGACGCACCTGAAAATCTTTGGGTGTAGTGCATTCATGCTCGTGCCTACCGGCAGCCGTAACAAGCTAGACGTAAAGTCAGTGAAGTCTGCCTTCCTTGGCTACGACACCATGGGATACCGCCTCTACAACCTCGCTGCACGCAACATCATCCGCAGTGGCGACGTCATCTTTCAAGAGGACGTGAAGGGCTGGACTTGGAGCCCGATGTCTGTGATTCCATTTGCTCCCACACTTGTACTTGAAGAGCGAGAAGATCCGGTAGCAGAAGAGGACGGTGCGGAATATGGCGATGACAGCGGTACTAACAAGGAGGTGGAGAGAGCTGGGAAGGAGAAGGAGCCAGCAGCCAAATCTAATGAGGAGGAGCAACAAAGCAACATACAGTAGCTGCCATGAAGATCCACATGCATCAACAAAGGTACAAAAGATAGTGGGGAGCCTGTGAGGCGATCCGAATGCCTCGTAAGCAAACGGAGGCCGCTGGAGGAGCTGGTGAACCTGTGCACCGTTCCACCACCAACGGAGCCGTCTGACCTCGAGCTTCTCTTCCTCACAGACACCGATGACTTGGCCACATTTGTTGAAGCCATGCGCAGTGCCGAGGTGGCAGATTGGCATGCCGCAGCAGACAAAAAGTATGGTGCGCTCATGAAGAACGACACCTGAACCCTCGAGGAAGCTCCACGTGACAGCCGGGTGATCGGGTGCCGGTGGATCTTCAGGTGCAAGCGTGGTGCGAATGGTAAGGTACTCAGGTACAAAGCACGGCTGGTTGCAAAGGGGTATGCGTAGACTGAGAGTGTGGATTACAATGAGACATTTGCACCTGTCGCAAAGTTCCCATCCATCAGAGCAATCCTAGCTCTTGCTGCTGCTATGGACTGGGAGGTGCACCAAATGGATGTGATTTGTGCATTTCTGAATGGTGACCTTGAGGAGGATGTGTACATGGAGCAGTGAATTGTGGTGAAGGGAGAGGAGAATTTGGTGTGCAAGCTTGTGAAGGCCCTCTACGGCCTGAAGCAAGCCCCGTGAGCATGGTACCACAAGATGGATGAGCAACTGGCTAGCCTTGGCTTTGTGCGCAGTGAAGCTGACCATGTAGTCTACGTGCGCACACAAGAGGCAAGCCAGGTCATCATCTTGGTCTATGTTGATGATGTGCTCATTGCATCTGACTCCAAGTCTCTTTTGGATGATGTGAAGCAAGCCCTTGCTGCCACGTTCGACATGAAGGACATGGGAGGGCTCAGTTACTACCTTGGCCTTCATGTCAAGCGCGACCGGCAGCAGCAGACTTTGGAGCTGTCGCAGAGCACGTACGTGAGTGACATCATTAAGCGCTTCAACATGGCAGGAGCACACAAGGCTGCTACACCACTGGAAGTGGGAACAAAGCTGAGCATGACACAGACTCCCCACGGCACGCAAGAGAGCAGCCGCATAGAAGCAGTGCCGTACCAAGCAACAGCTGGGAGCCTCATGTACGCAGCAGTCAGCACGCGCCTTGACATCAGCCAAGCAATGGGATTTCTCAGCAAGTTTTGCGCAAATCTGGGCGTGCCGCATTGGGAGGCGGTTAAGTGGGTGTTGTGCTACTTGGACAGCAGCAACAGCCTTTGCCTCACCTTGAACGGAAACAACATCCCCATCCTCATTGGCTATAGTGACGCAGATTGGGGAGGTGACCTGGACACAAGGTGGTCGACCAGTGGGTTCGTGTTTGTGCTCGGGGGAGGTGCAATCAGCTGGAGGAGCAAGAAGCAAGAGTGCGTTGCCCTCTCCTCCACCGAAGCAGAGTATATCGCTCTGAGTAAAGCAGTAAAGGAAACTGTGTGGTTGCGTGAGCTGTTAGCACACCTTGGACAGCAGCAGACCACAGCCACCACCATCTACTGTGACAACATGAGCGCTATTGGTCTAACAAAGAACGTTGAGTTTCACGCCCGCACCAAGCACATCGACTTGCGGTACCATTTCATCCGCGAGCTTGTGGCAAAGCAGGTGGTGCAGATCAAGTTCTGCCCTTCAAGCATGATGCTGGTAGACTTTCTGACCAAGCCGCTGGTAGGACACCGCTTTCAGCAGCTGAGGGGACAGTGCGGACTTGTGTGATTGTTATTCTTGCAAAGTGGGAGAATGATGGATATGACAGTGCCATAAAGTGACAAGAATAGGTTGATTGATGAAAATAATCTGGCATAACAGTTGCTTAGAGGATGTTTCACAGGTTCCAACACACTTTACGGAACTCAATTCGGAGTCCGTTTAAGTGAGATATGGATTTCCAAGATTTGGAGATCATGGGTCTGGTTCAAGTGACCACCTCAGCACTTTGAGCTCAAAAGGCGGTAGGGTTTTTGGCCAGGACGGCTGAGAGCGGCCTTCAAGGAGAGGAGGCAGCTAGAGGACCTCCAAGAGACTTCAAGGAAGTTGCAGACAATGATTGTTGGTCGTCCAAGTGGTGTGAGACATAATTCTCTTGTGTGACAAGGTGACTGCCGCTCATCCCGCTAGGCCAGGAGAGTGTGCTAGAGGGTAGACTTTGACAGAGTGTATCTCAGTGCTCCCTAGGCCAAATGAGGCATATAAGCACTTGTTAGAAAGCTGTGACAATTTTCTTTCTCACACAAGAGTTGATTCAGACATTTGAGTTCTCTGCAAACCTACATTCGCTTCCATAATTTCTGTCTGTGCAACCGGCAACCTCCTCTCACAAACAGTTGGTCCTGCCTAGGCGGCTCTTAGTGAGCCTGATCACCTCCCTGAGGGCTGCCCCAGTTTGCATCAGGGGGAAGATGGAGGGAGCGGGCAGAGTGAAAGGGGAACCGAGGGGTAGAGGGGGGGGGGAGAGA
>SZWC01001312.1:107008-120958 GCA_023375785.1 Penium margaritaceum | reverse complement strand
CTGGCGCAACAACATCAACCGCAACCCTTCCCTCCGAAGTGGAGGACGCTAGCCGCACGGCCAGTGCTAGGCAGACGGTGGAGCGTGTGAGGCGACTGCTCAGAGGCGCTGTGAAGCCAACAGAGGAGCAGCGCCAGCAGGGTATCCTTGGCATCCAGGTTCACGATGCACCTCTGCACCGACGCAAGGACCTCGTCTGGTCAAGTGAGTGAAGCCGCATACTGTGCAAGGTCTACTTTTCACTTTCCAAAAGGTTCTGGTTTATCTTAGGATCTTTCTCCGCCTTCCACTGCACTCCAGCAACTCTTCTACCTCCAATGCCCTCACCCTTGCTCTTCCTTTTCTTGTGTTGTCGGGAAGGCTGCTTTGCGACTTCCTGCATTGCACCACCTTCCACCCTATTGAACGGCAAACGGGATTTTCATCATGAGTAGCTCTGTAGACTGCGTCAGTGTTGTGCCCCTGTCCGAACACAACAGAGGCTCTCGCGCTAGAGTCCCATTTGAATCCAGTAAAATTTTCCTGAGCCGCAATCTCGTTCTCGTTTGCTGTTCCTTAGTGTACGCTGCATGGACCAAGCACATTTGAATATGAGGTGTTTCTGTCTTCCTCCTCTGTCCTCCATCCTGCCTGGTGTTTGTAACCACTCATTTCACTCGCCTGAAAAGGCTCCCTCCAATGTTCTCAATGGATACTCGACCATGGAATGTTGTTTTCATTGCAGACTGTGGCAAAAATGAGATCTACATCGCATATGACTACCTTGGCCCATGGGATCTGCTTGGCAACAGCGTGTACAACATGACCTTCACCAACAACTGCGGCTACAATCTCGTCAGCCCTGCGATCTTTGGAAACTGTGTTGACTTCCAAAATGAAGCTGCACCATATGGCACCTCCAACCCTAACCCCAACCCAACTCAGTACCAGCTGGGTCCGACGCTCTACCAGTACGTTTATGACCAGACTGACCTGTATGCTTACTGCAAGATGGCCTTCAACCAGGGTACCAATGGCAACATCCAGATCTACGGAGGCCAGACTGTCTCTGTGACGTATGCCGCCGTCTTTGCACGCAGGGTCTGCAGTGCAAAGCTGGTCTATGCAAATGGCAGCTCGTACACCATGGCTTCAACCACCGAATGTGTGCCAGCAGTCTGCAACAACTGCTGAGGCACGTAGGAAAATGATTGTCAGTCGTCTAGAAATGGGTGCATAGTTTTCCAGAAGGCTTGTGCAAGGGCTGGAAATAACAGATAACAATGGATTGCAAAGTGGGTCGACTCCTTATCCATATTCTAACCTTGTCCCCACCGTGTTCTTTGACTTGAACAGTACAATCTGGCTGCCTACCAGAAATTGATTATGCTCCTAAAAAAAACTCAGCTTCTGACATACCGTACTGATGGTTACAGTCATTAAATATAATTATTGGCACTCTCCCATCCCTCATTAAAGAAAAATAGTCCATTTGAACGAGTCACTTCTGAAATTCTTTCTAGAGTTACAAGTTTTTGCGTAGAATCCTTTTCCAACAGTTCATTCATCCACAAATGACTCGACCCTCAAACACATTTCTCAAATATGCACTTTGCTCCTCAAATGACTCGACCCTCCCTGCCCGTCTCTTACGCGAAGTGACTTGACATCAGAAGTGAGCAGGGAGGATCAGATGGATGCGTGTGATCTGCTAAACGTAAAGATGCGCAGTGAATTTTGGAACTTTGAACTTTGCTTGATTAAAGGGCCAAGCTTCAAAGACCTGTGGAACCTGAACAGTGGAGAGAAGTAGAATCTCCAAACTATCGAGCTGCCCAATTGGACGGCCACCTGAAAACTTCAAAATGCCCTTTTGCAGACCCGGGTAGAGGATTTACAGGCCCTCGCCAGGCGACAGTCGCAGCTCCGCTTCCGCGACAGCGGCTATGGTTTGTTCGGCGCATGCTCTCGGGCCCCCTTGGCATACGTGGCGGCATCGGCGCGTCTGCTGTCGGATCTTCTGGCGCTTTTCGGCCCGCTCCTACCAGCTCTCTCCGCACCTTCCCTTCTCAGCCCTTTTTGGGACGCGGCGATGGCCCTTCTTCCGGCCACAGTGCAGTCTCACTTGCCCTCCATGTCGGAGCTGCAGATGGGAGCCCCTTGCAACATCTACTAGCAGCTCCGCGCCGACTTCAGCAGACCCGCGACCTCCGCCACGCTTTGGTACAGGATGTCGGTGACACGGCGGTCCGAGACTGTGCCTGCCCCTCGCAGCAGCAGAGCCTGCCCCACCATGCCACGGACTGCCGGCAACAGCTTGTCCGTCGGTGTTGGATGGTGGGCTCTCGGGGCGCGGCGCTCTGGCTCCAGGCTTCCCCAACCGGGCCCCACGACCGCGTTCACCTCTCTTCCGCGGATTTCTGCCTGCATGCGCAGCTTTGGCTCTGCTCTCACTCGGCTACCTGGAGCACTGCAAGGTCAGCGGCCTCTCCCTTCCCTCGGTGACTCGTCAGCGCGGGTCTAGGTTCATCATGGAGGTCGACCATGCCATTCGTGATGAGTTGGCCTGCATCTTTCGCAAGCACTCTCTGCCGACGCGCGTCGAGCCGGGCGGCCTCCTCCCTAATGCTGCTGCCACCTTATGGCTGGACCTCATTTTGGAGGACAGGGAGCATGGGGCCATGTGCGTCATCAACATCACCACCATGGATGCCCAGGGCGCGACCGCCACCTCGGAGGGATGTGCGCTTCGTCACGCGAAGGAGGCCAAGCGGACGAAGTACCACCCAACTCTTGTCCTTCGCCCCGGATGGGTACTCCGCCCGCTTTCCTGGGAGACGCTTGGCGGGCTTGGGCGAGCAGCGTGGGATTTTCTTCGCCGCCTCTCCCAACTTTGCCTCAAGCAGGGGCATCAGGGAGCGTCTCCGGAGGACCTGGCAGCCTGTGCGAGCCCGTCGGTGGCTTTCTTCGTGCAGCACGTCTCCCTTGCAGGTGTCCGGCGGCAGTGCACGGTCATCAGCCGCACTTGCGTGGCCACCGGCTGACCAGATCTGGAGCTCTGACATGACTTGCAGCAGCGTCCACCAGCTCCGTGGCTCCAGGGCCTGGTTTCTCTCTCAGACTTGTGCTACTTGGAGCCGGTGGACGCCCGTGTGTAGCGGTCCTGGCCAGACGACCTTGCCCGTTAACCGTGTTTTCTCATTTCTGTGGATGTTGATTGCTCCATATCTTGTATGTGGTTGCGCGCAGGACATTGGCATCCTCCCCACCATGTGCTATGAAAAGAAAGTGGTAGAATATAAGAAACACTAAATTGGTATGCTAAAAGTAAACTAATGTTCAATTCAGTGCGGAATGATATCCTTGGCTGGCAAGCTACACTTGAAAGTTGAATTCTCACCACAAGAATAAGGGATTACAAACGAGACCAACAGTTCAAGCGTGCGTGTTTCCTGCTCTTATGAAATGGCACGTGGTAAGCTTTATGTAATGGACTGACTGGAATGTGTGTAGCAAGCATTGGCATGTCTAGACTGATGCCGATGGCTATCATAGCATGTGTTGGATATGGGGTGCCAAAAAAGTGACGAAAGTGGGTTGCTCGATGAAAGTCATCAGATCACAAGAGTGAGGGAGGTATGGATTTTCAAGGTTTGGTGGCAATGGGTCTGGTTCAAGTGACGGCTCATGTACTACCAGCACCAATGACGGCCACAATTATTGGCCAGTGAAGCTTGGAGTGGCCTTCAAGGTAGAAAGGCGGCAGGATGACCTTCAAGTAGCTTCAACGACGGTCCCCACCAAGATTATTGGTCGTGCACATGGCAGGGATGGTAATATTCTTGTGTGAGAGTGTGACTGCCGCTCATCCCGCCAGGCGAGAAGTGTGCTAGGAGGTGAACTTTGACAGAGTGGTTCTTCCAGCTCCATGTGCCAAATGAGGAGTACTTAGGCTTGTTAGAAAGCTGTATTAATTTAATTTCTCACTAAGGAGTCGATTCAGACATTCGCATTCCTTGCAAACCTACATTCGTTTTCGTAATTTCTGTCTGTGTAACCCGCAACTCCCACTCACAAATAGTTGGTCCTGCCTAGGCGGCTCTTAGTGAGTCCGATCACCTCCCTGAGGGCTACCCCAGTTTCAATCAGTGTTATAAGAGCTAGTACAAGGCTTTTTCTCATCCTAGAGGCATTCTTTGCACCCTGTTGTGTGAGAGAGCCGTCTGTGGGCTGAACGTTGCACTACTATGGCAACATTCACTTCTGTGGTGGCCGACGTCAACATGGCCAAGTTTGAAGGCAAGAACTTCTTCAACTGGAGCATCAACATGAAGATGGTGCTGATGGAGAAGGTTCTGTGGAGCCAGGTGGATGAGAAAGAGAATGAACCAGCAGAAAGCTCCCTCTCTCCTGGCGAGGTCGTACCTACCGCGAGAAGTGTGACCGCGCCCTCGCAACCATCTACCTCCACCTCGCCAAACAGCAGCAACTCCTTCTCTGTAGCGTCCTCACACCAAAGGAGGTTTGGAAAATGCTTGAGTCCACTTATGCTTCCAAGTAAATCCTCATGAACATGCAGCTGTGTCGTCGCTTTCACAGTGTGAAGATGCATGAGTCTGGATCTATGTCTGACTACATCAACATGGTGAAGTCTCTCTCTGACCAGCTTGCTGCGATTGAGGACCCTGTCAAGGAGCGTGTGCTCATGCTAACCATCCTCTCTGGCATTCTTAGCAGGAAAGGGTGAATAAAACTTCCATTCCAATCATCCTTCATTGCTATTCCATCACCAATGCCTTACCCTATCTGGTAGAGTACCAAGGAGAGCCATGTACTAAATCACAAATGTGACAGATGGTTCATCTTCTGAAAGTACAAATCCAACGAGGGATCAAATTCTTGATTGAGCCCCAGCTTCACTTCCCGGTTGAAGCCTATCTAGAAAGAATCCAAAATATGTGGAGAAACATAATTCACTAATTTGGAGTATAACTAGCTTTCTGTGTTGAAGGAGATGCGTCATTCTGAAAGATTTTTGTCCCATTGGTTTCAGGGGAGGCGCTAAGAAATGAATCCAACAAGACAACTCCCTCCAAAAACACATGCTCTCAATAACATTTGGGTCATGCAGCAAGCCACCTTGGAAACAGCACTTCGATCTTCCATTTTTTGTGCCTTCATCAAGTGACCTACTTAAGTGAAATCAATCATACGTATTTGGCTAGCAAGGAATCCTCATTATGCTGTTCTGTATGTAAACATCAAGGATGTTCATTCCCTTTATTCAAACTCATTTATTTTCTCATCCTGTTTGATTTTGGTTCTGCGGCCCTCACCAATTTGTATCCGCTCTGTCACTTCTTCTTGCTTGATCTTCACCAGTTACTCTCTTGCAGCACTTCGCTTAGTCACTACAGCTCCTTCAATCAGCTTTTCAAGGCATCTCCACCTCTCTTTAGTGTGCCCTTTCCTACCACACACATCAGCAGCCAGCCTCACTCCCCTTATCTTGGCTACCTACTCTTGGGCTATCTTCTTGCTCTTGCATCCGTCCTTCTACTTCCATCACTTTGTCATAATCTCGTGTGTTGTGTTGCTTCTGCTTGTTCCTGCCCACATTCTCATCGTTAATGTCTTCTGGCACAAGAATCCCTTGTGCTTGAAGAGAAGGGTTTGGTGATGGAAGCTGTGTTATGCAGATTTTTCCATACAAATGTTTTAATGAAAAGGAGTACGTGGAAAGTTTAGCTCTTTTTTCACATCCGGTTTCACATTAATGCTAACTTGCACACAGTTTTGAGTAAAAATGAATCTCTCCCTGAAAATTTTTCTCCCTTTGTTTTTAAAGGATTGTACACTATTTTTCCATTCCTGATACTCTCTTACTTTCTTGCATTCTATTGCATGGAATGCTGGCTTTCAAAAGTTCTCAATTTTTTGGCAATCAAGAGAGTGACAACTTCCTGCTCATCTATTCCACATTAAAAAAATTATTCTTCATGACGGTGGCTGTTTCATCCTAACCACAGGCAAGTCTAAAGCCAAGTGATAGAAGACGACATCACTTCTAGGCTTCTACAAGTGATTCAAGATCAACCACCAGAATGGATACATACCTTGCAAAGAAACACCTCACATAATGTTGAATTCATTGCCTTTCTCAGCTCGTGGTGTGTGCCAATGGAAAAAGAACATGATATGGAATGACTAGTGGTTCTAAAACTCAATGAAGGCCCTTCACTGATCTTTGCACATTTCTCATCCCGAAGGTAACCCTCACCACTGCGCTCCCACAAAGGCTTCCGTAATGAGTCCCACCCCTTGGACCAAAAAAATATATTTTCCCTCACCTATTTCACCATTTCTTATTGCCCACGTGGCCTCTAGCACATACATGAAAAAAAGAGCCTCCTCATCCCCCCCCCCTCCCCAAGAAGAAAAAAAAGCAAAAAAATCATCGTCCAACACTTGAGCTATGTGTGTCCATAATTTTCCTCACTCATGTACTCACCTCCATGATACGCGAATCATCCCCAGGAATCTCGTGATATCAAAATTCACATTGCCTGCATTTCCCTCCACTTCTGGCCACAAATGGCCCCCGTCATCGATAAAAATGACCTTCTCTATCCTTCTTGTCGATGTTTCATGAACACCCTTATCCTCCTCCAACATTTTGCCATGGTTTATTTCATCTCGTGCATTAAACATTTGGTTCTTTATCCTTGTAAGAAAAACCATGAATGCCTTGGTCCGCTACTGTGGTTGAAATACCACCACTCTGTAATCCCACGCTCTAATTTTCCCCTTTTTTCACTTTATTGTTTTGTAAACTCTCTGAAAACGATTTTCAGACACAGGAAAGGTATTCAGTGATGAGCTCCATCCAGCTGGCCCATCCTCATCCCCCCCTCTTGCCAACAACTATTCAGAAACCCCCTTTCTAACAGTACCCTTCACCCTCTCCATCCCCTCTCACCCTTCTCTTGAAATTGCATGAGCATGTTCAGCTAGACTTGCCTGCACCTGCCCCATGTGTTCTTGAGTGACACTCTACCAACTCCCTCAGAGAAACAGTTTTTCTTTGCCATGGTGTTCTCACAACAGCAATTATTGGCCTTATCTGTCCTGTGCATTAATGGTTAATCATTTCAGAAAAATACACTAGGGGTCAAATGTACCGTCCCAATTGGCCCTCTCCAAAATTTCCTGCCGGCTTCGTCCCTGATTTCAGTCCTTGCAGAAATTGGTGATGAACTTGAGAGTACTGACATCGGCCTTGCTGATTTCAGATCAAGGCCTAAAAAAAATTTGCAAATTCCTCATTCTGTCATTACAGAGGTCGATGTTAGAATGTTCCTATTGGCATGGTGTGCCCCTTGCCATAAGTGCCGTTTATTGTACTCCCTGGTTCGACCGCAGGTGAGTAGTCGAACACCTGATCTAACTTTAGAATTGGATTTCTTGGATTTGTTCCATGAAAGATCGAGCTTTGAATTGCTCGATTCAAGTGAGTATTCAGAAAGTTAGCCTAGCCCAAAGTTCGGGTGTTTGGCAGTTGGAATTTGGTACCAGCCATGGGTGGCGGGATAATCCATCGCCAGTGATCCGAGTTCGTCTCCGGGGCCATGAATGAAGTGACTAGAGGGACTTCCTTGACCAGGGTGACCTTCTTCTTGACTTCTGGTCGAGGAAAGGTGCTTTGACGGGTCATCGTCGAAGCGCCTCCCATTGCCTAGCGTGCAAGGCAAGGTGGGCGGCTCCACCAAGAGTTACTTTGACGGCCGTAGCAGGTGCTCTACTGCTTTGATTTGGGAGTGCTTGGATGCGTTGGAAAGCTTAGATCACAGGCTATAAACATATGATATAATATCACTCTTCTAAGTAACAAAAATGTAATTCGATTCAGTTCTACTGAATGCGACATGTTCTGCCCACTCACATCTGTGATCCTTGTGCTCCACACTATTCACCAAAGGTGTCCATTGGCTGCCCAAACACTGGTAGCGTACTCCAGTGAGATGTAGGTGTCCATGAGGGTGCTTCCACATCCACTAATGCCAACAAAGGGTTATGGACCCACGTTCCTAGAAGGACCCTACCGCCGTTGGGCGCCATGACCTCACGCTACCGCCACGCGCCATGGCAACAACTGAGCAAGAGACATCGGCACCGTCTCCAAGTTTGACGGGATTGGCTCCCCTTTGTGGAGGTGGCAGTTTGAGGTCTACCTCAATGAAATAGGCCTGCTTAAGCTGGTCAACATTAAAGAGACCGCTTCTCCGGATACCACGACGCTGAAGGAAGTGGACAAGTACAAGAAGCGCAACAAGAAGGTGTTTGCTTTGTTGGTGTTATCGCTAGCTACGGCGTAGTGCGCACTGATTCAAGGATGCACGATGGTTGCGAAGGCCTCGAAGAAGCTCTACACAATCTACTAGTCCACCAACCTTGTTAACCAACGCTTCATCTTCAAGAGGCTCGTCACCTTTGTTGGCTCGTAACTGAGCCAAGGAAGGTGACGACATCATGGAGATCCTCCAGCAGATTGAGTCCCTTACTACACAGTGCGTAGCCACTAGATGAAAGGATGACCCTCAGCTGCAAGCCATGATCCTCCTCCTGGCCTTGCCGGAAAGTTGGAGTCCCATGATCAGCGTCGTAGGCGGCTGGTCCACCGATAGATTGAAGTACCCAAAGGTGGCTGAGTCCGTCTGCAATGAATGGATGCGGCGTGGCGGGAGAGAGAGCGGAGCAACGTCAGGTTCTGCTTATGTCGTCCGCCCTCAAGGTGGAGGGGGAGGCAAGAAGGGGAAGGGTGCCAAGAAGGGCACCAAGAAAGGTGACAAGAAAGGGGAGTGCTGCGCGTGTGGCAGAGAAGGCCACTACGCACGCAACTGCCCCAACAGGAAGTCGGACCAGCCGGGGAAAGCTGGAAAGAAGGACGACCATACAATGATGGCGAAGGAGTCCACCAACTTGACAGATTTGGGAGTCTCCGTGAATAACTCAGGATTGGGACGCCACACGCAATGTAAGGGGGCGGCATTCGTCACCTCTGGTGCCTCGGAACGGCGCATAACGGTGGCCTACAGCAAAACAGAGTTGGCTGCCGGTGAAAGAAACGTTCACATCGAGGATGGGGATGGGGAGGCTGTCACGAGCACAATTCACTACGTGCTCCACATGCCCAACTTTGGGGGAAATCTGTTGTCAGTGAGCTGCCTTACAAACAAGAGGCTCGAGGTGCTCTTCAACAAGAAAGAGGCCATCATCTGGAAAGAGGGGGACGGCGAGGTGATTGCATGTGGAAAGCGAGAGGACGACTTGTACCTGCTACGTGCAAAGATCCTCAGCAGCCGGGCGGGGTCCGACGTTGTCCACCTCGTGAAGAAGGACAATGGAGACTTGGACCTATGGCACCGTCGCTTGTATCATATCGCTCCCTCGACTATGGCAAAGAGTGAAGTGGTGCGGGGTCTTGAGATCAAGAGCCTCCACGCAGCCAAGGATGCCGTGTGCGAGCTGTGCATGGTCAGCAAGACAACGCAGCTGCCATTTGATGGCAAAGGGACGTAAGCATCGGGGAATTTGAAAGTGGTGCACACAGATGTGTGCGGACTGTTCAAGTCCTCCATTGGTGGGGCGCTCTACTTTGTCACCTTCATTGACGACCACAGCCACAAGCTCTACCTCTACATCATCAAGAGGAAGAGCAATGTCTTGTCATGCATGCAGGAATTTGTGGCGGCAGTGGAGTGGCAAACAGAGTTGAAGGCATTCCGGATTGACTATGGCGGTGAGTACAAGGGCTGTTTGGCATGGATGAAGAGCAAGGGGATCACATAGCAGAAAACTATTCCACATTCTCCGCAGCAGAACAGCGTCACCAAGAGGGTGAACCACACCATCCTCAACATGGTCCGGTCCATGTTGAGCAATGGCAGCCTTGCGCAGCGTCACTCGGGTGAGGCGGCACGGACAACAGCGTACATCATGAACCTGACGCTGACAAAAGCTGCTAAAAGACGCACAATCCAAGGTTTGGAAGACTCTACAAGACATGTTTCTTAAGTGTCTGCCTCCGCACATTTGGCTATGTTGCATATGCTATTGTGCAGGCATAGGAGGGGCGGGGCAAGCTGGACCCACGGACTCGCCAGAGCATCTTTGTAGGGTACGAAAGCAGGAGTAAGCTGTACCAGCTCTTCCACCCGCAGAGGCAACACATCGTGAAGAGTCACAACGTCACGTTCGACGAGGTCAGCCATTGGACGGACAAGGAAGCGGGTCTCTCCAAGCGTGGGGACTGGCTGCCACTCCTTGAGGGGGAGACACCGGAGGATGCAAAAGAGAGTGACGTCCCATCAGCTCCAGCCGGCTGGAACCATCCGGGGGATGAGGGAGCGGCTGATTTGCATTGAGCCAAGTCAGAAAATGAGTCCAAAGCACCGGAAGCAGTGGAGCTAAACAAAGAGGCGGGGAGTGAGCCCGCATCTCCACGGTCCCCGGAGGAGGGGGAGCAGGACAGCGGTGCAAGTGGCACAGCGAAGGGGCATCAGTTGCAACAGCAGCGACAGCAGCAGCAGTAACCTTAGCATCAGCAGCCCTGGAGAAGCAAACGCATAAGGAGGAAGGCAAGGAGGTACGATGCCGCGGGGTGCATCTGGACCGGGCTCGCTCAAGCGTTCTTTGTGTAGGAGGAGCCAGAGGCCATCAAGGAGGCATTGCAGTGGAACGATGGGGCTGAGTGGGAGGGAGCCATAAGATCTGAGCCCGCCTCCCATGAAGAGAACGACACTTGGCACCTGATTGATAGGCTAGAGGGCACGAAAAAATCATCGGCTCCAAGTGGATGTTCAAGAAGAAGCTCACCAAGGAGGGGAAGGTGGAGCGGCACAAGGCACAACTGGTCGGAAAGGGGTACCCCTAGCAGAAGGGTGAACACAACGATGAAACCTTTGCATTGATGGCGAGGTTCGCATCTATCCGTTCCATCCTCTCGGTGGCAGCAACGCGCAACTATGAAGTCCATCAAATGGATGTGCAAACCGCATTCCTCAACAACGACCTGGAAAAGGAGGTCTACATGGAGGTGCCAGAGGGGGTGGATACAACACCAGGGAAGGTGTGCCGGCTTTGCAAGGCACTCTACTGGCTTAAGCAAGCGCCACTCATGTGGTACCTAAAAGTGGATGGCTTCATGACCGAGCTTGGTTTCAAGCGCTGTGAGGCAGATCACAACGTGTGCATGCGGAAGCAGTCAGGGTTGCATCAAATTGTGGTCCTTTACGTGGATGAACTCATCCTTGTGTCATCCGACGTGGAGGAATTAGTGAACCTCAAACGGCAGTTGTGCGGTCGGTTCAAAATGATTGACATGGGTGAGCTCGAGTACTACCTCGGTATCACCAACAAGAGGGACCGCAAGGCACGCACACTTAAGACAGGGCAGGCCAAATATGTGCAAGAGGTGCTCTAGTGCTACAACATGGAGGAGTGCAACCCCACAGTCAGCACACCCATGACCACCACATATGAGCTGAGTTCGAGCATGGGGCCGAGCGCGGATGAGGAGAAGGAGGAGATGGCAGTTGTGTCATACCAGTCCGCTGTGGGGAGCATCATGTATGTCATGGTGGCGACGCGGCCCGACTTGGCCGTCACGAAGGGCCAAGTGAGCTGCTATGTCAATGATCCCGGGCCGCCGCATTGGCAAGCAGTGAAGCGGATCCTCCTCTATGTCAAGGCGATAAAACAGTTGTGGCTCGTGTTTGGAGGGGGAGCGCGTGATGACTCCTTTGAGTGATTCAGCTACTCCGATGCCGATTGGGCTGGTGATGTGGATGACACAAAATGAACGTCGGGGTACGTGTTTGTGCTCAATGGTGCAGTAGTTTCATGGGCAATTAGGAGGCAAGATTGTGTGGCACTCTCCAGCACCAAAGCGGAGTACATCGCGCTCACGGAAGCCGCAAAGGAGGCGGTGTGGCTGTGGTGGCTGCTAAAGGAGATCGTGGTGGCACAAAAGAAGTTGACGGTACTCAACGTGGACAACATGAGTGCCATCAACCTCACCCAAAGCCATGTGCTGCATAGGAGGACCAAGCGCATTGAGATTCGACATCACTACACGCGAGACTTGGTGGAAAAGGGAGATGCGGCTATCATGCATTGTGGCACCAAGCACATGCTTGCCTGAGCAATGACAAAGGCACAGCCCAAGGACAGACACGACGTGAGCTGCATGGAGCTTGGTCTGCACTGTGAGTTGAAATGCTGCAGGTTCCAAGGACAGGGCATCAAGGTTGCGGTGCAAGGGGGAGATTGTTGACATGGTGTGCCCCTTGCCATGAGAGCCGTTGATCGTACACCCTGGTTTTACCACTAGGGAGTGGTCGAACACCTTATCTAAATTTAGATTTTAATTTCTTGGATTTTTTCCATGAAACATCAAGCTTTGAATTGCTCGATTCAAGTGAGTATTGTGAAAGTTAGCCTAGCCCGAAGTTTGGGTGGGTGGAATCTAGTACCCGCCATGGGTGGCAGGATAATCCACCGCCAGTGATCCGAGTTTGTCCCCAACGAGCTCCAAATGCACGAGGGCCAAATTAAATGACTAGTAGGATTTCCTTGACCAGGGTGATCTTCTCCTTGACTTCTGGGCGAGGAAAGGCGCTTCGACGGGTCATCATTGAAGCGCCTCCTATTGCCTAACATCCGAGGCAAGGTGGGCGGCTCCACCAAGGGTTACTTCGACGGCCATAGGAGGGGTTCTACTGCTCCGATTTGAGAGTGCTTGGATGCTTTGGAAAGCTTAAATCACAGACTATAAGGATCTGATTTTACATCACTATGATAAGTAGCAAAAACGTGTTTCGAATCAGTTCCTCTGAATGCGACAGGTTCTGCCCACTCATATCCGTGATTCTTGTGCTCCACACTCACTCAAGGTGACCATTGGATGCCCAAACACTGGTATTGTGGATAAGTGAGAGCTAGGCATCCTTGAGGGTGTCTCCACACCCACTAGTGCCAACAGTTCCAACTTCGTTCTTCATGTCGGCAAGAGCCAATATCGATTTTGGCGAGTGTATTCTGATCACACACTTTTTTTTCAATTTAAACCTAATGCGAATTATCCTTCATTACACCTGGGGTTGAGAGTTCATGAATATCCAGGCTCCTACTGGGCCCCGCGGTAGCCGGGCCCATCACGTTTCCTATTATCGCATGGCTTATCCTCAAGCCCTCCACTCCAACATCTTGCAAACCCAGCCACTACAAAAGTCACAAATCCCTTAATTCAATCGCTTGTGCCTGTGCAAACATGTCATCGCAGGGCGGATTGCTGCTGGTGGAACCAACGAGAATCCGCCTACAAAATGGAACAAATTGGTGAAGTTCGGCTTTATTCAAAGATGAAACAGTCGACACCAAGTGCATTTTTCTGGGGTGATTAACCATGTCTTGGATCATACTTCATCGTCACAATCAAGAGCTACCCAACATCACCACCATTAAGTCCTCTATGCATCTTCCTTCCCTTCTGCATTGAAAAGGCTTGGAAAACCGTCCTCAGCCTCAATGACCTCAAGATTCTTGTAGATGTACTCCTCATGTTCGACTCTCTGGAATCACAACCAGCGTGCTTGACTTCACCTTGGAACATTCTTTTCACTGCCACCCTCTTATGGAATTTCTCCATGACAGTCAATGACCTGTCCAATCCCTTGCTTGGTGAGATGAAATGGATAGGTAAAGGATTTCCCTCCCTCCTTCTGCCAGGAGGAGCTCTTGACCCGTTTCACACAGCCTAGTCCACCACTGCCCAGAACTCCTGAGCCCTCACCACCTTTCCTTGCTAAGAAGTGTGATTTTAAGTTTTAGACTGCAACTAAAGATTCCTATCTATCTTTAATGTAGTTGCCATCGCACCCCTCCATGACCTTGACCTCAAGCTGCCCCTCC
>SZWC01001311.1:276553-292004 GCA_023375785.1 Penium margaritaceum | reverse complement strand
ACACACACACACACACACACACACACACACACTGAGAGAGAGAGAGAGAGAGAGAGAGAGAGAGACGCACTGTTCCAAACGATCCTCGTCCAATGACCGTCGATGGCGACCAGCCATCAGTCGCACACTTCAGCTCATCTGCCGTGAACACCACACACGACGATGCACCTGCTATGGTGCCCTGCTGCGACGCGCCAGCTGGAGGAGCAGAAGCAGCTGCAAATGCTGCAGATCGCGGTGTTTCTGAAGCGGATGTTTGGAATACCTGGGGAGCATCATCAGAGCCGCCGGTGGGGGTCCAAGGAAGTATGGAGAAAGGAGCAGGGACGGTGCTGACGGAAGGTGGAGAGGACGACGATGATGCTGGTGCCGATGATGACGACGACGGTGATGATGTCGATGATGTGAGGGATGCTGAGGTCATCAGAGTTTGCGAGGGATTGAGATCTTGGGAGGAAGTTGCCTGGTCCCTTCTTCGTCCGACAGCTATTCCCAGTGGCGTCTTCGAATCCCTCTGACTCGGCTGCCACTCCCACTCCTGCTCTCCCTCATCATCCAGAGTGAGGGAAGGAGGTGCTGCTGCCCTTCCCTCGTTTCCCTTCCATCCCCATGGCTGTGAAGACGTGTTCTTCATGCACTGCACAGAACGTTCTTCCTCTTCCGCATTGAGTGGCCTCCCGGATTCTCTGTGCTCACTCGAGCCCAGTGGTTTGGCGGGGTACTGGGGCACTTTCCAATCAGCATGCACACTTACGCCTATGTTCTTCTGATCCCCAGAGTCAACATTCCTGCCGAGGGAGGGCTGCAAGGGAGACTTGTGGAACTGAGGGAAGCAGGAACGATGCTGAGGCGAAGATTCCAAGCTCATGCCGAGCCCTGCAGCATTCGACTTGCACTCGAGTCGAGTTGTGCCTTGGCGCCACGGTCCAGTGCCGTCCAATGCCTCTGCTGACGCTGCTCCCTTACAGTCTGGCGCTGGCGCTGCTGCTTCTCCTGCAGCTGCAACTGCTGCTGTCGCTGCTGCCAGTCTCTCATGCGCTACCATCATCCTCATGTTTGCCGCTCGTGCATCACCACCCTTCTCCCTTGGCTCCTCATCTGCCCCCTTGTTCCCTTGCAGACCACGTTTGCACCTCCACAGTTTAGGGGAAGACCCACAGGCTTGCTCTGCGCTCGAGTCTGTGGGCAACAAAATCCGGCAAGGGGGAGGAGGGGAAGGTGCGTTGTTCACAAAGAGGTCTGGAGGAGGAGCTCTGGCACCTGTGCTGCTCCAGTTGCTGCTGCTGCTGCTACTGCTGCTGCCACCACAACTGCTGCTGCTACTCCTCCTCCTCTCCAAATGAGTGCGCACCGCGGTGTTGTCGGTGCCGTGAGGCACTTGTTTGTGGAACTCAGAGCTGTAGCTAACCTTGCTGCCGGCCCCATGTGGTCTGCTGCTGCTGCTGATGCTTCTACTGCAGGTGCTGCCGATGCTCCTACTGGTGCTTCCAGACGCTGTGGCAGTGGCAGCAGGAACCCTGCTGCTGCTGGCTGACCTGGTGGCTGCCTTGCTGATTGGGCCGCTTCTGCTCTGATCTCCACTGCTGCTGTTGCTGTCAGAGTTGCCATACCTGAGGGGGGAGGTGAGGGCGGACATGAGGGAGTGACGCAGAGGCGATGTCTCCTTGTGGTCGGGCACCGGGCCTTCCTCCAGAGGCTCGGAGAGCGTGGGAGAGCTCCATATGATGGGGGACGCAGCGCGCCCCTGAGAGGACAAGCGCCCGCGCCAGCCGAACGCGCGGCTATGGAGCCTTGACAGCGTGTCATGCAGGGGGCTGCTCACACGCTGCCATGCGGCGTGCGCGTAGGACGGCGAAGACGTCGACGACGGCGTCGTGGGCCGCTCCGTCCTCGCCGTTGTCAGCAAGCATGGGTCGCCTGCTTCGCCGGGAGACTTCGAAAGGTCTCCCTTACAAGATGAGCTGGAGCCCAAGCCGGCTGAGGGCAGCGAGGATGGCGGTTCTTGGAAGCTTCCCAAGGGAGACCGTGGCTGACGAGGAGAGGCGGGTGGCACGGAGGGGTCTGTCGGGCTGCGAGGGAAGTGGTGATGGAGATGATCGCAGAGCCTCGAGGGCTGGCTGGGGCGCTCCTGGAGGGAAGTGAAGCCTTTCAGGAGTGAGCGTGGGCCACGGAGCTGACGGTTGGACGAGCGGGGCGTCCCAGGCGGAGTGGGGACAGGTGGCAGCTGGTGATTGGCCGGGGCAGAGGGGCGCCGGAGGTGAGGAGGCTTGGAGCCCTGGAACGCCCTAGGAGTGCCGGGCTGTGGGCCTCTACCATCTTCCCTTTCTCGTTCGCCCTCCGGGCTGTCTGGCTGCAAGGGAAGTAGGGTGGAGCGAGGAGAGAATTTCTGAACTGAGGCTGTAGCAGTAGTGACATTGAGGTGTACCATCTTTGATCTGGCCGACGACGTTGACGACGACGTTGACGACGCCGATGACGACGCTGGGACTGAGGAAGGGAGCTCCGGGGAGATTCCGAGGGTGCCGGGAGATGTTGAGCGAGTTGAGGTGGACTTGGTGGGCTCCGACATGTGGTCTTGCGCAGTCTGCAGAGGAGGAGAGGGAAGGGAGGAGAAAACTCACAGCAAAGCATGAGCGGGACATCCGCGGGGTGCTTGCGGTCGCGTGAGCGAGAGCAGAGTGCGAGTGCGGGTGCGAGTGCAGGTGCCATGTGGGTGCAAGTTGCACAGGGCAAGTGGCGGCGAGGCTATTGGGGCTCAGGCGGCCGCTGTAGCAGTCAATACGGGGTGACTGCAGATGCAGGCAGTGGAGGACCTGAGGGGGCCATTGGTGGCTTGGGGCCCAGGTTAGTCACAAACTTGTGCCCACACAAACCGTTTGCACACAGGTCCGCAGACCTGTAGATGCACTGGTACGCGTGCATTCTCCTGCTGCTTTCTCTCAATTGAAGGGCCACTCGCACGAAACCGGACGGAACAACTGCCCAGATAGACCTGATAGCCCCAGCCTCACCTCAACTTGAAACACCTCACAAAAAAGCACGTCACCTCAAACCACCTCACCTCCAAGCTGGGCTCTCCATGACTTGTAGGAAGGAGGTGCGTCTGCGGTATCTGAGCAGGATGATCAATCGCGTCAACACCTCCACATATGACGTCAGCACAGATATCCTGCATGCAGCGACCCTCAGCGAGGGATGACAGGCTCGAGTCCATTTTGCCCCAGCTGCTGTGGCTGCTGATGCTTCGGCCGCCTCCCCTCCTGCTGCTGCTGCTGCTGCTGCTGCTGCTGCTGCTGCTGCTATCGCTGCTGCTGCTTCTGCCGCCTCCTCTGCTGCTGCTGCTGCTGCTGCTGATGCTGCCGCTTCTGCTGCAGCTGCTGCTGCTGCTGCTGCTGCTGCCGCCGCAGCCCACACTGCTCGTGCTTCCGCTGCTTCTACCGGCGCCTGTGCTGGTGGTGCTGCGCTAGTCCTCGCACCGCCACGCCTGCCGCTGTTGTGTGCAGGGTGAGAACCTCGCTTTGGAAGAAGCTTCGTGGAAAGCTGACTGATGAGTTGCAGTCACCACATTGGACGGCCGCGACATGCCCAAGAAGAGGGTGAAAAGGTTTTTTTTGTGGGCGGCCGAACGAGTGTTTCTTTTTGACTTCCTACTCTTGATTTTTCTCTCTTGCCCCTTCTGCTTCATTCGTGAGTGGACGACGAGCCGGTGGTGGGGCAAGACGGAGGGAGAAGGCCTTTTGCGGAGGCCCCTGAGTGCGGCGCGGGCCACAATGTCGACAAAGGCCACCTGTTTGGAGATGTGTCGGAAAGAGACGGAGAGGGGGAAAGGGAGGGAGAGGGGGAGAGGGAGGGAGAGGGGGAAAGGGAGGGGGATGAAGAGCAGAACAGGACGAAGTGCAACGCGGGTTGAAACCCTAGCCGCACAACCTTGCCCTCTGAGCGATCAGGAGCAGAACTCGCGGGCGACGCCGTGCGGTTGACGCAAGGGAGTACCCTAGACGAACAGAACAGAAACGAAGAACCCTACACGATTCAGAACAAGTTAGAAGTAAACGAAATCATTTCCCGAAATTTGTGTCGCCTCGTTAACCAGCTTCGCACGCAGAGCTTCAGCTGCGGAAGAGCGCAAGACCCGTCGGTACAGTGAGCGGTGGCGGGTGGGTGGAAGGGAGCGAGCCTTGGGAGACCGAACGCAGGCCACGCGCGGTCAAAGATGCTCGGCGGGTTGGAGCAGTCGCGGCAAGACGAGGGGTTGCCAACGAGGGGCAGCGTCGGTGTGGTGTGGGGCGGCGCTGACTTTGTCGCAGAGGGACGGGACTTGGGCGGCTGTTCGGTTCTCCACCGTCGGGAGGAGTTGCAGGACAAGCTGCTGTCGGAGGGGTACTACTGGTCGCGGTGACATGCGCACACTGCAGTTCCGTGTTTCAGTGAGATACAGTGCAGGGCCGGGAACGACCAGGAGGTAAGAAAAAACACAAAAAAGAGGGAGGAGTTGCAGCGAGCTTTCAGTGCGGCACGGTTCGGCCGTGAGAGAAAAAAGCAAGCCACCGGAAGCCGACAGAGCTGGCGGTACGGCGGATGGCGGTGGACGAGCCGGGCTGCAAATTCGTCTGCCTTCCCGTAAAGCCGATTTGGGAGGAAAACGTGGACTAAGGAAGACTTCGAACATTGCAGGCGAAAATATCGTGTTTCGAGGGTCGTAAACCAAAACTATCAAATTTGAAGTGGAGCAGGTAAACCTATCAACTCTCCAGAGGGTTCAAAAAACTGGTAGAACAAAAATCCGCAACTTTTTGGAGGGACACAAAAAAAATCAACATTCGGGTGGGAAAATTTATCAACACACTTTCACTAGAGAACTATTAATGCCATATGCAACAATTTCATACATTCCTCAATCGAAAAAACCATCATGATACTCGTTTAATAATTCAAAAAAGATCTCAAATCTAAAACCTTCTTGTGTTTGAATTGAACTTCTGCAAGAAATCTGAATAAATGAAATGGCAGCTAGATTTTAGAGGTGTGATTTCATCACATCCCACATATGGCCCTTCCTTTATACCCATCCCTCTCGTCCTCCACTTGCTTCCACCCATGATTGATTAATGTTCTCTCTCTCTCTCTCTCTCTCTCTCTCTCTCTCTCTCTCTCTCTCTCTCTCTCTCTCTCTCTCTCTCTCTCTCTCTCTCTCTCTCGCTCTCTCTCTCTCTCTCTCTCTCTCTCTCTCGCTCTCTCTCTCTCTCTCTCTCTCTCTCTCTCGCTCTCTCTCTCTCTCTCTCTCTCTCTCTCTCGCTCTCTCTCTCTCTCTCTCTCTCTCTCTCTCGCTCTCTCTCTCTCTCTCTCTCTCTCTCTCTCGCTCTCTCTCTCTCTCTCTCTCTCTCTCTCTCCCTCTCTCTCTCTCTCTATCTCTCTGTGTGTGTGTGTGTGTGTGTGTGTGTGTGTGTGTGTGTGTGTGTGTACTGGGTACTTGACCCAGACCAGTCAAGACGTGGCTACACTTGAATAGATTGCTGGGACCGCTTGCATAAGCACATGCAAGCAAGGCTTTGGAGCAGGGACCCCTCTACATGAGGTGGTGCATGCACAACTCAGCATTGCATCAACTACCACATGCACAACCTAGCAAATACATCAGATACTACAAGCACGACTCAGCAGCTGCATGCGGAGCCAAGACTGGGGATCGCTCTGCATCAGCGGCAACATGCACGACTTAGCAACTATGACCAGGGCTAAGTTTCCAGCATTTAAGAAGCCTTATTGAGGAGGAAGCTACGTGCCTTGGACTAGGAAGATTCCTTGAGAAGGAGGTTATGACCTTGAAGCAGGACGCTTCCTCAAGGTAGCTGCTCAACTTGCCAAGATCCCAGTATAAAAGGAGACTCTACTTATTCAATGTAGTAACTCCAACAACTCTAACAACTCCAACAAAACTTCAGTGGCAATTCCATCAACTCTACCTGTTGCACTCGCATTCCTTCTTTGCTAGACAACGCCTCAAACAAAGACTCTACAGTCGCTCTCTCACCTAAAGACCCATGGCAGCCTGGGTTGGTGGACGCCCCTGACTACCTGAAGGCCTGACTACCTAGAAGAGGTGTCAAGACTACCTGGACTAGAGAGCAGCCCTACTGCGGTTGCCTCCCTTGACGTTTCTCATCTTTGAGTCAAGAGCTGTGTCTAGGAGTTGAGCCCAAAGTTAGTGTATGGCATCAGCTCTACCTGTGCAGTGACCATTCAGTGTAGAAGGACCTTGTTATAGTTCCCCTCTTTCGACCTAGTAAGCTTGGCAACACTTTGCTAGCTTGGCTAGTGGAGTCAAAAAACCTCTGACAACCTAGTAAGTCTGGCACTCGCTGCAAATATGGAGAAGAGGCTGCCCTGACAACCTAGAGGCCATTTCACCTAAAAGTATGGTGACCGTGCTTAGACCCTTGCAACGATAGCCTTGATGGCCTAGCAAGGTGTTACACCCTCGGATGGGGCAGGTTGTGTCAGAGCATTAAGCTCAGTTGTGTTTCACCAATATTTCCTTAAACCATACTTGTACTTGATAGTCTTTTTCAATTCGAAGTTGAATCCAAGTCTACCGCATCCACACATTGGAGTACAGTTTTTACTTGCTGGGCACAGAGATCCTGGACAATAGCAAGACCCCCTTGTTGCATCAGAGAATGCGCAAAACACCCGAACAAGAATGTAAAACAGTGTACAATGCAATAGTGAACCAAACAAGTTATCATCACAATAATCGTGATGATAATCGTAAAAGGGGGATCTAAAAGTACATGGTTACGGATTTGTCACATGTTCTACACACTAAATGCAAAGTGCTAGGTCACATTGACATCGTTGATCTTAAAACATCGGCAATGTTGGTATAAATTTTCACTATCAATGTTGAATACACAAGAGTATATTTTCTTTGGTCCATCATACTAAAAGTGATAATCTCAACACAGACACTCTCTGAATACACACTAGCCATTTTAGGGGGTGTCGAGCAATGGTTTTCCCCCCTCCCTGATAGACAGTTTAGTTTGGCGGAAACATAAGATAGAAATGGTATAATGTACACTAGTGTAAAATACACAAGTGAACATTGTCGTTACATCAACATCGTTACATTAACATTGTTGATTATTGAAGATCGTACGTGTTGGTGTGTGGTCGTAACATTACGTTTGAATCCACAAGTTGTTGAAATAGGACGGAGAGAGGAAAGAGGGGAGTGGAGGAGGTGGGGGCGGGTGGAGCCAAGAGTTAGTCATGGGGCTAGATGTCCCTCTTGAAAGTTGTGAGGGAGAGGGGCTCTCGAGAACTTGTGAGAGGTATCGCTCTTGAGAAACTGTGAGGGAGGTAACGAGGTCGAAATATCTTAGGCAAGAGAGAAGATCGAGACAAGGAATGATACATTTTTTTTGGAAAAGAATGAGGAATGCGGGGGAGCAAGCGTGACCCCTATCGGGTCGTGCTCGCTCCTCAGCTTGCGGTTTGCCCTAGAGTGTGGCAAACGACATATGGGGTGCATAGGTCACACATATGAAAATGTCTAGTGGGACCCAGACGGAGCAATGGAGCGAGGCCTACGTCTAGTAAGAAACTAGTACAACCTATCATGACAATCAGGGAGTGAGAACAATCTACGCTAGCTAAGATGAGTAGTCACAGAAGCGTTTACTACTTTAACACGATAGCGCAAGCAAGGGTGTGTGCCCCAAGCAGAAAGCTTGACCATCACACCAGAAGTCCCAACATCATAAAGCCAAGCGAAGCAAGTCGACAGGCATAAGGTGCCGGCTGACGTATCGCGCCAAGGGGACCCCCCAGAAGGGCACGGCCAAAAGGAGCCTCAGCGAGGAATACGGCCGTAACACTCGGCCAATGGTGCCGAACCGGAAGCACGCAGTCAAGGGAGCTCCTCCAGGAGGACCCTACGAGGAACGCCCATCCAAAAGCACCCTGCCAGTAGCACCCGTCCAGGAGCACCCCACCAGCAGCACCCGTCCAAAAGCACCCCTCCAGCAGCACCCCACCAGTAGCACCCGTGTAGAAGCACCCCTCAAGGAGCACCCCACCAAGAGCATCCGTCAATAAGCACCCCTCCAAGAGCACCCCACCAAGAGCACCCCATCAGTAGCACCCGGCTAGAAGCTCCACACGGCGACGGGTGGCAGCCCCGAAGATCCCGGCTAGTACCGAGAGGGTACCAAAGGAGAAGGTCAGGGGCCTGCACCCCAACACCTGTAGGCACATAGCAACGGAGGCACCAACAGGGCAAGAGAGAGACAAAAGAAAAGGGGGGAGGAAAGAAGAAAAAGATAGAAAGGAGAATGGAGGGGAGCGGGTGGGAGAGGACGCCGGTGGTGGAGGCTGCGAACAAACCAGCACGGGACAGACGAACGGAGGGGAGAGGCGGCGAGCACGAAGGGATCTGAGATGCAAACGAGCGGTCATCAAGCAGAGGACGAAGCGATGCACGGAGAGGAAAAGAAGGATGGTAGGATCAAGCGAGCGGGGTTAGGGTCCGGAGACCAACAGAGGTGATACTGGAGGCAAAGACAGGCTGGTGAAGAGCCTTCGTGAGGAAGTCTGTCAATAAAGATGAAGCAAAGACAGACATCTATAGTTGTGACCACGTCGCGCATGTATTGATGCTCAACGTTGATGTGCTTTGTGTGATAATAAAGCGCACAAGCGTTCTGAGCAATGGCTAGCCAGCTTTCACTATCGGTGTGGAGGGGCACCGCAAGGATGGGGAAACCAAGCTTGCCAAGAAGGCGACAAAGCCACACCGCCTCAACTACAAAATCACCCAAAGCCATGTACTCAGCCTCACCAGTGTTGCAAGCGACACAACACTACTTCACGCTGTGCCAAGATATGGTAGTGGGGCCGAGGAGGAAGACGAAGCCGCTGCGGCTTCGTGCGTCCGTGTCGCGAGCATAGTCACTATCGGCATAGCCCATCAAGAGAGGAACGCCCGACCTGCTCGGGAAGGCGAGGCCGGCACGGGCAGATCCGAGAATGAACCAAAGAACATACGCGGCCGCCTGAGGTGAGGGGTACGAGGCTTGCGGGCATACTGGGCTAGGATGTTCACCGCACAGGCAATGTTCAGGCGAGTGGTGCCAGCAAGGTAGGTGAGCGCGCAAACAATATACTAAAACAGGACGGTAGACTCCGGCGCACCGGACTCACCATCGTGGGCCACACGGAGGGCGAGTTGGGTGCTCGGTGGCATAGGCAAGGAGGCCATAAGGAGGGGGCAGGAGAGGTCAGCCACAAATGCGAAACGGTCCGTAAGACACTAGACATATCACTTTTGATGGACCAACAGGCAGACACAAAGACGCTCGATCTGCATCCCCCAAAACATGGCCACAAGGCCAAGATCCTTCATATAATATGCAAAGGAGAAGAGATCCTTCGCCTCAAAGATCGCGGAGGAGGAAGAAGAGGTGATGAGGAGGTCATCCACATATACCAGAATGAAGGCGCGCACGAGAGTTGTGCCTCCAACGAAGAGGGAGGGGTCGGATTGGCTAGGGCGGAAACCGCCACGGACGAGGATGGATGAGAGCTCCTTGTTCCAACAACGAGGGGACTAGCAAAGGCTGTAGAGGATGCGACAGAGGCAGCACACGCGTCCGGTGCCATCGGAGAAGCCAAGAGGCTGGACCATGTTTAACTCCTCCTCAAGAGGGTCGTGGAGGAAAGCATTGTTCATCTCCATCTCTTGGAGCTCCCATTAATAATGAGCAGCAAGGCAGATGAGGACGCGACTCATCGTCAAGCGGTCGATGGGGGCGTAGGTGTCCGTGAAGTCGACGCCATGGATCTGGGAATAACCCTTAGTGGTGAGGCGAGCCTTGTTTGGATCGAAAGCACCGGAGGCTGTGAATTTCTTGCGTAGAATAGACTTGGCCTTGATGGCCGTGCGACCAGGGAGAAGAGCAGCAAGCTTGAGCACGCCATGCTCAACCAGGGTGGCAAGCTCAGCAACACATGCCGCGCGCCAGGCAACAGCGTCCGGATGAGTGAGGGCTTCAGTGAGGGTGAGGGGTTCAGACTCGGCAGGGGGTGAGGGAGAGGAGGAAGTGGGCGGGACGGCTGTGACCGCGAGCACATGGGAAGCAAACGTCGGGGAACTAACAAAGTGATGGCCAGTGGAAGCGTCGAGTGCATAGCAAAACTCGAGATGAAAGAAGTGGCGACCATGGGTGTGACCCGGATGGAAGGTGTAAGACAATAGAGGAAGGGAGGGAGGGAGCACTACAGTGGGAGGGGACGAGGCGAAAAGGGGAGGATAGCCGCCGGAGGGGGGGAAAGGAGGGGAGAAGAAGGTGGAGAGGAGTGCAAAATGGTGGCAAACAAGGAGTCTACAGGAGAGGGGGAAACGGGTGCTAACAGAACAATGGGAGGGAGGGGACGAGCGAGGGAAGAAGAGAATGAGGGAGGTAGAGGCAAAGGGGAGGGGGAGCCAGGGACAGCAGAGTCCGGGAGGGGAGCGGGAGGGGACGGCATAAGGGTGGATGACAAGAGAGGGACAGGGGACGATGTACAAGTGAGGGCACGAGCCGTGCAAGAGCAAGTACAAGAAGAGATGGGAGAGGGGGGTGGAGGAGTGTCTAGGACAGAGGGAGGGGGGAGAGAGGCCAAAACGGGTGGAGCAAGAGGAGGTGCACGAGGGGAGAGGGGGGCGAGGGGAGGGAGGGAAGGGCAAGCCCACGCAACATGCATGCGCATTCACGAGTGGGGACGGGAGGGAACACCGAGAAGTGAGACTGGGCTTGGGGAAGGTCACCTGGGGCAAACTGACGGAGGAGGGGATGGGAAAGGAAGAGGAACCGGTGACGAAGGGAAAGGAGTGGGATGGAGGGGTGGAAGGGTCTCACGAAAGAGGATGTTGAGAAGAGGAGGGAGGGGCAAGGGGTGGGCAGGGGAAGCGACAGGGGTTAAGGATGGCAAGGACAATGTCGCCGCAGCGATGACGGGGTCTTCCACGAGAAGGCTAGGAGACAAAGCCCGGGACGGGGCAATCTCTAGGAAATCCTCAATGGAGAGGAGAATAGGATCCGGACAGCGAGGGGGAGAGGGAGCCCGAGGGGAGCCCGCCAACTGAGCGACGGTCAGGGAGGGGGGAACTGGAGGAGGGGAGGGGGGGAAGCTGGGTGGAGAGACCGGCGACGGCACAGGAGGCAACAGGAGAGGAGGGAGGGGAGAGATAGATGGCAGACCGCCGCGACAGTGCGAGGGGGGTAAGGGAGGCTTGGAAGAAGATGGAGGTCGGGGGAGGGAGAGGGCAATGGACAAGTGGGGAGAGGAGGGGAGATCGTCGCTATGGGAGGTATGAGCGTAGAGGGACGAGGGGAGGTCGTGGGTTGGGGTGGGAGAGCGGATGAAGGGGGTAGGGAGGACAAGGGAAGAGGGGGAGGGGGGTGGGAGATCGAAGACGGAACGACCGATGAAGGCACGAGAGATGGGAAAAGAGTAGGGGTGGCGGTGGGTGGAGGAGGCACGGGGGGTGGCACTGAGGAATGTGGAATGGGAGAAGGGCCACCAGCGACCACTGGTCCGTTGGAGGTGTAGGCCGTGGCGGAGGTTGGAGGGGGGCGAAAGCAATCCGCATGGAAAGCGCCATAAGTCAGTTGCTTCAAGAAGCGAGCGTGACAGGACTCGATAAGGCAATGCGCGACCGGGTCCCAAAAACCGTGGGCAAGTGAGTGAGGTGCAACTTGGAGGGTGACGCAGAGGCAGCCAGGCGGATCAAGCTTGCAAGGCCAAGACAGTGGAGTAAGGTACACAATGGCCATGGTGCCTCAAACCACAGCCTGACTGATGTCGGCACGGTTATCAAAGAACATCAAGAATGGCCTGGTGTCGGGGGCGAGGGGGCCATGTAGGATACGGTTCCAAAACCAGGTGCGGTAACACGCTGCCTCCGACCAAAAGATGCAGCCTCGATCAAGGAAGCCTACTTCAACCATCATCCAGCGGACTCCCTCGACAAGTGTGCGGTTCCAGCGCTCGGCAACCCCATTATGCTGTGGAGAATAGGGATAAGAGAGCTCATAAACCACGCCCTCCTAGTCAAAGAACGATTTCATGGCATCAAAGAACTCGCAACCACGGTCGTACCAGAAGCGCAAGAGCTGGTGACTACTTTGTCTTTACGCACACGCCTACCATGAGTGGATGGTCTGGGCTGAATTGCTCTTTGCCCGAAGGAAAGAGACCCATGTGTTACGAGAATAATCGTTAATGGGGCTGAGGACGTACGTGGCGTGCTCAAGAAGAGACTCATCTTGGAGGGAACCGAGGATGTCAGCATGCATGAGCTCAAGAGGAGCAAATGCGGGGGAGGGGGAGGAGGGAAAAGGGAGGCGATGCATCTTGCCAACGGCACAAAAGGTACAGTCAGCGGTACAACAAGCCTAGAAGAACGGATCGGACAACCCATCAGCAGGAAGGGTACGTAGGAGGAAGGCCACAACAGGTGAGGGAAGATGGCAAAGGCGACGATGAAAAAGGTGGGAGTGAGCCAAATGAGAGAGAGAGCAAGAAGCGCAACAACATCAGCCGCAGGCACCGAAACAGAGTGGGGGCCAAGCACCTTGTACAATCCCTCGCCACAGGGTCGAAGGTCGTAAAGGACGACGCGACCACTGGTCCGCTCGATGACAGTGACAAAACTAACAGCGTAAGTGGTAGAGAAACCGCATACATTGAGAGTCGAAACGGACAACAAGGAAAAGTCAAGCGTCAGATTAAGGAGGAAGGAGGACAATGTGAGAGAGCCGGTCGAGGAGGCGAGACAAATGGTTCCCATACAGAGCATAGGGAGGGGAGCTCCATCACCAGTGTATACCGCCATCATCAGTGAAACTAGTCTGAACTCTGTGAACAAGTCGCGAATGGGACACATGTGGTCAGTCATAGCGCCATCGACCACTCACGACGACGTGGCAACATGCTTAGTGCCAGAGAGAAGGCAATAGGCAGTCATGCAAGGAGAGGAAGGTGACGGGCAGGGGGATGGCAAGGAGACATTGGAAGGAGGGGAAAAATACCCAAACGTAGCGAGTAAATCAATCAACGGAGACGTACCGGCGGACTCCGGACCACCAAGCACTCCATTGGCCTGAATACAGCGGATAAGAGCTATGATCGCGTCCTCTGTTAGAGGAGGGGGTACAGCAGGTGCCGACAGTGGGAGGACAGGAGCACCAAGTGGAGGAGCACCGAGAAGCGCAGCGAGGGGAAGACTGCCTGGAGCAAGGTAAGGTCGACCTCAGAGGAGCACGCGCTAACATGCAATGCGCTCACGAAGATGAGGGACTGGAGGAAGCGGGCATGCATCGTGGCGATGACCGACTATCTCGCAGTTCCAGCACGTGGGTGGATGAGCGCCACCACCACCACCTTTGCCAAGTGAGGTTTGCACAACTCGGGCATGATCGAGAAGAGGGGGGAAAAGATCAGGCAGGGCGCCGGACAGGGCTCTGCACAGGGCTAGCTCAGTAGGAGGGACCAAAGGCTGGGAGACCGCCTGGAAGGAGCCGAGCCCCTCTTACAAGGCGGGCTAGACGGCGTCGTGGGTCCGGTATGCAACCTGAAGGGTAAGGGCGAGGGGAAAGGAAGTGAGAGCACTGGTGAAGGAGGGCCCAAGGCCAGCAAAAACAATAGTAACAAAGGCTCGATCTGTCAAGGAGACGCCCACAGTGAGAAGCTCGCTCTAAAGGACCTCAACGCGCCCCAGATAAGCACCCAAGGACTCATGAGGTCGGCCATTGAACTGCGAAGGTCAGTGAGAAGAGAAGAAGCAGAGCAAAGAGAGTCAGATAAGTAAAGGGTAAGGTGGGTAGCCCATGCCTCACGGGGACGAGCGGGGAGACCACCGGTGAGCGCGAACTGATCAAGCTTGCACATGGTGACAGAAGGAGCTACAAAGTAAAGGAGATGAAAGGCGAGAGCGCTACGATCAGGGTGATCAAGAGAGAGGGAGGGGGTGGGGTCATAATGCTCCCAGAGGGCATGCATATGGGCCCAAGACACAAAGCAGGGGGACCAATCAGAGAACGAAGTGCCCAGGACGTGATAGGGGGCAGCCGTCAGGGGTAGCAATGTGGGAAGGGTAAGGTGGAGACCAAGGCGAACAAGCTGGGCGACCGCATGGGTCATAACATCGAGGCGCGCCTGGGAACAGGCAAGCACAGCGACTGGGTAACCAAGGGGAGGGACACCGATAGGAACAACACTGCCGACTGGAAGGACACCACCAGCTAGGATACCACCACCAACGGGTAAGGCACCACCCGGCTCAACGGCACGACCAAGATGAGGAGCGTCGGCCGGTGCGATAATACTAGCAAGGGCAACAACAGAGGTAGAGACAGCGACACTAACTGGAGGTACAGCGGAGCTAGGGGTGACGGCAACAGTGGGAGCGACAATGCCTAGACGAGCAACGACACCGCCAGGAGCAACGGCACTACTAGTGGCGGCAAGAGGGCCAACCACGAGGGCACCACAAGGAGGGACGAGCGAGAGACCCCGAGGACGCCACCAGAAGTATCCTCAGAGGTGGAAGAGCCGAGGCCGTCCGGGTCCATAGAGGTGACAGGTGGGACGAGGGGAGTAGCAGAAGGTGCTACGGGAAGGAAAAAAAGGGCCTCAAGGATAGCCGTGCAGAAGGGAAGATGAGACTTGTGGGCGGGCGGTGGATGACGGCGTGTTGGGGAAGGAGGGGCACCAAGAACCTCAAGAGTGGCGGTGATGACGGCCTTTGTAGCAGAGCAAGGAGATAGAGCGAGAGAGTTGTTAACGAGTCCATGATCGAGGGAGGGAGGACTAGTGGGGCGAGAAGAGACATCCTATAGGGATGTCTCCTCGCGTCCCGCACGAGTTGTTGTCGCGGCAACGAGAGCGCCAGTGGACCGAGGTCGGCCATGGCACTCCCGGTCGCAAGCCGAGGGACAAGGGAGGCAAGGAGTGAACGACCTCAAGAGCAGCACACATGCAGCGAAGTGGGGACGTGAACCATGGTGTCAAGTGTGTGTTTAGGGGAGTTCATGACCGCAAGGAGGAGAGGGAGAGGTGGAGGATAGGGGAACAGCACGTAACAAACAAGACGATTGACAGTAGGGCGGGTCGAGCACACTCCCAAGTGGGAGAAAGAAGCGTGAAGCAAGAGAGAGGGCATCACAGAGGCGCGAGTGATGCAGGCGTAGGGGAGGACGAGGGAGAGTGGAAGTGAGAGTGAATCTGATAGGGAGAGAGGGAGGACAAGCAAGGAGGGGAAAGGAAGAGAGAGTGGGAGGGAGAGAAAGAGGGCGAGAGGGAGAGAGAGAGAGAAGGTGGGGAGAGAGACAAAGACAAGGAAAGAGAGAAAGAGAGAGAGAGAGAGAGAGAGAGAGGGAAGAAAGAGATAAAGAGAGAGAGAGAG
>SZWC01001311.1:217522-274664 GCA_023375785.1 Penium margaritaceum | reverse complement strand
GAGAGAGAGAGAGAGAGAGAGAGTGGGGGATAGGGAGAGGGAGATGGGAAGAGAGAGAGAGAGGGAGGGGACGGGAGGAGGTGGGAGAGAAGAAGAAAGAGGGAAACAGAGAGGGAGGTATTGTGCAAGGAGAACGGAGAGGGAGGGACGAAAAAAAAAGAGGGGACAAAGCTGGTAGAGATGGAAGAGAGGGGGGTAGAGAGCAGAGGGAGCATAAAGAAGAGGGAGAGGGGAATAGAAGAGAGTAGAAAGAGAGAGAGGGGAAGAGTGAAAAGAAGGAAAAAGATAGAGATAGATAAAGAGATAGGGAGAGAGAGAGATATGTATATAGAGTAAAAGGAAGAGAGAGTGCGAGAGAGAAAGAGAGAGAGAGAGAGAGAGAGAGAGAGAGAGAGATAGATAGAGAGTGGGAGGGAGAGAGTGAGGGTGGGAGAGAGAGATGAAGGGAGAGAGAGAGAATAGAAAATGAGAATGAGACAAAGAGAGAGAGAGGAAGAGAGATATGGAGAGAGAGAGATAAAGGGAGTAGGGGGAGAGTGTAGAGGGTGGAGGGATGATGAGAGACAGCAAGGGAAGGGAGAGAGAGAGATAGAGAGACAGAGAGAAAAAAAGAGAGAGCAAAGAGAGGTGAGAGAGAGAGAGCAAAGGAGAGAGAGGGAGAAAGAGACAACAGAGAGTGGGGGGGAGAGAGAGGGTTGAGAGAGAAAAGAGGGCAGTGAGGGAGAGAAAATGGTGGAGAGAGAGGGTAGAGAGAGTACAGAGGGTAGAGAGAGTGGGTAGAGAGGGCAGGTAGGTAGGGAGGGGGAGAGGGAGAGCAAAGGGAGGAAGGGGAGGGTAGGAAGTGCAGAAAGGAAGAAAAGAGAGAGCAGGGACTGGGGAGAGAGCAGAGAGCAGGTGGGGAGAACAAAAGGAGGAGGGATAGACAGAGAACGGGAGGGAAAGATGGAGAGGGAGACAGAGAGGTGAAGAGGTAGAGGGGAGAGAGAGAGGGCGGGAGAGAGAGGAGAGGAGACGGAGACAAAGGTAGAGAGCGAGAGAGAAAGAGATAATGGGAGGGAGGAGAGAAAGGGGGGCATGAGAGAAAGAGAAAGGTGGGGTGAGGGAGAGAGAGAGAGAGAGAGAGAGGGAGGTGGGGAGAGAGAGAAAGAGAGAAAGAGAGAGAGAGAGAGAGAGAGAGAGAGAATAATGGGGAGAGAGAAAGTGGGAGAGAGGGGGAGGTGAGAGAGGGATTGAGAGAGAGAGAGGTGGGGAGAGAAGGGGGGGAGGGGGAGAGAGAGAGAGAGAGAGATAGAATGAAGGAGACGTAAAGAGAGAGATGGGGAAAGAGAGAGAGGAGAGAGAATGAGGGGGGGGAGAGATAGAGAGAGGGAAAGGGAGACAAGGATTGGTGAGAGAGAGAAGAAGAGAGAGAGAGAAAGAGAGAAAGGAAATGGGGGGAAAGATGGGGAGAGGGAGACGGAGACGGAGATGGGGGGAGAGATAGAGAGAACGTGAGAGAGAAGGTGGAGAGAAAAAGAGAGAGAATGGGAGTGAGAGAGAGAGAGAGAGAGAATGAGAGAGAGAGAGAGAGAATAGAGAGTGGGGGGGAGAGAGAGAAAGAATGAAGAGAGCAAGGAGGGTAGCAAGGGAGAGTAAAGGGTGGGGAGAGAGTGAGTGTAGAGAGAGGAGAGAGGGTAGAGAGAGAGCAGAGAGAGTAGAAAGAGTGGAGAGAGAGGGCAGGTGAGGAAGGAAGGGGAGAGGGAGAGAAAAGGGATAGAGAGGAGGGTAGAGAGAGCAAATAGGGGAAAGGAGAGAGTAGGGGTTGGAGAGAGAGAGAGAGAAAAAACAGAGGGGGAGAGAGAGCAGGGAGTAGAGAGAGAGGGGGGAGAGAGAGCAAAGAGAGAGGGAGAGGGAGCAGAGGGTTGGAGAAGAGGAGAGAGAGAACAAAGAGAGAGGGAGAGAGAGGGCATGGAGGGGAGAAAAGGACAGAGAGATCAGGGGGAGGGAAAAAGAAATAGAGAGAGGGAGAGTAGAAAGAGGGGAGAGAAAGGCAGCTGAGAGAGAGAAGGAAAGAGAATAATGAGTGGGGGGGGAGAGAGGGGAGAGAGAGAAGGGAGCAAAGAGAGAGCGGAGAGTGGAAAGAGAAGAGAGCGAGAAGAGAGAGAGAATAGAGCAAAGAGACGGTAAAGGGAGTGGAGTGAGAAAGATAAAGAGAGTGGAGAGAGCAGAGAGAGGAAGGGGAGAGTAGGGGGGAGAGGAGATAGGGAAGAGAAAGAGGGAGAGAGAGGAAGGTAAAGAGTGCAGAAAGGAGGAAGGAGAGGGCAGGGACTGGGGAGAGATCAGAGAGTAGGTGGGGGGAAAAGAGAGGAGGGATGAAGAGAGAATGGGGGAGAGAGATGAAAAGGGGGAGAGATAGAGGTGAAGAGATAGAGGGGAGAGAGAGAGGGGGGGGAAGAGGAGAGGAGACAGAGACAGCGGCAGAGAGAGAGAGTAGAAATGGGGGGAGAGAGGGAGAGAGAACAGAGAGTCGGGGGAGAGAGAGAGGGGAGGGATAGAAGAGAGTGGAGAGAGAGTAGAGAGGGGAGAGAGAGAAGAGAGAGCGGAGAGACTGAGCAGTGAGTGAACAGAGAGAGAAACAGAGGGGGGAGAGAGAGTAGAGAGTGGAGAGAGGGCAGAGGGAATGGAAAGAGATAGAGAGAGAGAGAGAGAGAGAGAGATAAAAGAGAGTATAGAGAGGAAGGGGAAAGCAGGGGGAGAGGAGAGAGTGAAGAGAGAGAGGGAGAGAGAGAGAAATAGAAAGAGAGAGAGAATGAGAAAGAGAAAAAAGCACAAGCCGGGACGAGACCCAGCAAGGGGGTCCTAATACGCTTGAAGGGTGGGGCCACACGGCCGTAAAGGCCACAAGGCCGGTTGAGGGGCATGCAACCGCGGCTAAGATAACCAAGAGAAAAAGGGCAAGCGGGGGGGGGGTCGGCCGGGGGCCACACGGAACAGGAGTTCGGCCGGAGGCCCAAAGTCTAAAGTTTAAGAGACTAGAGGGGAGAAGGGGCCTAATGCCCGGACCGACTAGCCTACGCTAGAGAGCGGCCGAGAGTCAGGGGCCTAGAGTCCAAACACGCCAGTGAGCTGTGAGTCAAGAGCCAAGAGTCCAGGCAAGAGCCAAGGTGGGAGGCTAAGCTGGGGGCAGACCAGGGAGGCGAGAGCCAAGTGCACGGCGGAAGACGGGTCGAACTAGTGGCAGGTCAGGAAAAACAAAACGGACCTGCAAGAGAAAACAAACAAAAACAAAGTGATTAGAAGGAAAGGAGCCAAAAAGTGAGGTGGAAAAAAGGGCAAGGCGAGAACGAAGCGAGGAATAGCAGGAGGGAAAGCAAAATGGAAAGGAAAACAGGAAGGCGGGGAAAGAGCCGTAGGGAGGGGGACCGGAACGAAAAGAAGGCCACGAAAAGGAGAGACCTCAGAGGGAGGCTTGCCGGTGACGATGGCATGCCAACGACGACGGCCATGAAGGAGATGAGCAAGGCAGAGGAAAGCATCAGCGGGGACGGCAGGAGAGGAGAGATGCGGCCGTAGAGAGGATAACGGGGCTAGACGGTAGTGGAAGTGGAAGCGGAAGAGGGTCAGTCACAAGCCCGTTTACAGGCTCTGATACCATGTTGAAATAGGACGGAGAGAGGATGGAGGGGAGTGGAGGAGGTGGGGGCAGGTGGAGCTGGGAGTTAGCCGCGGGGCTAACTGTCCCTCTATAAAGCTGTGAGGGAGAGGGGCTCTCGAGAACTTGTGAGGGGGATCGCTCTCAAGAAACTGTGGGGAAGTAATGAGGTCAAAACACTTAGGCAAGAGAGGGAATCGAGACAAGGATTGATACGTTTTTGGGAAAAGAATGAGGACTACGTGGGAGCGAGCGTGACCCCTATCGAGTCCACTCGCCCCTCAGCTTGCGATTCACCCTAGAGTGTGGTGAACCACAGGAGGGGTGCATACGTCACACATATGCAAATGTCTAGTGCAGCCCAGACCGAGCAACACAACAAGGCCTAATCCTCGTAAGAAACTAGTATAACCTGTCATGACAGTCAAGGAGTGAGACTAATCCAGGCTAGATACTACGAGTAGTCACATAAGTGTTTACTACTTTAACACAAGTGTGTTTTTAAAGGGTGCTTCATTCAAAACATACACACTTTCAGTACACTTTAGCTTACTGGAAGGGGGAGATCAAGCATCGACTCTGCCATTAATGACCCCCCCTCCCAGATGGACAAAGTTGATAAGACGACTATATTTGATAAACATTTTCAAACTTTCACAAGTGTACAATATAGAACACAAGAAAACATATTGTCATGAAGATATCTGCCTTGCCGCAGAGACTAAATACACTTCTCGCTTTTGGGGGGGGGGCAATTTCAAGTAACAAGAAATGCCAAAAAATGTTTCGAACATATCCTAAGAATGTGCTCAAAAGACACAATCTAGGACATTTCATCATCGTAGTAGCATATGTTCCTTACTCGTATTTACACATAAATACACAAGTTCTTCTATGACAGTACATCATCTAAATAAAACAAACTTTACATCTTTTATTCTTCCTATCATTGTTTATTTATAACAACCAAAACTAGCTTCATATGTAGAATGCATAAAGTACTATATGTGAACATAAGATAATTATATCATAACAAACGTTTTTGGAAAACACTAAAACAAATATAGCTTAAGCACAAATAACATTGTTTTTGAAATGAACACAATTAAATACAACTGTATTTTCAAGGGTGTTTCTTCAAGAAACACTTCTACCTTTCAACACATCTTAATATACGATCTCATAAAGGCAAATAAATCAAAAACGCAATCCATAGTCTAGCTAAAAAGTAAAATGGTAAGGAAAAACAAATGAAACTATCCCCCATGGATACATACCCTCTTCCACCATTGTGACCTCTTATCTTACCAAAACATGCCTTGTCCATAAAAAATTGCCTTTCTCCCCTTTCCAAAGAACTCTATTTTCTTTCACCACTCACAAAAAATTGCCTTTTCTCCCCTTTCCAAAGAACTCTGTTTTCTAGTATTCATTTTATTCCCATTAAATAATCTGATTTGTTTCAATGCCCCTCCATGAATGTGACAGTATTTCTGCCCTTACTTAGTTTGACAATAATTTTTAATTTCTCTTGAATGAGATGTGGTTTTATCACGAACATCTTCAAAATGGACACCCAAAAATAAACTAAATGACAAATCACTTTACATCTCTTTAGAGACCATAGCATATATGAGACGATAAAACATGGCAAGAATATGATTTGTTGGCAATGCGAAGAGTTTTGATCAATAATTAATCCGAAAACAAAAGAGTAGTGTATGAATACATGTGTTTAATCATAGTTGGATTAACACACTTACGCATTATCCCAACTTCTTTTTGTCTTTTGACTTGAAAGGTCTCATAAATCTAAGAAATGTACTATGTGGGTGACATAATGAAAATCTCTACACCATGATTTGTAGTAGGATAAGCAAAGGGACTAGATACTTAATACTTATGCCACAGATGTAAAATTTGAACTTTCCTTGAGATATAAAAACGTGATTCATATGTTTTTGAAAACTAAAATCGAAGGATGATCTTCATATATGAAGCCTTCTCAAAATAAGCACAGAAGACATATCAAATCCTGAAACCCTTTCGTAGGGTAGATTTAGCTAAACGCTTGAAAAAAATCATTCATGGAATGACAGAAACAGGTAGCTCACACATAGAAAACGTCTTGATCATTTCCAAATGTTGTGGATGCTAATTTTGAGGGGAAATGAAAACAAATGAATAATTCATAGGGAAAATATCTAAAGCATCAATTAATAAACTACATGATTAGAATTGAACAGAAGAGTATTGTTTTGCCAAATGTTCCTTAATCCTTTATCCATTATTTTCATTCACGGCTTTAATACTATACTCAAGATTTAATACTATACTCAAACAAATATATCTAAATACACCATGCAACTAGCCAGAATCATATCATTCTAACGTAGTTTCATCAGATTAGGCCATATTGCATCACGCTTTCTCAACCAATATGTATACCTTAGGGAATAAACTGTGCACGCAGTCATCATCAAGAGATTGATTTGAAATGATTTCATCACAAGGAAATCATACTTGAATAAGAATATGTTGCAACCATCGAAATATTTAATTAAAATAATCTATATTTTACACACAACTATATTAACTTTTATAAACATCACACCTTACATTTTTGTGAAGTTTCATTATTTGCATTTCTTCAAAAACATTAAACTTTTTTATTATGATTCAATTAAAAACCAACCCTTTTCAATTATCATTGATTTGTCTTGTATCTATAATCTAATGATAAATGTGCAAAAAATGTCAACCTTTATGGAAAGAAAAATTCGGTTTTTACTTTGAAAATGAACCATTGCCTAGGTTGAAGATGAGGTTTTAGAAATTCACGTTTTTTCATCCTCTACAAATTCAATCCCAAAAGACTTATGAAATGCACAAAACATTTTAATTGTTTCAAGCATTACCATATAAAACTTATTCATACAAATATCAGTGTGTGTTCTTAAACACATTGGATCTACTCAATCAAGTTAAATATACATTGGAGAATATTAGGATGTGTTCTCACTTTCAAAAATCATTGATGATAAGGATCAAGTCAAAACACCTCTTTCTTCTTCTATGATGAGCTTTTGCAATGGTAGTATAAAACAATAATGTAATTAGATGTTTAATTTCATGTATTCTTATCTTCATGGATACAACACTGGTTAATATGGTTTTCCACTGCATCAACCGTTTTTGAGATTCTAAATTAACAATTACAAATGCGGATATCCAATTTCTGATATTTGGAACAATTTTTACATGGAGATTGACACAAGAAAGAAATTAAATTATTATTACTCTTAGTCATAAACGTAACCTACCATAAAATATTGGAACACATTGGTTGTCTTAAAGGAAACATAATGCATATTCCAAACGTATGCGACATCAGCCCCCTTTTTGTCCCACCAATAGTGCTTTGCAACCTTCTTCTCATTCTTGTTGGCTCAAAAGTGGTCCCCTCGACCGGAATTGTGGCATTCCTCAATAAGCATGCGCCGTAGCTCCTCAACTTCGGGGACAATGACTTGATTGTAATGCTTTTTGCACCAATAGAGGCCTACGTTGTGGAAGTTTGTGGTGTCCTAAAATTTGTAGTCCTCATAGTCAAGTGCAAAATTCTTTACCACGTACAGGTACGATTGAATCTCCACTGTGTTGATCTCCACGAGATCAAGCCGACGGCTTAGTGCATCTGCTAGATTTGGCTTCTTCGGCCGATACTTTATTTCATACTCGAATTAAGACTCATGGAACTCCATGCATCAGACTTGCCTTTGACTAATATTAGTTTTCAGGGACTTGATGGCGTGGTGGTTCATTTGAAGCACACATTTTCGCAACTCCAAAAAACACCGCCAGTTTTTTAAGGCATGGATAACTACAAGCAATTCTTTCTCATGGACGACATAGTTAAGCTCGGCCTTGTGAAGATTTTGTGACATGCACAAGATGGGTTGTTCCCCTCCACCGCTGTCTTTTAGAGGAACACCTTTGATTGTACGAAAGGTGTCATCAGTGGCCATGATGTAGTCGTCCGTTAGATTTGCCACTTGTAGGGTTGGCATCGAGATTACATCTTTATGGAAAAACGTGAAATACACTTGATTGTTGTCTCCTTAATTGCATTCACAATTGTTGCAGATGAGATCAAAGAAAGGCGCTAACTCTCAAACATAATCCTTCACAAACTTTCGACACCCGTTGCAAAATCCAAGAAATAATTTGTATGTTGCGTAATTTTGTTTTGGTTGGCGAGTCCACTACTGTAGATGAAACTTTTAAGTCCATGGATATCCATCCACGGCCAAAACTTTTGCCAAAAGAATCAATGGAGCGTTGATTGAAGTTACATTTTGAGGATTTGTTGTAGAACTTCTCGTGCTTGAGGAGGACTCAAAGCATATGTCAAAGATGACAATGTTCCAATAGGGATCGGCTATGCACGGGGATGACGTTGATTATTCCATGACATTATTGTCAAAATATGGGCTAAAGACATTTTTCATTGCTACCATGGAAATTACATAAGCATTGGTGATTCCAAACGGCATAACCGTGAACTCAAAGTGCTCATAACGCGTTCAAAAGGCAATTTTTGCAACATTCTTGTCAACAATGCAAATTTGGTGAGAGTCGATCTGTAGAAAGAATATGTTGAAAATTATTGCAACACCTAGTAAGTTGAAAAGCTTGTTGCCCTAAGGTGAAGGGTAGCAGCTCTTGATTGTGATTTTGTTGAACGCTTTTTTGTCCACACACATCTCCATTTTGCCAATTTTCGTTTTCATGACAGTAGTGGTGCATCATATGGGGAAACAAACGGTCAGATGAACCCCTAAATCACCATCTCATGCAAGTGATGCTAGAGCTTTGTGATTTTGTGATCACTCATCCATTAGGTTCCCATGATGATTGGTTCACTATGAGGTTTGAGCTTGATTCAGTGGACAATGTTGCACTGACGGAGTTTGCTGGGTAGTTAGTCGGAAAACACTCCTTCAAATTATTTCAAAAGCAAGGTAAAATCCTCTCATGCTTTGGTAAATTTTTATCCTTATAAGGCTAATGAGTTTAATGAGGCTGATGATTTAGTTGTGGCGATTGATTCGATGCATGTGATAACGAGATCAACGTGTATTAAGAATATTGAAACCCGTCTCCTCATGTATCGCTTTCCCATGTCAAGAGAGATTGGTGTGGCTTATGGTCATTGCTTACGTGCACTAACTACTACTGTGGTCATGTTGTTTGTCACATGTTGGCTAGAATTTTGCTATGGCATGAGAAGTAAGAATATCTACTACTGGTTGCGTTAAATGTACACAGAGCCGCTACTGTAGTCGACTTGTGAATTTTGTTCGTACAAGAAATCTCGCCCAAGGATCACCTTGTAGACACTCATTCAGCAATATCTCCAAAGAGTTCCATTTATAAATCCTTGATCTATACTCATAATGGTTGCTTTGGTCGACAATTGCGATGTCATCTGTCGATGGTTTTCCTTCAATAACTCCACATTCATGCTTAAATCCCAGCTTTTACATGATTTGATCAGATACAAAACAAAAAGATGCACCTATATCACGTAATGACAATGATGTTTTTTTTTCTTTTTCAACCCCTTCCTTGCACTCTCAACATTATGGCAAGCTTTTTGTTCTTATGTACCTCGTCAAATATCTTGATCTTCAAAACCCGCATTTAAGGCAACGGTGGCAGTTTGGGAGGGCAATTGCTTGAGGCTAGTTTTTTGTGGGGGTAGGAGTTTCATTGTTTACTCTTGCCCTCAGCCCTTTCCCGACTCCTCTCCTCCTTTTAGCTTCTTCTAATGCTTCCCTCGCTTGTGGTTTTGCAATGGAAAGATCCTTGCAAAGTGTCCAATGTTTTTGTAGCAGAAGCATGCTCGTTGATCTCCATGAATCTGAACAACACCAACTTCCATAGAAGTCAAGTTATTTATTTTCTAAAATAGATGCCTTGTCCTTTGCTTTGATTTTGCTTTACTTGAAAGCGATAAGGATTCCTTGAACTTTGAGTTAAAACCCATAGGGTCGAAGCATTCAACAGCTGTAATGATATGTGGCAAATCGTTCGTGATGTCATAAATTGCGTGCGCTCTGCGAATATGACGTTTGCAGCCATTAATGAGAACTCATCCTCTCAAAAGCCCCTTCCAATAATAACTTTACACAAACAACGTGTATACTCCTTCACGTAGGTTGGTTGCTTTAGCCATTACAGCAAGTAGAAAACACAAACTTCCTTGTTTATCTTGTTTGATTGCACGTCAAGTTCATGGGTGAACTCGAACCAGTTGGATCGGGGAGTTATTGCTCATTTCAAAATCAACTAAACCCACTTAAGAGATAGTACACCTGGTGCTTACAAAGTGGTAGCTCTTCAATCAATGCCTTTCAGAGCCTGCTACTATTGGATGCCCATGACATCGGCCCACCAATTTAAACCCATGCAATGCAAAAACAAGGCTACAAGGCTTTGATGTTTTCATTGGAGGGAACCTTAGCACCGGTGACATATACCTCCAAACTTGTGAAGAAGATCCTTATCTTCCTTCCTTTGGGGTTAGCTGTATTGAATGGTAGAGGAGTTCTTCAATGAATTGAGATCAAGTCAATGTGAAGCTGATAAAAAAGCACCCCTTCTCGTGCATTAGATTTGTGGATTTCTCTACTATACTCGTGCGCTTGTTTGAAGAGTGTACGTGAAAATGCTTCCATTTGCACCATGCCAGTCAACTCCGTGATTTTGTCATGTGTTGATGATGGAGTCTTGTTCGTTAGTGAAGCAGGTGGGACTATCATGTCAGGCATATGGAGCTCTAAATTGGTTTCCCAGTCAAGGTGAAAACCATGATCCGATCATTGCCCCCGATAACGCTGCATATCCGTGCAAGGAGCCTTCGGCCATCGACGGTGCCCTTGTTGGTTACTACTGCTATCTTCAGGTGCGCTCACTTCATGCGCCATCTTCATTGTGAGGTCAATGAACTTCTCGACAATGGAGATGTGTTTAAAGAGACGTGCAAGTCTCGTGTCGATTGTGAAAATTTGTTTTGTGCCCCACTTAGGCCAATGCGCTTTTGTACCAAGTGTTCAGCCAATCAAAAGTGAGTTGGTTCGTAGTTGAAAAGAAGGCATGTCACCTGGTGCGAGAGTAGGATTATTTGGGTATTTTTAAAAAGCAGAGAGTACCCTTTGTTTGTAAGTGTCAAAACTCGATTATGTATGTACAATATGCGAGTAGGAAAAAATGAGGCTCGGTTTCGCCGTTTGGGTTTTTAGCGCTTCGTGTAACGTGATGATGAGACCTGATTTGCCGACTCAACAAGTCCCTTTTTGGTTTGTTGGGAGGCTTGAAGACCAAATTCGAGTTTGCGAGGATTTTCATAGTCACTTGAGAGAACCTCATTCATAATCTATAAAAGACGAGGACCATTTCGAATATGTTGTGGAGAGTTACGGAAGTGACCCAAAACGTAATCATTAACACACAAGGATTCAAGGGTATTTTAGAGAAATCCCTTCGAGCATGAAAACGTTGCCGTGACAGTCTTGATGTAGGTTGGGATCGATGGAGTAAACACTACACCGCTTTTTGGTTCGAGCCTTGTGTGCGGCATTGGCATAATAGTCCATGTGTAGCACTCACCCATAGTTTGTGTTATCAAACTCATCATTACATGATACCCTAGTGCTTCATAACTTTTTTATTACGTAACTATTGGAGGAGACTAAATAACGAATATGGTTACAAGAAGAAATTTGTTGTGATAGAACAAATACATTTTAATAATTGTTTTCTATTTGTCTCTCTAATAGGTACAAATTGTCATGTTTTCAGCCACTGTTTAGTGGTATCTAGGGCCATGTGTGTTTAAAAACGTACTTTTCACATCATCATGGTGTAATTTCTGTTGATTTCTTAAACACGCAGCAAGGGCAAAGACCCTTGCTGGTAGGATCTTTTGGTGATCAACAGTGTAGCATGTATAATAGTGGGACAAGTGTTGGGAACTTTTGATAGAAATCTTTACTGTTACAAAGTACAAGTATGGTACATGGAAAATCCTAGGCAAGCTAGGCTAGCACAACTCCTAGCCCATAGAGGGCCAACGCCTTGCTAGACCTTGTAAACCGTTGTGGCAAGGGTCTTGGCGCTGTCTCTAGGTTGATTGGCCTCTTGAATAGCCTCCAGCCAGGTTGGCAGGCCTTGATAGGCTTACAGGGGCCTTTGAGGGATCTTCTGCAGAGTCTAGGTCTGGGCTACAAAGTCAAAGGCTTGAGCAAAGCTGAATGCTTGCAAAATTTTGAGATGGATTTGAACTTAGAGGAGCTTCCCCTTTTGAACCTGTGGACCTGGCAAATTGACCACCTGAAGGAGAATCTTCCGTTAGATGGTTCAGGTCTGCTGCCTCTTAGGGAAGCTTCCTTCCACGCAAAACTTCTTGCATGTCAGAGTTGTTACTTGCATCCCTGTAGCTTTAAGGAGAGGCTTCCTTGTAGAGGAAGCCTCATCAGATGTACAGGTGCAACTTCCCCACGTAGGTGCTTGCTCTTTACGATTTTCTTCCACATTTGTTGATCGTGCCATGCTACTAGATCATATTCGATTAGGGAAGCAGATCACATAAGGTGATCATATCAGAATAGGGGCCTCCTCAAGCTTGTACCAGATTGGCCCATGCAGGTAGAAGGGACTTGGCTCCATGCATGGTGATGGTGATGTAGTGTGGATCTCATGCCAAGGGTGCATGAGTACTACCCAGTCAGAATGAGCACTTTTCGACTGATTACTATGCAATGTTGTATAGTAGGTAGCTCCCCTCCCTGCCAAAGCTAACTGAAGGCATGCACAACAACCTTGTGCATGCGAGCACACTATATTACACACTAGGCCCTTTAGGCTAATAAAAAGGCTGGTTGCCACAATTTTTCTTGCTTGTACAGGAGAGAATTTGTAGTAGACGTGGATTTGGGAATTCCCCGTGAAATCCGTAACTTTCAGTACAGTGCTCCGAATGCAGTGCTGTCTTCACCATATTGGAGCTTGACACCAGTGTTGTAATCACATCTCTCAACAATTTTTTTGTACTGAAATACATTAAAATAAATATTTTCAACAACGAATTTCGATTATAGGTTGCAAATTATTCAAAATGACGAATTTATAAGGCATTAGGGTATCATGAAGCTCTGCTAATATGTGGAATGCGTTTGTAAATTTATGCCTTTGTTTCATGCTATGATTTTGTGAAGATTCCATGTTTTTATGAACATTTCTATAAAGTAATGACACTTTTTTAATCACATTCATGTAGTTAATGTCTTCTTTTGATAAATAAAATGTCTGACACTTGGTGCATTGATTCAGCCGACAAACAATTTCAATACTAAGTCAGAAAGCATTTTTGCTTCAAATTAATAGACCCCATCAATGAAATGTGTTATTTCTCTCAACTCTAAACAATTGTTCAATATGAAATTCAAGTTTTCATTCATGAAATATGATTTTTAACTTAAACTACTTTATTAATTTTGTAAAAACTATTTCAGTGGATTCATATATATTGTCTTGTTTTGAAAAGTAAAACTGGTTCATCTTCCTCTAGTGTAAGTGTGAGAAATGATTTATTATGTTCCATACCAATAATTTACGTGTGAGTTAATTAACAATCATGATGCACATAATGGATACACTTTCTAGATTAATCTTATTTAGCTTTAATACCGTACTTAAAGTAATAACATGATAATTTCCAAAAACTCCTGGATGAATTTTTCCATGAAGTTTAATAAAAGTGTCTAATAGAATGAATGATCAGAAATTTAAAAAATGGGACTTAAGGCCTCGACTGCTTGTCTTTGATTTATATGAAATTAACTCCGGTTTGCTATTTTCTTTTCCTCTTCACGTATTTTTATGAAATTTATAAGTTGAATAAATCATTTTAAGGTCACCTAGTTTATGGCAGTGTTTGTTAATATAATGTTTTTAAATTGAGCATAAATAAATCATGCAAAATGGTTCAATGGGCCTGTTTGACTCTTAGAAATTTCCCTTAAGGAAACAATTTGAGTGGGAAAAGGGGTTTACATGAAACAAAATAAAAGTGATGTTTCACATTTACTTACATATCGACGAAATGATGTAATTTTCTTAATATTTTTTTATCTTGTCTATTTTTTCGCGAAACATTTCGTCTCAATGCATTCAGCCCTTTTGTATTGTTTGATGGATAAAAATTTTATTCTTTTGTTGGGAACCAGAATGGAGATTTGTTTTACCATAGCATAAATTGAGACATGGTCAAATTCACGAGAAAAATAGTAATTATCTACAAAATTAGTCTTTAAATTCAAAGAATGGTTTATCATGGAATAAAACTATTTCTTATCAATGATTTTCATTTGAAGAATAACCATCAAAGGATAACGGGTAAATTATCAGTTCAACCATTGTTTGGTAAGAAAAAATCATTTCTGAACGGGTAGGATTTCCTAAATTAATATTGAGAAACATGCATTCTATTCTTAATATTTCCACACGGGATAGCCATGTAGAAATGGAAGGATTGTAGATGTACTTTCTTTATAGAAGAAGGTGTGAACATTGATGAGAGGGAATTTCATCAAATGCTTGAATCGAATACCAAAATGTTTATGGTAGAAAATAAAGATAGCATAATACATTATCAGGAATTCAGTTGATGAGATTTGGATAGTTGTAGGTATTATTGTGGATGTGTTGTGTCCCCTTGCATTTGTGATGTATTATATGAAAGTTCTTTATGGAATGGGCAATATTATTCAAGTTGACACGGTTCATGAAGTACACGCCACGTCATAAGTTACAGATAATAATTCCTCCTGTGAAGTGGGTCAGATATGGAATTCCTCTGGTATTCTAGTTCAGCAATGAAAGCAGTTCATATGTGAGGAAGTGCAGCATTGTCTAGTTGCAGAGTTGCATGGTTTTTCTTTGATTCTTCATGTATTGGTTGTCGTTTTGAGCAAATGGATTTTTGATAAGCCAACCTTGGGGGATCGTGCCGGTTACTGCCAGCCTGGCTGCGCGGCATCGCGTTCACCCGTTGCGATCAGGGCAAGCCTGGATATCACTCCGTTGGGAACGGGAAGGTGGGGTGCGATAATTGCTTTGGAGGCTTTGTGGGGAGGTGGGATGGTCTTGTGGATTGATTACAGGGTCCCTTTTTCTGGGGCGTTTCGGAGCTTTTTGTAGTGATACCGGGAGCGAATACAATGGTTAGATAAGAAGAATGGACAAAAGTCAGGATATCCGATGAAATTTGCTGTGTTAATTTTTCACGAATGTTGAATGAAAACTTGGGGATTCCATTAACTGGTCAGATTACGTAAACCACCCGACCGATGCAGCAAACGAGCAGGAGAACCGCGTACATTCTACTTTTGACAATTGACTAACCGCGATGGGGACATCGTGACGTTCGATTAAAAAGAATGGGCTCCTTGCATTGGGGATATATATGATAGGATTTACGGTTTTGTTAAACGCTGAGCGATGTAGAATCCATTACATTTGGTTGGCGGCAATCTCGATAAGTGCATCCAGCATCTGCAAGGTTTTGTATCTGACATTCGCAAACACAAATGGGTACTCTACATGTATCCAGTAACACGACCAATCTGACCCGGTGGCCATGGTCTTCAGTGGCGACAGTTACTGTCGAGCGACGTGCAGTTTTGCCTGCCTGGCAGGCAACCGCCTCAGTCCCTGAGCGGTTACTCGCGCGTTGTCATCAGGGGAGATCGTAACGGAGCTCGTACAAAGCAAAACGGTTAACGATAATGGACGCTGCTACGATGCCAATTCTTAAGCGTCGCTCAAACTATGCACAGAGGAGGAGAGGTCGGTGACCTTGCTTCTTTTCCAAAGTCAATTTTGCTTTCCTCTCCTCAGACAGGCCAAACGAGGGTAGTCAGGGTTTTGCCAGACAATTCTAGCTGGGCCGAAATAACCATATACCCCTCGTCTAAGACAATACGCCTGATCCCCCTCCCCGCTCGGAACAAAAAACTCCATCCGCATCTACGACAGAACAATAAGTCCGATCCGGCCCTTCTTCGCAGCAAAAAGCCTAAAATGCCTCTTGTACACAACGCGAGTTTGCAGGCATAGAAAATCAACGATAGACCTATTTTTTTTTTGTAAAAAGTTAGCACTTTGACGTCGCATGGATGTGGTGTCAACATGGTGACATCACATGTTCTGACCGAATCATCACAAAATCCTCAAAGGAAGGGTTTGTGGTTTTTCGTAAGTGGTTTGCAAGGAGTTTGCATGGGGGTCCGAGACTCCCCTTGCATTAAAAGGGAACCAGCAGGTGCCCACGAAAGAATAAACCCTGAAACCCTGGATGTAATTAAGGGATGGGTTTATCTTGTTACGTTGAATGCAGTTTAGATGGGGAATAGATGGAATTCACGAGGCAGAACACAATGTAGAATTTGGGAAACTTGATCAATTTGAACACGGTGAGTGAACTTCGATGACGATTGTTGGAATGATCAAACATATGTGTACAAGTGTCAAGTTATGAATAAGGCATAGTCCACGTCGTTACGTCAATTGCCAAGCGACGGATGTGGAGTCCCGTCGTGAGTGGTCATATTCGAGAAGGTACACTGAGAAATCGGGATGCTTTGAGAACCCATGGTTAAGATGCGAGATGCATCTTCACAAGTCCAGATTCGTCTCAATGCGTCGAGAAGTCAACCGAAAGGTCGTGATACTGTTGGTTGTGTCTTTCAAACACGCAAGTGACCTCCTGATTCCATTCATTCACACACACCATCATTGTAGGTGACTAAGCAAAAGCGAAGCTCTAGGCGCACACGTCATGCATCATTGGCGTCTCAGCCTGGTGGAAGATTAGCGCGAGCTCAACAATGCTCACTTCCATTAGAGGCAGTGCCCACTGTTTTCAACACGCGATGATTAGCAGTTGTGTGCCTAAAACATGAGAGAGGATACTTGGAAAGTGCATGCCTCCACATACCCTCGTGGTTGTTGTGGCACCATGTTTTACAGTTGTGCATGCTCTGATATGTAGCTTATTGCACTTGGGTCCTGATCCGGCGGGACCACACTCTCAGTCGCTCGGAAGTGTGAGAGACCACGACGGCTTTAGCCGACCGGTTCGGGTCAACCCGAGAGTGGCGGCCGGGCCCCACATCAAGCAATTCCTGAGGGTGGCCAGGTTGACAAACTTCTTAAAGCTTCCTAGCTTGTTAATCACACCACTACAATCTCTCTCTCTCTCTCTCTCTCTCTCTCTCTCCCNTGCACTTGGGTCCTGATCCGGCGGGACCACACTCTCAGTCGCTCGGAAGTGTGAGAGACCACGACGGCTTTAGCCGACCGGTTCGGGTCAACCCGAGAGTGGCGGCCGGGCCCCACATCAAGCAATTCCTGAGGGTGGCCAGGTTGACAAACTTCTTAAAGCTTCCTAGCTTGTTAATCACACCACTACAATCTCTCTCTCTCTCTCTCTCTCTCTCTCTCTCCCCCTCTATCTGTCTCTCTCTCTTTTCGTTCTCTTTTGGTTTTCACCAAATCCTTGCTCCACAAGTCGCCATGGATGTTGTGTGAGTGTACCCAACGTGATGGAGAGGGTGTGTTGGCTTCTTGCCGCTACCTACAGATACTTCTGTCATAGATTCACAAGAGTGGTCGGAGTGTTGTGATTTGTGACGTTTCTGTCGACCTATACAGTTTACTATGACCACTTGGCCGTGTCCATACTCGTGCAGATCCATGATGCGGACCCAGGCGGTACCGGTGCGTCATCTGGTGGCGGACTGCCAGCTTGGAGCTGACCGACGACCGTTCCAGAGCTTTGGACGCTACCAGGGACTTCTTGTAGTTTTTCTGCAGCACGCAGAACTTTATCGGTGGACTGGCCGTGGGCCTAATCTGCATGTTTTGCATTGTGTGTCCACCATTCGATGGCGGATGCATGCATGTAACCAGTCGTAGCGTCCGGCTTGTGATTCTGCACGTCTAGGTTCAGATGGCGTAGCGTTCTGACATGTGTGCGCAGAGTTACGGCCAAAACAATGGTTTTGGGCTGGTTTTACGAAAGATCTTGCACTCCCGCGTGCGACACCCGCCGTGCGCCGCGGCAGGCACTTATGCCATGGACTTGTCATTTGTCATCTCTCTTTGCAAATCCTATTGAAGCATTCAGACACTTTACCTTGTGTCCCCTAGCCAAACTCTTGCCGTTACGTGCACAACCTATGACTGTCGTCAACGTCTAATCAGGCACTGACACCTGGTCAACGAGATTATTGCTAGGAAGCTTCTTTGCATCTTCTCATGGTATTTGAGCAGTGAGACAGTTCTCACTGAGCTACGTAGCAGAGACGCAACAGAGCAGCAGCAGTGAGAGTCACCGCTGTAGTAGATCTACCAGGGCTTGTCGAAGACAGCCCGTCGCCGTCGCCGCAACCCACACATGTAACGTGAGATCGTAGCAGCGGCGTTGCCACCGTGGTAGTAGCAATAGCAGTAGCGGCAGTAGCAGCGTCGTTGCAGCAGCTACAGCAGCGCGTGGCGGTTGCATCGAGTGCAGCCGCCGTCCGCAGCCGCAACGGCGGCCGCGGCAGCAGCAACGAGCAGCAGCAGAGCAGCAGCAGCAGCAGCGACGCAACAGCAGCAGAGGCAACCGCGACGGCAGCAGCAGAGCAGCAGCAGCCGTAGCAGGAGTAGCGAAGCAACAACAGCAGCAGCGGTAGCGCGCGGCAGCGGCAGCGAGCAGCAGCCGCAGCGCGCAGCAGCAGCAGCGGAATTGCGTAGCCCTTGCAGCCACTGCCGCGCACGCAGCCACGCAGCTACTGCTGTAGCTGATAGCACAGCTGTAGCAGCAGCTGAGCGGAAGCTGCTGTGCAGCCTCCACGCAGCTTTCGCGCAGCCGCCGCGGAGCGGCTGCACGCTCGCGCAGAACTGCGAAAAAGAAAAAAGAAAAAAAGGGGAGGCGAGCTGACGTCAGCACTTTTGCCTACTGATGTCATCAGGTCATGCTGATGTCAGCAACCTCTTGCTGACGTCAGCACCATACTTAGCCAAATTTTTGGCCGGACAATAAAAAATTTCCAGCGTCTCAACTCCTCGAGTAACGGTGATGACAAGGAAATGGCGACAGGTGATCCCTCCTCCTCCTCTTCTGGGGTCCTGAGCCCACGCTCGCAGGCCATTGAGGACCTGCGGAGCTAGCAGGTTGAGATGCGTCGCCTATAGCAGGAGCAGACTGATGCCATCCGTACGCTGATTGAGCTTCTGCGTGGCCAGTCCACAGTTCCACGGCATGTTTCCGAGGGAGCTGCCGGCATCGCGATCTCTACACAACAGTCGGCTTAGGCAACCGTTACAGGAGCCCGACCTGACCCACCACCTCCTGACCTCCTGGATGATGAGCCATTCATGCCAGGCATGCCAGACGACTCTCCGGATCATGAGATTCGAGTTCTTCAGGAGCGCCCCCGTCAGCTGCAGACGGGCACCAGATCTCCTCGGATCCTTATGGTGTGATCGTCACCCGACTATCCCGGTGACTATCCTCTTCCAAGAGTCTTCCCCGTCTCTCGTCCTTCTCGGCCTGCGGATTCTCTCCCCACGGAGCGACAACCCAAGGACTTTGAGACACCACCTCCACGGTACATCACTGAGGACGGCTTCGACTGCTGGGAGATCCTTTTTCAGGTCTGGGCTACTTCAGAGGGTGTGTGGCCCTACTACCACAGCACGTATCAGCCTACAGACCCAGCACAGGTGGTAACAGTAGCCAGGGCGATGCGCGGACTCCTCTATGCCATGCCACGCGAGACCGTCATCGACTTTCGCCCCTTCCTTGGAGAGCCCGGCACAGGCACGGGCACCGACCCACGCGGGGGTTGGGATCTGGCTTTATCCCTACTGACTGCAGAGACGCACGCCACCCGTGCAGCACATATTCGTGCCTATCACTCTCTCCGTTAGGGGCCTACAAAGCCTGCAGCTGATTACTGGCGACGCGCCATGCGCATCTACACGCGCCTTGGGACCTCCGAAGGCACACAGTTGTGGGCGCTCCGTATGATGATGCTCGGAGTTCGCCTTGAGGATACTGACATCTTCACACGGTACAGCGACGCTGTCCTCGAGCCCTTTTCAGCCACTCTGCAACTTCTCCCTTGGGCGCACCAGCTTTTCCTCCAGGTGACTTCAGCCTGCGAGGCAGCCATGGTCCATCAAGAGACTTCCTTTGCTGCAGCAGTTGTAGCATCACCACCATCATCCCTGCTGCAGTCTCCTTCTTCATCCTCCATCACGTCCTCGTCTTCCTCCTCCTCTTCTGCCGCGCCCACACCCACTCAGACACAGTGTGTTGTACCAACAGCTCAGGGGAAGAAGAAGAAGGGGAAGCGGGGACCAGGCCAGCAGCAGTCACAGCAGCAGTCGCCCTCCAGTGGTAGCAGTGGACATTCCGTTCACTACTACAACTATGGAGGCATCCATAGCTACACCGAGTGCCAGCAGCCGCTTGACTGGGCGCGGATTACTCGTGGGCTCCAAGCTGCACACGCCCTCCGTTCCACGTCCAGCACGTCATCCTCAGGACACGTGGCGGCCACGAGTGTAGCTGTTCCTGCTTCTCCATCGGCGAGTAGCAGCAATCCGGACCCACGCGACTGCACCATCGCTGAGCTCCGGCACCTTCTGGCGCTCCGCTTTCAGGGAGGTGCGAGTGTGTTGTCACAGCCGAGTGATTCACAGACTGTAGGTCCGTCTGTTCTTGTGGCTCGGGATGACTCGTGTGGGGGGGCACAGTCGGCATGTGATGATGAGGGACGTGACTGTACAGATTGGATTCATGAGTCTCACCTTTGTGCCCTTCGTCGTTTCTCCCCACCTGCTGCCCAGCGTCCATCTGAGGCCGAGTGTTCCATTGCCTGTTGTATAGTGACGTCCTCCAGTCGTGATTCAGGTGGCACTTGGATCATCGATTCAGGTGCCACTCATCACATGACGTGTCGTCGTAGTGACTTCGTTGTTCTCGGCCCTGTTGCATCTGTTCGTTTCGTCCGCACAAGCTCTGGTCAGTCCATGCCAGTCCAGGGTGTTGGGGTCGTGCATTTCGATGGTCCGTCTGACCCCTTGTATCTCTCTGAGGTGCTGTTTGTGCCTGACCTTGAGCTCATTTTGCTTTTTGTACGTGCTTGCACACTGATGGGACTCTCTATGGAGAACACTGCCAAGTCTGCGACCATGACTGCAATTGACACTCGCAGCGTGGTTCTGCATGCCTCTGTTGTGGATGACCTGTAATGTGTCTCTTGGACTTCTGCTCCTTGCTCTCCTTCCCCTTCCGCTCGTGATTTTGTCACTGGTGTCTTGTCTCCTGAGCACCAGCGATTGCTTCATTGCCGTTTATTTCATGTGGGCTCTGACACTGTGTCGAAGCTCATTCGGACACAGCCCGCTCTCGGTCTTGATGCGACTTCTTTTGAGAAGCCGCCCCAGACCGACTGTCTCTTCTGCGCCCAGGGTAAGATGCATCGTTGCACCTACCCTGACTCTCGCGCACTTCACCCTCTCGAGTTAGTCCATTCGGAACTTCTTGGTCCTCTTCCTGTCGAGTCTTTGTCTGATAGGGGTCGATACGTCCTCACTCTGACTGATGACTTCACCCACATGCGGTGGGTCTACAGCCTACGCCAGAAGAGTGACGCCGCTCTTGCGGTTTGCCTCTGCCTAGTGATGGCTGAGCGTCAGTCCCGCCACACACTGCACACCTTCTGCTCGGATCGTGGCGGCGAGTTTCTAGGCGAGATGGATAGCTTCTTCGCTGAGCACGGGATTTTTCACCAGGTCTCCGCTTTTTACTCCTCAGCAGAATGGTGTTTGTGAGCATTGGAACCGCACCATGGAGGATGCGGTTCGCGCTATGCGGTTTGAGTTCGGTCTCCCAGAGTCCTTCGCTTTTGAGGGCTTTGCCTACATGACTTGGGTCTGGAACCGCCTCCCGCACGGTCCCCTTCCGGACCACGTTACACCGTATGAGCTCTGGTTTGGACACCATGCTGACCTTTGTCTCGCTCGCGTCTGGGGGTCCTTGGCTTCCGTGTGGTACACCGAGGACTAGCAAGGGTCCAAGGTCTCACCGCGAGGTCGCTTGTGTGTCTTTGTAGGCATCTCCCCACGATCAAAGGCCTGGCATTTTTGGGACCCTACCCGTCGTCGCATTGTTGAGTCACGCGACGCGCTCTTCTTTGAGTCCCTCACCTACCATGATCTAACGTCGATTACGTCGCTGTCTGTCACGCACATCCCTACGTGTGAGGTTTCTTGCCGGATGGGGGAGTCTTTGCCCGCGAGCACCCCTTGCCAGGCTGATGTGTCCCTTCGAGCTCCCTCCACTTCATGGTCTCCGGCTCTTGATGACCCAGCGATCATCGTTGTCGGCCCAGAGACCTCTCTAGCACCACTGGCTTCTACCCCAATTCCCTCGCCTCCCTCAGGTACCCATGATCCTACACCTGTGCGTACTCCTATGTCCACCGGCACTCCTGCTTGTGTGTGTGACCCTGCCTCACCTACCCCTACCGTCACACCGAGTCCCGTGTCTCCCACACACGCATCTCCTTGCACGAAATCACCAGCTCCCTTGCCTCAGCCCTCCCCGGCTGTGATTGTGCCCGTTCCTGAGCCTGAGGTGCACCCCTCGAGCCCAGGTTACTCCCGTGAGCCTGGCGGTCGTCTTCGACCATTGGACTCCGGAGCTCAGCAAGCATCTGGCCCTGCACCCAAGCGCTCCACTCGCAGCGTCGCGAGTGGTGACCCCGGCACAAAGGCCCTAGGCCTGAGTGTCCGCACTGAGCACACAGAGGTACACCCGGCGTGACCCGCAGGGCACGATATTGTCACCCGCGAGTTCCACATCACGTGTGATGCAGCAGCCGATCTTGTGGTTGTCAGACCTAGCATTGAGGCGTGTTCTCTTGCCACGCAGAGCTCTCCCTCTTTGGTGCCTGATCCAGGCACACTGAGGGAAGCTCTCTCATCACTGGATGCTGACGCTTGGCGTGCTACCTGCGAGGACGAGCTTCGCGCCATCCGAGAGCACGGAGTGTACGAGCTAGTCGACCTTCCACCTGGGAGGAAGGCTATTCAGGTGAAGTGGGTCTTTCGCAAGAAAGTGATGCTAGATGGCTCACTTGAACGCCACAAGGCTCGCTTGGTCGTCAAGGGGTACTCTCTGATTGAGGGCATCGATTACACTGACACCTTTGCTTCTGCCGGCCGTATGACCTCAGCTCGAGCTCTGTTCGGTGTAGTAGCTCAGCATGACTGGGAACTACACTAGATGGATGTGAACAATGCATTCCTCCATGGCTCTCTGGATGAGGAGATCTACGTGGCTTAGCTACCCATATTTGAGGACGGCGACAAGGTCTGGCACTTGCGCAAGTCCTTGTACGACCTCAAGCAGTCTCCTCGGTGTTGGAACCAGGAGATCACTGGCACCCTAACTCGTGCAGGATATGTATAGAGCATTGCAGATCCCTCTCTCTTCATCAGTCAGACGCCTGAGCGGTTCACCGCCATCCTGGTCTATGTTGACGACCTTCTGATCGCGTCTCCTTCACTGGAGGCCATGAAAGAGGCCAAGGCCGTCCTCCAGACTGCCTACAGGATGAAGGACCTTGGCCCTGCAGCAGTGTTTCTTGGCATGGAGATCGTACGGGACCGCAGACGTCGTACTCTGCTGCTGCATTAGGCCCGATACGCACATGTTGTGAGGGAGCGCTTCAGCAATCTCCTTGGCGATGTGCCCACTGCTTCCACACCTCTCACACCCGACGGGCAGGATGCCCTGAGGGTGGACGATCCCACACAGCTGGGGGAGACAGTGGATGTGACCTTGTACCTCCGTCTCATCGGATCTCTGATGTACCTGGCCACTACCACACGTCCGGACATCGCATTCGCCGTCAACCTCCTTGCCCAGTTTTCGCAGGCTCCACGTGCTAGAGCCCTTCATGCAGCTGTTTGAGTGGTGTTGTACGTGGTCTCCACACCGTACCTCGGACTCTGCTTTTGCCGGCAGTGTTTGGTGGTCCTTGACGGCTACACTGACAGCGACTGGGCCTGGAGCCCAGATGCACGCAGTCGCACCGGCTACGTGTTCCTGCTCGGTATTACCGCTGTATCCTGGCGCAGCAGGAAGCCGGGCTGCATTGCACGTAGCTCATCGGATGCAGAGTATGTTGCTCTGGGTGCAGGGGCTACTGAGGCGATATGGCTGCAGCGCCGGTTCCTTGAGCTGGGTCAGTTAGTACCCGCCATTTTGCTTCGTTGTGACAACCAGAGTGCTCTTGCCAGTGCGGAGAACTCTGGAGTCTTCCATGCTTGCACAAAGCACATTACAGTGGTTCATCACTTTGTGCGTGACCTAGTGGAGCGACACGTGATCTCCGTCATTTGGGTTGGCACTACCATGCAGCGTGCTGACTTCTTGACGAAGGTACTAGCACGCGGAAACTTCCTGGTGGCCATTCGTTCTATCGGACTTCTCCCCTTGCCTGAGAGTGGTTGAGTGTGAGGTGTTGTGGTGGCCACTCGTTCTGTCGTTGCACACGTTGTTGTACTCGTTTCAGTGCTGCATGTGTATGGACATGCGTACCATTGGGTCATGGGGGAGTGTTGTGATTTGTGACGTTTCTGTCGACCTGTACAGTTTACTGTGACCACTCGGCCGTATCCATACTCGTGCAGATCCCTGTTGCGGACCCAGGCGGTACCGGTGCGTCATCTGGTGGTGGACTACCAGCTTGGAGCTGACCGACGACCGTTCCAGAGCTCTGGACGCTACCCGGGACTTCCTACAGCTTTTCTGCAGCACGTAGGACTTTATCGGTGGATTGGCCGTGGGCCTGATTTGCATGTTTTGCATTGTGTGTCCACCGTTCGATGCCGAATGCATGCATGTGACCAGTCATAGCGTCCAGCTTGTGATTTTGCATGTCTAGGTTCAGACGGCATAGCGTTCTGACATGTGTGCGTAGAGCTACGACCAAAACAGTGGTTTTGGGCCGGTTTTAGGACAGATCTTGCACTGCGGCGTGCGACACCCGCCGTGCGCCGCGGCAGGTACTTATGCCATGGACCTGTCATTTGTCATCTCTCTCTACAAATTCCATTGAAGCATTCAGACACTTTGCCTTGTGTCCCCTTGCCAAACTCTTGCCGTTGCGTGCACGACCTGTGACTGTCGTCACCGTCTGATCAGGCACTGACGCCTGGTCAACGAGAGTGTTGCTAGGAAGCTTCTTTGCATCTTCTCACGGAGTTGTCAAAAGGTTTTGGAGGGTTCACTAGAGGCGAGGGTAGTTGGCCGATTTGCCCTCGGCCGTCGTAGTGAATCTCGAGGTCTTGCAACATGGTGGGATGTTTGTGTAGTAACAGAAAATGTCCACTTGGAAAGATTACGGACTCATGTACGTGTGGTATGTAACACTACCCCCCATTTTTGTCGCGATGTCCTGGAGCGCGCATTGAATTGGCCTGGTGACAGTGATACTTGCCATTGATGAGGTGATCGACGTCTCGGAAGTTGTCGTAGGGTTCCCAGCTGTTATGCGCGGCGTTGCAGCCGTGCCAGTTGACAAGATATTCTGTTGTCTTGCCACGTCGTCCATGGACAAGGATTTCCTCGAAGACGTATTCTGTGTCCTCGTTGACTAGAACGGGAGGAGGGGGAGGGACATCCATGCCAGGGAAGTTCTCTTTGGGGTCTCGGTACTGCTTGAGTCTGCTCATATGGAACACTGGATAAACTTGCATAGTGTCTGGGAGTTTGAGTCGCGCAACCACGAGGTTTTGCATGCACTTGATCTGAAATGGTCCTAACCATTGGGGTTTGAGCTTCGAATATTCGGCTCCATAAAGTTTGATGTGGGCTGTACTAAGGATGACTTTATTTTAGGTGGCAAAAACATCGTCGCTATGATGTCGGTCAGCTCCTCGCTTCATCGATCCTTTCATCTTTGCGAGGGCCTGTCGTGTCTCTTCCCAGATGGTGGTGAAGTCTCGACATTGGACATCAACCATGGGAATGTTACTTCGGCCGTGTAGTCCTGTATGAAGGGCTGCAATACCGCGGTATTGAGTATTGCGATACTCGAGTACCGCGGTACCAAAGCACCATGGTACAGATACCGCGGTATCATAGTTTGTGGCAGCTCATTACCGATACCGGTACCGGCACCGCGTTTCCGACGGTATTGGTAAAGAACCGCGATATTATACAAGTACCGCGGTAAACGGTGAACCAGTGTCTAAAACACACATTGTACCACGGTACTAAAATGTGTACCGCGGTACTGAATGCCCTAACATTTTTCTGACACCAAAGATGAATTCTAAGCTAAAAAGATTAGATCAGTAACAGATGTCATGACCTTGGAGCTCAAGTTTTTATAATTAAAGACAAAGGATACACCTTTACATGATATTCACTTGAGATATGGAGATGTTTAGGTGGAGTAAACGTTAGGGGACAAGAGTTGAGGGAAGGGGAGGAGGGTGAAGTTATGAGGAGATGCTCTAGTTGAATACAGTGGTGTCTCTTATGTTCGCCTATTTTTTTGAGCTTTATAAAAGGACAATTAGATTTGACTATAATTTTCAGCCTTGAAATTTCGGGAATGTTTGTCCCAAAGCCCTGGTATTTTCTTAGTGTCTTGTTTTGGTCAAACGTCCATGTCCTTGGTTTGTCCCTAGGACTTAGCTTTTTTAATTTGTAGACCTCAAATATCGAGGGCGAAGTCGTACGTCACAACTCGCTTTGCACGTAGATTCGCAGCTCACTTCCTAGTTTGCTCAGGGGATGTTCTCTAGTATGGAACAAGAAACAGGGTCTGACAGACTACGTACACGCTTTTCTCAAAGGGGGGATTCCTTTTTACCCACCTTTTGAAAAAGTTATGCGCAGGTTACCCACCTTTTGGGAATCGCAAACCGGATTCCCCACTTTTTTGAGTATTTACGCATTGCCCACTTTTTTCTCTTTTAAAAAAAATGAGAAAACTTGCGCCTGTTACCCACTTTTAACCATATGACTCCGATACCCACTTTTGTGCGCGGCAGGTCCATCCCGTACACATCGCGAATATTTTCAAACGGACCCCCAGTCGCTGCCACCCACTCCTCGCTGGTTTTTCTCTCTCACCCGCATCTCTCCTGCATGTATTATCTTACTTTCTTCCCTTGTCCCTGCTCACAATCGATGATGAGGGGGGGATGCAAAGGCGAGGGCTCGCGGCCATCAGCCTCGAGCCCTTGCCCTTGCGGTGTTGCTGATTCGTCTCTTCGTAATTGCTAGCCGTCGGCCAGCGAGCTGCATGCAGTCGGCCAGCGAGCTGCTGGCCGTCGGCGGACAGCTGGCTTTCCGACGGCCAGCGAGCTACTCGGCGGGCAGCTGCTGGCCATCGATGAGCTGCTGGCCATCGGCAAGTTGCTGGCCGTCGGCGAGCCCTTGTCGTGGAAAGCAGTGGCCTCCGGCCTGTCCTCCGCATTCGCGGGGGAGAGGGCCGGCCCACCCCTTCCCCTATCCCTCCCCTCCCCCCCACCCCCTCCCCCTTGTGCTCTGCATTGGTCGCGCGACCGATGCTGCCAACGTCCATTCGGTGGCAGAAATATTGGTCGCATGACCATATTCCAGCATGTTTGTTTGTGGAAAGATGCAACGACGCAAGGTCGTCATTTTATAAACATGACATCAGACAAACTTTCAGAAAACCCCCCTGCCAAAATCATGAACAAAATTCGACCATATCCGAATAAAGTGAAGGAGGTTCCCATTAATGCACCCAGAATGACGCCTCAAAATGTAAATAAAAAGAAAATAAGCAAATTTCGTAAATTGTACAAAATATGTACAATATTCCCACTTGGTGAGAAAATGTGACTAAGATACCGGAATGGTGTGCATGTTTTCTCAAATGGTGGGCATGGCGTTCACGGTTAGTCACTATTCACACTTTGTGGGTATAATGGTCAATGTTTTATAAAAGTGGGTATTCGGGCAAGCCAACGCTCAAATGGTGGGTAAAAGGAAATTATTCCGTTTCTCAAGATCGTTTTTCCTGACAAATCGTTGTTTTAACCACAGCCTGTGAAGGAGCTCAAGAGAACCATCTCCCACTCGTGAAGGCTTGTATGAGAGATACACGACTTTTCAAAATAATCCAGGCCTTGACATGAACAGTTTATTCGTTGCAGGAGGTGCTTTTACGGCACAGAAAGGAGGGGGGGGTGTGGGGGTGGCCATCGTTCCTTCTCTCACCAGGGAAAACATGGAAAGCCATCTATCATCGCATTGAATACACACCAGTCACGCTTAAACCACGCAATCCATACGCTCGGCCTCGGGCTTTTTCTTACAAAATTCTATTTCCGTTTTTAGGCATGGACAACAACAATCGATCCTTTCCTGTCAATTGCAAGCATCCAAATGCACACTCATCCGCACTACCGCGTTGACTTAGTTGTAGCGCATTACCATCACTTGTCAAAGTTTTTTTCTTTCACTCTCTTACTACCGCATTACTGTACCGCGGTATGATACCGCGGTATGGAAAATTGGTACCCTGCCAAGTGAGTACCCATACCGTACCGGTACCGTAGAAAAGAATACCGTACCGCGGTACTGCATTATCATGGTACAAAAACACGGTGTACCGCAGTACTGGTAACACCGGCATCAGCCCTACCTGCAGGTGTGGCGGGAGTTTGCCATACACCACTCCAAACGGGGTTTGACCCGTTACGGTGGATACAGTCAAATAACATGCAATTTTGGTAGTCGGAGGTTTTTGTGCCCAATCTCTCCCGTGAGATCGGCATAGTGTTTGAAGAAGCCGCTTGAAATTCAGATTGGTCCACTCGGTTTGGCCGTCTGTTTGAGGATGACACGTCGTTGAAAGTTGATTTTGGCTACCATAGCGAGTCATCATTTTGCGCCAAAAACAGTTGGTGAATCCACCATCTTTGTCGCTTGTGATGGGTCTTGGTACATCGAATAACCATATGATGTTGTAGAGAAGCAGCCATGTTGTTCCTTCAATGGTGATGGTAGTCGTTTTTGGGATGAAATGGGACATTTTGAAAAACCTGTCGACGACCACGAGGATTACGTGATATCCATCAGGTGTGTCTAGGAATCCCGTGACGAAGTCCATGGAGATGTCTGCCCACGATTCCGCCAAAATAGGGAGCGACTGCAGGAGCCTGGGTGGCCGCGTGTGATGGGAATTATGCCGTTGACATGTGTCGCGAGATTTACAGAAGTTGGCCACGTCGGATTGCATCTTGTCCCACCAGTAGTTTTTTGCCAATTTCTTTAGCGTCTTGTCCTCTTCAAAGTGTCCACATGGACTGGTGTTGTGGCATTCTTTGAATAGCATATAATGAAGTTTTTCCTTCGGGGGAACGACCACTTGGCGAGTGAATTTTCGCCTCCGGTAGGATGTGGCGAAGAAAAAATTTGCTTCGTCGTATGTGCCTCTATGGTCATAGCCTCGTGTGAATAGCCGCTTGAGATACGGATCTCATTGTAACTGTAGTGTTGCTGTCTCAGCCATGAGATCTGGTCGGCGGCTGAGTGCATCGGCTCGATTGATTTGCATGGCCGGTACTCGATATCGTAGTCAAACCCGGATTCAAGGAACTCCATCCATTGGGTTTGACGTCGACTGAGGTTCGCCTGCTTCTTAAAATGTTTCAACGCATGGTGGTCGGCCCGCATGATGCATCGGCGGCACTCCAGATAGCACCGCAATGTCTTAAATGCATGTTTGACCACTATCATTTCTTTCTTGTGCACGGAGTAATTGAGTTCGGGTCCTCGCAAATTTTGAGGCATGTATGCAACTGGTTCCTTGCCGTTGCCGTATTCTTGTAGGAGGACCGTGCTGATGGCCCGAGCTGAGGCATCGGTAGCCATGACGTTGTCGACCGTTGGATCGGCTAATCGTGGGGACGGCACCGAGGTCAAAGCGTTCCGCAAAGCAGTGAACGCTTATTTTTTGCCGTCTCCCCACCGCCACTCATTTTCTTTTCAAGTGAGGTGACAGAGAGGCACTGACACTCGAGCGTAATCCCATACGAAACACTGGTAGAAATTACAAAAGCCGAGGAAAACTTGAACGTTGGTCGGTGTCGGCCAATCAGCGACTGTTGCCACTTTTTTTTTTATCCATGGTGATCCGTCCTTCGTTGATGACGTGACCCAAAGACTCGAATGAACGGCAACCAAAGCTCCACTTTGAGAGTTTTCCAAAAACATTCTTTATGTGAACCTTTGATAACTTTTTTAAAATGTCCATCATGATCCTCCGAGGTGCGGTCGTACACTGCGGTGTTGTCGAGGTACACCATGACAAAGTCATCAAGGTATGGTCAGAAAATGTTGTTCATTGCCACCATGAACGTCGCTCGGGTATTCGTACGTCCGAATGGCATTACAGTGAACTTGAAGTGCCCGTAGGGAGTTCAAAACGCCGTGTACTCGATGTCGGCGTCTGCCATGCGAATCTGGTGGTAACCACTACGCAAGTCGATTTTGGAGAACATTCGAGCCCCTCAAAGTTGGTTGAAAAGTTCCTCGGTTTGGGGAAGAGGGTAGCGGTTCTTGATGGTAGCGTCGTTCACCGCCCAATAATCCACGCACATTCGCATCTCACTAGTCTTCTTTTTTATGAACACTACTGGTGCAACGTATGGTGACGTGGGTGGGCACATCAACCCCTGACCAAGCATCTCGTCGAGCTGTTGTTTCAGCTTGGTCACTTCGTGACCGCTCATTTCATAGACCCCTTGAACTGTGGGTCGGCTGCCCGGATTCACTTTGATGCGATGGTCGATGTCTCGTTGAGGGGGTTCTCGAGAATTCGTTGCAGAAGACGTTTGCAAACTCTTGGATGAGTGGTGCGAAATCTTCGGGTACCATCGCAAACTCTGTTGATGCCGATGAGGCTGTTGAGGCAGATGAGGATGGTGAGTCCGCTGCTGCCACTTCCACTCCCTCTATTGGCTCAAGGTGTATGAGCCACACACGATCTCCTCATTGTATACAGTTCTTGGACACATAAATCGATCTTGGCTGCACTGGTTATCGCCTTTTGACTTCCACGGCTTTGTGTGCTGATTCCAACTCTACTGCTTTGGATATCGTCTTCCGTCCCACGCGCAAAAGTTGTCGCTTGGGGCCGTCGAATTCCACGTATGCATCACCATTGTTCCAGTCGACCTATGGATTGTGTTGGTACACGAAATCTTGTCCGATAATGGTTTTGTAATCCCTCATTGGACATGACCTCGAGATCATTACATCCCATAGATCTCCCACTTTTATTTGTAATGGTTCTCGGATTCTCCATATTTGTGATCTCCCGTTGACGGTTTTTCCTTCAAACACCTTTGGTTTGGTCTTCAAACCCAGCTTGTGAACCATGTCGTTACTTACGAAGCTGTGAGAAGCTGCTCCATCCAATAGTGCCGATACCATTCTTCGTCTTTTGCATCCTCGATGCTGGACTTCTAGTAGTATTGTTGGTTGGTCGTCCTCGTACCCCTCGTCGAACCTTGCGATCTCGAAAACCATTTGCCTTGATGTAGGCCGTTTAGATGGGTGATTGTTCGGTGCAGACTACTTTTTGCGGGCAAGAGTTGCGCCTTTGACTCCTCTCCCTTTTCTTTTCCCAAATCATTTTTCTACGAATTCCCCCCTTGTTTGGCCTGCTGCTTGCTCCAAAAGGTGCAAGGAGTGTGTCCAATTTTTTCGCAGTTGTAGCAGATCCGTGTGTCTCTCTGGTCGACGGTGTCCACTTCCATCGGAGTTGAGGAGTCCCCCAACTGACTTTTTCCATTCCCAGGATAAATGTGGTTGGGAGGTTTTTAGTTGTAGGATTCCTAGATCCAAGCATTGAAGTTGGTGTTGTCCATCCTTTCTATTGCTATGATCATCCACGGTAAGTTGTACTGGATGTCAAAGATGGCAATTGCTCGTCGGATGTATGACTTGAGGTGGGTGCTGTAGTGAAAAAAGAGCTTGCCAGCGGCGATGTCTGAACCAGTGATGATCTTGCGGAGTCTCCGCGTATACTATGCCACGGTGGACTAATGACAGAGACGTTGGAGCGCGTACTGTGCGTCGGGCTTTTCATGCAGTCATCCAAATCGTGTGAGCATTGCGAGCCAGAATTCGTTCCAGTTGTTTGGTGGCGTCAGCGCGTCTTACCACTGAGCGTTGATCTACTCCAAGGGTAGAACACCTGCGGTTGGTGATATGAGACGGACGTCGTTGGCCATTGATGATGCCCCGCGGGTTTCCTGTTGCCGTTGGATGGCCTCTAGATTAGAGCACCAACTTAGCGTTGTATTACTCAAGAGTACGGCCGCGAGATTAGTCCTTTTTCGTTCTTCATTGACCCTGGTAGCAGTGAAGTATACCTACAAACTTGTCAGCCACATTGAAACCGTCGGCCCTTTAGAATTTGCAAGATTGAACACTTATGGTGGGATCGGACTAATCATGGGTTTTCTCGAGAGTTGGGAATTTCTCTCGACGAGCACCGCTTCCCCGTGCTTGCGTTGCAAAGAGCCTCCACCGTGACGTTGAGTTGTTGGAACAGATGATTATTGATCCCCTGGAGCACAGAGATTTGGTTTTTCAGTTCTTCCTTGATCCGCGCCTATCTTTCAGTGCCACCCATCAATCCTGCTGCCGTCGTTGAAGGTGTTGGTAGGGACAACTGGTTTACCGCCGCTGGATCCGCGACGAGATTGGTTGTCGGACCCGTAGGGGTCGACCCAGCTGCCACATAGGCCACCAAGCCAGCGTTTGCTGTCGCTTCAGGGTTTGCGTGCATAGGCACGTTCTACTCCTCCATAACTGAAGTCGTCGTGAAAGACCTGTTGCTGGTCGTTGGTTGCACTCGCTCGCCTCACGTCGTAGTCGCAAATGCTGCAAAGTTCTGATGTGGGAGATGGATTTACGGCTTGTGCGAGGTAGTCCTCCACATGGGTAAAGTAGTCAAATGCCTCTAGAGCACCGCTACGCTCTAATACCACGTGTTATGGCAAGCGGAGCGTAGACGATGAACAAGAAGAAATTGCAAGGCAGAACACGATTTAGAATTTGGGACACTTGAGCAATGTATAATTAGTGGTAAGCTTACTTCAATGGCAAGTGTGAAAAGTATAGTTAGTGGCAAGCGGAATGATCGAACATACGAATACAAGTGTCGAGTTACGAATGAGGCATAGTCAAGGTCGTTGGGTCGATTGTCGAGCGATGCGTGTGGTGTTGCGTTGTGAGTGGTCAGATTCAAGAAGGTCCACCGACAAGGGTCTTCAAGAATCGATGGTGAAGATGCGAGATGCATTTTTATAAATCCAGATTCGTCTCGGTGCGTCGAGAAGTTGACCAAAATGTCGTGATACTTCTGTCATAGATTCGTGAGAATGATTGAATTTGTCAGGAGGTTGGGGAGGGTTCACTGGAGGCGAGTGCAATTGGCCGGTTTGCCCTCGGCCGTTGCAGTGAATATGGAGGTCTCACGATGCGGTGGGTTGTTTGTCTGATAACAGAAATGCCCACTCACAAAGATTAGGGACTAGTGTACGTCTGGTATGTATCATGCCTATAGTTTGTACATGAAACAAAGGTATAAAATTAAAAAAATTATAAAATAAAACAAAAAGAGATTTTTGACTCCCCATTGATGGCCAGACGGACTTCCGTTGGCCAGAATTCCTTGCAAATTCCTGCCCCCACTCCCCCCTCCTGGCAGCCCACCGACTGCCCATTCCATCACGGCCCTCTATCGTGAGGGCCTTGATCGGCGAGCGGGTGGGTGGGCAGGTGGGCTGAGAGAGGGCGGGGGGGAGGGGGGGGTTGACGAAGTGCCGACCGACGGATGTCGACCGGCAATCTCCCCCCCTCCACCCCTCGATGCTATCGCGGCCCTCCATCGTGACGACCGCGATGGAGGGCCTCATTCTAGCACGGCATGCCCGATTTTTCCATGCTTAAGCAGCGACATGCGTCGGTGTTTGAGCATGGTGAACGGGGGTGGGGATAAGGGTTATTGTTGCCAAACAACGGCGAATGGGGCTTATTGTTCCGACGGAGGGGTGTACGAGTCTTATTGTGCCTACGGAGGGGAGAACGAGGCTTGTTGTTCCGACGGAGGGGTACATGAGAGTCACGAGTGACAAAACAGGGGGAATCAGCATTTTTACCGTTCTACCTGTACCCTGGAGAATCTTTTTTATTTGATGGCTTCAATGCTCGCATCGCTGTGAGCCATCCATCAAGATGGCCTCCCACAAAGTGGTTATCCGTCTTGGCCACCATGCAGTACACCCGCTTGTTGTTGAACCCAGAGAACCATCCCATTATGAGTTTAGGGAGAAATGTCACAAGAAATGTCCCGCACATCACAATGGTGATGTGGAGTTTCTCTCCATTACCAGGCCCTTATCTTGCTTGGATGGATGGAGTCTTTGTGAGGAACAAATGGTGCAATGATGAACTAAGCCGAAGTGTCACTACAGGCGAGGAGTGATCCTCGTGGATGTGCATACAAAAGAAAACATCAAAATAATCCATCCCTGTAACACAATGAACGTTTAGAGCAGAACCTAAAATTAAAAGTCAAGACACAATATCACAATTATTGCCTAATTGCAATAGTCCATGGACACTGTTCCGCAACCGACACCATGAGGTCACGTCAAGCTTGATGAAAACACGGGCTTGGTCAGCAAAATGCACAGAGGCTTTTGAGTTTGTGAAGGCAATGCTGATCACAGCGCCGGTACTTGCACTCCCGGATCCAAAGAGGCCGTGGGAGGTACGCTGTAATGCATTGGTTACAGGGTTGGGGGCCATGCTCGTGCAAGAAGACCACCCTCTTGCCCGCAAGAGGACAAGCTCTTAGATGTAGAGACAAGGTACACCACTGGGGATTTACAATTGCTCGCAGTTGTGCATGCCTTCAAAGTATGGCACTGTTACCTCGAGGATACAGATGGACAAATCACAGTGGTCACAGACCACAACCCTCTCTCGTACTTCTAGACGCAACCGAACCTTTCACGACGACAGGCACGGTGGAGTGAATACTTGAGCCGCTTCACATTCACCTGGCAGTACAAACTAGGACGGGCTAACGTGGTAGACCCATTGAGTCAAAACCCTANGGGTTGGGGGCCATGCTCGTGCAAGAAGACCACCCTCTTGCCCGCAAGAGGACACGCTCTTAGATGTAGAGACAAGGTACACCACTGGGGATTTACAATTGCTCGCAGTTGTGCATGCCTTCAATGTATGGCACTGTTACCTCGAGGATACAGATGGACAAATCACAGTGGTCACAGACCACAACCCTCTCTCGTACTTCTAGACGCAACCGAACCTTTCACGACGACAGGCACGGTGGAGTGAATACTTGAGCCGCTTCACATTCACCTGGCAGTACAAACTAGGACGGGCTAACGTGGTAGACCCATTGAGTCAAAACCCTACGCACGTGAGCCTCATGCTGAGCAATAACGAAAACACACACTGACACTTTGCCACCATTGCGGTGGAGATAAAATTGTACACAAACCCACTCTGTGCATCCCCACAATGATTGGCCAGTGTCAACCCTTTCAAGAATCGCATTTGGATGGGCTACAATTTGGACCACTGGTTTTCTGAGCCGAAGAACATTGGACGCCATGGCCTCGTGGAGGCTGTTGGTTTATACTAGCATGGCAAGCAGGTGGTGGTCCCGGGTGTTAAACAACTTATGAAAATAGATCATGAAACCAAGAAAGGCCACAATGCCATGCTGGTCGTTGTGGACAGGGCAACGGGAGCGGCCCATTTCATGCCCACAACAACCCATGTCACAGCGGAAGAGAGTGCCTGGCTTTTCTATGAAGGCGTCAAGTAACATCATGCGTCATCAAGTAACACAACTTACCCATACGCATCATCTTCAACTGTGATCCATGCTTTGCCAGCCGGTTTTGGCTTGTATTGAAGGAAAGGTTTAGAATGCGGCAAAGTATGTCCACGGTGTTTCATCCCCTAACAAGTGAGCATACAGAGCGCATGAACCGCACACTTGAGCAAATGCACTGCATTTACATCGGCCCAACAATGGAGGACTGGGATGACTACTTGGCCTGAGCCAAGATTTGCATGAATAATGCGGTCAACGAATTGAACGGCTTCATCCCATCCTTCCTCAACCATGGTCGGCATCCAGTGGTACCCACTTCAATGGTGAAGTAGGGGGGCGGTGGTGATCAGGTGCCCTCTACCCAGTCCTTTATCAAACGCATGGACGCCCTTTGGCTGGATGCCAAGGCTCACTTGTATGCGCCTCGACAGTGTCAGAAGGCCTGTGCTGACCGAAGGTGTCGTGAGTTGACGTTCTCCATTGGAGATCGTGTGCTTTGAAGCATGTGGAATTTGCGGCTAAAAATGCCGGATGCACCAAAGATGTTGCCAAAATGGCTGGGACCCTTCACGATTATACAGAAGTTGGGAACTGTGGCCTATTGGTTGGCCCTCCCACCAGCCATGAGCATCCATGATACCTTTCACGTGAGTCTCCTTGCACCCTACACAGCAGAGGGGTCTGTTCAGCCACCCCCCTCTTGCTGTCCTTGCTGCGGAAGGCTAGTGAGAGGTACACCGCATCCTCCAACACCGTGAGGGTAATCTGCACGCACGAGTGGTTAAGGAGTACCTCATCCACTGGGCCGGTTGTGGTCCTGACCACTACACTTGGGAGCCAGAGTCGCAAGTGCTGACTACGGCAATTGCGGAGTACTAGGAGGAACTGGCTGCCCGTGCGAACAAGCGTGCCCTTGAGGGTACCACCCCCGTACCAGTCCCCTTGAGAGGATAATGGCACTGGCCCTCAGGCTGATCTTTGGCGTACTCCCAACATCCTGTCACAAGGACGCCTGGGCACCTGTCGCAGGGTCGCTTCATGTTAAGGGTGGAAAGTGCGGCCACTGTTTTCTTCTTTGAAATCTGAACAATCTCTGAAATCTCAGATGTGCGAAATCATTATGTTATCCTCTTCATGGAGTTGTGCTTCAATTATCAATATTGGATGGTCATGTGCAAAACACCACTTCACAAAACATAAAACCGAATGGAGGACGGTTAGTAGCCAAAGGGGGAGGAATGTAACACAATGAAATTTTAGAACAAGACCTAAAATTTACAGTGAAGAAAGATTGTCGCAATTATTACCTTATTGCAACAGTCCATGGACACTCTTTCGTGACCGCCACCATGAGGTCATTTCAAGTTTGACAAAAGTGCGTGAATCAAACAATTGAAATCGAATCCAAATGACCATCTCGATGGAAATTGCGTTCACGAAGTGTGGCAAGCCATGACGACTCGGGCATGGAAAGACCACTCCGACGATGGAGGATGGTCATTCAGTTTTACAACGCTAACTTTTTCCGAGCTTGCCTGAACCTTTTCAACGCTAAGTCCAGGCTTCCATGTTACAACATCCGTAACTTTGATATTCTTTCCACTTTTCAACCGGCGAGAGCACCATCACGTGATGGTCTACCAATACCCTCAGCATACTCACAAATGTCCGTCCAAGTCTTAGGTGGGAAGGGGTAAGTGATGTAGTTCAACTTAGCAGGTTTTCCATCCATATCTGGTTCAAGATTGAAATGTTCAAGTCATTGCTTAACAATTGATCGAAATCATTGCCACAATGTTTTTGTGTGTGATGTTAGTCATCTTCCCTCACGCCCAAAAACCCACTCGTGAAGCAAGGGACTACCAATCTGGCTCGTACGAAGCTCCAAGGCACTACCATCCTTGCCCTTACTCTAGGCCAGTGCCTCCATTGCAAGTTCAGGGCAAGGGTGGGAGTGCCTCAGAGGAACTCTCACTATTGCCCTCAAATCACAACCCTTCACTAATGCCACAATCAGAGGATGCAACCCCTTTCCTTGGATGCTAGGGGGAGATGAATCTCCCATGAGGAGTACTTGAACCAAAGATTCCTTCAATAAATCATCACCTTACGTAGGAAAAATTGATAACGTATTGCTTGTATTTGGGGGACCTTATTAAAAGGATGGGATTCGATCATGTTCCCTCTCAACCCTTCTCATCCACAACCTCAATCTAAGGGTGTGTATTCAGATGGCCACTTTAAGAAGGACCATCCTCCAAATGTGTGTATCGGCTTGCTTAGTGTACTATCTTGCGGGTCCAACCGTGCGAGTCCAGTGTTGTTTTTTGAATTTTGCATGGACACTAAACTGTAACCCTTCCAAGGCAGAAGTTCTACAAGTGTGGGTGGTTGGAGGACTTTGCACATCCATGGAACGACACCAAAAACATACCTTAACAAGTCATTTGCCTCTTTGCATCCTCAGACACAACATTAACTGGATGTGATTCTGGGGTGTAGGGCTATCAACATCCTCTTTTTTGCATCAAGTTGTAACCTATTTCTTTTGTGTATATTATGTGATTGAAGAAAACATTCATGTTAAAGAGTAAGGTTTGCAAATAATCTATGAGTCTCCAAATGTAAGTTTTACCCCGCAAGTGGCAGTGAGGATTTTGTTGGCAATGCCTGATATGGCTCACAGGATAACGTGGATCTACTTAGATTCAATGGTTGAGGAAGTTCAGGCATCGGAGTTACTTCTGTTGTCCACAAGACATTCCCCGCAACGTCTTCAAGATGGTGCAGCTCGGCACTTAACATTCACTCTTTTGATTATAGTTCTAGTGATGGAGATTCAACCAGCATAACACACCAATGTATGGATGGTACGATAACAATTAACGCCCTTTCCTCCAGTCGTTCTGTGTTGCCAGTAGCTGACATTTTGATTCTTTAGTATGGTTGATTCAATACCCTATGGACTTGACCATGAAGCACAGTGTTACATCCTCACAAACACTCGTCCTTCAATTGTACATGATGGTGTTTTTTTACCTTACACTTGTAGCCTACCATTCATTGACCTCTTTGTTTTTATTACATTTTATGGAGAGAATTCTGGCCAAAAACCCCAACCTCTGGTGTTTAGTTCTAACACTTTTTGAGAGGTTCGACCGCTATATAGAAGTAAAAAAAATTCTGTCACTAAACCCATCAATCCTCTGTTTGTATCCATACAGGTCGACTTCTGCATGCAATGATAACATGTATAAGGACACACCTTTATATTCTTGGCTCACAACAAAGCTTCCAAAAGAAGTCGCGCAAGATATGACATTGCTCAAATTACGCACCCAATACCCCAAATGTGACTCATTCTTGTTTTCGTTTTTCTATACGTGAGGTCAAACTTCCACAATGTGTCATCAAAGTTCACCCACTTTTGATTACATGCCATGAAAATGTCTCAGATTCATTGTGTCTTGCTCCACAAATCCTATGTGATAACTATCCACATCCCACGCAGAATAACACTTTTTATTGTAGTACAACATTAATAGAAGGGCAAACAGTGTCTTCACTCCTACGCAACAACCTCGCACAAGTCTTCAACACATCCCACCATCTAGAAGTTTATAGATCTTGCATTGACATTGGTGCAAGGAGCATGAGTAATTGGCAATGAGCAACCATCAACTGACGAGAACTTCAACAATAGATGATTACCAAAGGAGAAATTCAAAGTACCTTTTTAGCAACCCAGGAAGCAACAACACTAGGTTTTGTGCTAAACAGTGTAGCTCTGATGTCTCAGATGACTAATCGCATGGCACATCCCCCGAGAGCGGTGAGTCTCTTACCCCTGACATACCAGTCGAGGTGACACCCAGCATGATGGGTGGAGGCATCGGCCAATACTCTCGTGCTAATAATGAATTTTATGATAAGATATTGAGGCAAGAGAGACTTAACAACCATATTCTCTAATAAATCACCACTGCAATGGAGGAGCTAAGGAATGTGCATGTGCAAGAAGCATGGATCATTGGGAGATAATTTTTATCCATGAATAAACCTTTATTCAAGCCTGCACTCATTGAGTTTTTTGATCAAACAAACTTGAAAAGACCGATAGTTTGTATGTGGCTGTGTAGCGATAGGGCTAGTTCTGCCCTCCCTCCTCACAGCTGCGAGGGGCGGTTGGACACCACCCCTCGCCACTTTGAGGGCTGGCCAGTGGCCAGCTCTTTGCTGGCTGCCGGCCAGCTAGCTGGCGGCCGGCTGGATGACCGGCGGCCGGTCAGGTGATAGGCCGGTCATCGGGCGGCCACCTGCTGGCCGCCGCTAAGCTTGATCAGCGGCCAGGAGGCTACGAGGCCTTGAGGGCCAAGGCCTGTGGCCTAATTCCCTCGTCCTTGGCCTCTCCTCCGCGCTTCCTCACCAGAGCGAGGTGAGGAATAGAGAGTGAGGAGTTGAGGCACAAGAGAAAAAAAAAAGCACCAGTGTGAAATCGCCGGACATGCCTTGCACTTGACTATTTCACGCTGTTGCGTAAAAAACAAAACTTGATTTTATTCAGCACAAACTTTGAGTCTTTTCTATAGAAAGCTTGTGCAAACTCATGAGTTCGAAGTAATACCCATCTCGTTTGGGACCCAAAACAAGTGGGCGACGTAAGAATGGAAATGAGCCTCCGGAGACTCGAAACATTCAAGTCTCCCTGCACGGGTCATTGATGATGATTGCCCCCAAGTGTGACGAGGAGGGAGAAAATCCCTCCGGCGAGCTCTGAAGCCAATCGATGAGTTCTGATGACGCCTTCCATCTAGGAGCTGGAGAGTTTACACGTTACACTAGTTTTGAAAACAAGATGACCCTCATGACTAACTGTGTGACAATTCTGATGGCTACGAGAGATATGAAATGCACAAGCAGTTGTAACAACAGTAGGAACATCACAGGGGAGTACGAGTTTAAAACATACCCATTTTCAACATTGTACAATTTGTTAGAAAGCTCTTGAGGAGTTCTTCATCCTCCTTATTCCCTCGAGCTTCCTTTTTGGTCTAAGGGGCTAGTTGATTTTTTATTGGACAGAGTGGGGAGTACCCACTTCCAAACCCATAATTTTACCCCACTCATGACTCTCTCCTCCCTCCTTCAAGAAAAAAATGGAGGAGTGTCCTTCCATAAGACCAGGGAATCTCACGGCCTGAGATGATAAGAAAATAGAGGAAGACAACTCCTTGGGAATCATTGGAGGCCTCCCCATCGCCGTGGGGCACAAGGGAGCCGTCTTGGAGGAGGTAAAAGACACGCGAAGAGGAGTCAAGAGGAGGCCAAGGAAGACCAGAAGACAAGAAAGAAGACAAGAGGAAGGGAGGAGCGTGCCAGGGCGGAAACTCTAAGTTAGAGTTGATCCCCTCCTCTCCTCACCATATGAGTGGTGCTCAAGTTTGTATAGCCTTTTTTTTCCTTTGTATTTTTTTCTACGTTTTCTACCTTGCTTAGTCCCATGAGTCACGGCTTATGGTTTTGCTGATAGTCCACGTGATTGTGCCGACCTTGACAGCATAGAAGAATAGTGTTTTACTACCATGTGATTTATTAATACCTCACGAATCATAAGACCAAGGATATTTAAGGAGGCAATACCTCCCAGAAGTTGTAGGATGATCCTCACAACAGTCTTCACGTGCTGGTTACACAGATAATGGAATGACAAGCGCCGGACCATTCAAGAGCGACAAGGATAAGGTGGTGATGGCCTTACCAAAAACCCTTGATGGACTCCAAATATTGGGAGCCGTCGATGGAAGCACGATTGCCAAACAAAAGGCAATCATACTACCAAAGGCAACCCTCACTAAGATTGGAAACACCAAGAAGCGTGTGGAGGCCAAAAACATGCTCTATGAGTATGACATCGTGCATGTGGACAAATCGCACGTAACAGAGGACGTGATCAAAGAGGAACACACAAGTGTAGACCCCAAAAAGAGCACGACGTCGACGAAGGTGACAAGGATTGCGATCATCACCATCGTCATGTGGCAAACTCAAGCCGATTGCTCAAGAAGGGGAAGGCGTCCATGGGTTGCATGAAGCTTCTGATAGCAGTGGGACTGCGGACACTAGCAAAGGGTCCAAAAGCATTCACGCCAGTAGTCCTCGTGAGCAGAAGCTGGACGATGTCACCACGAAGGCAATTCGCGACAACTGTCAAAGGCTCGTTGAGCTTGATGCCGAGGTGGTCGAATGACTCAAGATCAGCATCGATGGTGGAGGTGCGACACCACCACGAGGAGGGGTGAAAACCCTCCCTTCTTACGATGTAGTTGCGATGGGACAGACCCATATCCCCTCGAGCATTGTTGCTGATGAAATAAACCTCAGAAGGGAGGAATCCTGGTAGGCGTGTAAGAAAACTGTACCTGAAAGGGCCTCGCGTGAGGCCCTTTAGGTTATCACTGATACTGTGAAGACATCAGAGTTGAAGTTTGTGTTTACCAACCCATTAGAACACGTCGGACACATCATTACAGATATTGACCATGACAAATGTAGCGTTTGGCCGCTCATAAAGCAACCCGCTAATGCGATGACCTCGGCAAGGCATTGTAGACTATGACCCAGGTGCGGAAGTAGTAGCAATTGCAATGGGCCACAAATGCTGATGCCATTGCTAATGGTGGCGTGGATATCCCTGTCTCGGTGATATTGGGGCCGGTCATGAACACGTCCTTCCTTCATAGTATAGAGATCTTCTGGAAGGGCGTGAGGCTGACTGACTAGCTGAATCACATGGAGCACTTCCTACATGTCCACAAGGCTCCAGTTAGTCAGTGGGGCGACCTTGCCACAACGCAACTTGAAGAAAAGCTGTTCAAGTACATGGCCAACGAGTGGGACGCGAAACAACCACACCTAGAGTGGCAGCCCATGCCATGGGAGGATTTTTGGGCTATCATGAACAAGAAGTGTATCCAATGTATCAAGGCACGGCGTGCATTTCACATGATGAAGGGCTTCAAGTGGTTGGACGACGCGCTCAAGGCCAACTTGAGTAAGTTTACCACACTTGTGGAGGCTGCCAAAAGCTTCACCCAAAATGATCGGACCCATGCCCTTAAAGTACCTGGAGTGCTCTCGTCTGGGATGCAAGTCAAGATAAGTATTTGACAAGATTCTTGATACTTCTTGGCTCAGCTACAAGAGATCAAATCTCTTTTGGTGGAGTACTTGGATGTATTCCAAGATCCACCGGATGGGCTTCTACGAGAAATGGCACATGGGCCACACAAATCTACTACAACCAGAACGACCCCTACATTCAGATCAACGTATTGCCTTATTCCACTAAAAATGAAAGAGCCCAAATGCCAAATCAAATAGTACCTTAGCAAAAGGGTGGATCGAGCCAATCAGCTTGCCTTACGGTGAGCCGATCCTTTTTGTGAAAAAAGATGGTGGTTTCCGCATGTGCGTGGACTACCGGACGTAGCTCCAAGGGGCAAAAGTCTTTTGGTCTTTGGATTTATCTCAAGGTTACCATCAAATCCGCATAACGGAAGATGTTGTGCAGAAAAAATCATTTCAGATTTTAAGTTTTATGCTTTGGGCTAATGAGCACTCCGGCAACCCTCCAAGGAGAAATAAACAAAATGATTTCCAGGAAACTTGGTAAGTTTGACTTTGTTTACCTAGGCGCCATCCTGGTTTTCTCCAAATCAATTAAAGGATACATAGAACATTTACATGAAGTCCTTGCCATCCTTGGACACGTATTCGGCATGGACGATACCCGTGGTGACCCACAAAAAGGTCCAATTTGTGGTTGATTTATCGCAACCATAACACATTGGACAGATTTGGTCTTTCCTCGGCCTTGCAACATACTTTTGACATTTCATGCAGGGATATTTGGCTCTTTTGTTTGTGCTAAGTAGGCACACGCAAAAAGACGTGCATTGGGAATGGACATCTGACTACAAGAACACATTTTTCAAAGTCAAAGAGCTTCTATTCACAGCACCCACTTTTGTTTTTTCGGATCTATTGCAACTGTCAGAAGTGAAATGTGATGCATTGATAGTAGGACTTGGAGTAGTCCTGATGCAGAATGGTCACCTAGGTGTATATGAAAGCTCGAAGCTCATCCCCGTGGAGAGGCGGTATACGGCTGGAGATCAAGAGCTCCTCGCGGTTGTACACGCTTTCAAGATGTGGCATTGCTACCTAAAAGGCACTGAGGGGGGTGTGGCTGTTGTGACCGGCCACAACCTATTGGTGTTTTTCCAAACGCAACCAAAACTATCAAGGTGATGGACGTGTTGCAGGAAAGAACTGTGCCGATTCTCATTCATATGGGAATATCAGCCAGGACGCATGAAGGTGGCTGATCCACTAAGCTAACAACCCGTGGAAGTTAACACAACCACGGAGGTCGGTGCATATTATGTCTATTAAGGCAGCAATAATGCAAGCACCAAATCACCTGTATCACTGTGGCAACCACCCTCGGAGATCATCCACTACAATGGCTTTGTAAACATGATCTGGATGGGAAATTGTGTTGATTTCTGGTTCCAAGACTCTCAGATCGGGACAAGTATGGATTGGTGGAGGCTGCAGGAATGTTTTTGGCTCAGAGAAAAATTTGTGCCTGTCTTGGGAGACCTTTGAGCAAAGATTATTTCCTAGTTCCACGACCCACCGGCTGCAGGTCATGTGGGACCTCGAAAAAACTGGACAAGAACTCTCGGACTACTATTGGTGGCCAAGATGGAGTGTAGATATCCGTAAGTGTTGCATGACATGCGATCCATGTCTTTGGAACAAGACTAGAAACAAAAATCCTATTGCACTCCTCCAACAGCTTCCCATCCTGCAGAATCCATGGGAGTGCGTTAGCATGGACTTCATTACTTGTCTTTGGGACACGCCCCATTTCCATGATGCAATACTAATGGTTGTGGATCTTCTTACAAAGATGAAATAACTCAGTCCTAAAACTATTGATGCAAATATAGTGGAGAATGCTTGTCTCTTCTTCAAGGATATCAAGAACTACCACGGCCTGGCGTTGCACACCATCTTGATCAAGATAGAAGATTTGATAGAACGTTTTCTAGTAAAATATATACAAGTACTTTGGCATCAAGTCACAAATTACGACAGCGTTTCACCCTCAAACTTACAGAAAAACAGAGTCGAGGAATTGCACTATAGAGCAGATTCCTCGAATGTATGTGGACCGTGCCATGAATGACTAGGAAAAATTCCTAGCACAAGAAGATCTTACAGTGAACAATTCGGCAAAGGAGTCCGCTCAGGTCACAGAATTTGTGTTGAATAGTGGTTGGCATCCAGCGGTGCCCTCTTGTTTGGTCAAGAGTGGGAGTCAAAAAGGACAGGTTCCTTTTGCCCAAGCCTTTTCCAAGCGTATATAGTTCTTCTTATAAGAGGTGAAGGGTCATCTTCAAGTGGCTCAACAATATCAAAGGCATATGCCAATAAAAGTCACTACGAGTTCTCATTTGATATCGGTGACAAAGTGATGCTTAGCATTAAGAACCTTCGATGGTTGAAGTCGCCACGGGCACAAAAATGTCTACCAAAGTGGATTGAATCATTTTCCATCGTGGCACACATCAGGTAAGTGGCATACTGATTGTTGCTCTAGCCAAGTATGAAGATACATTACATGTTTCATGTGAGCTTGTTGGCTCCATACAAGGCAGAAGGAACCGCTTAGCTATCGCTAGCAGTCCTTGCTGCCGACGGCAGATATGAGGTCCTTTGCCTATTCCAGCACCGAGAGCATACACTTCAGTCGCGTGTTATTAGGGAATACCTTGTTCATTGGGCTGGTTGTGGACCTGAATATGAGGCATAGGAGCACCAATCTTGGCTGTCCACAGGGGTGGTCAACGAGTACTGGAGCGAGTTGGTAGCTCACACAAACTGACGCGTGGCAGGGAAAACCACTTGAACAACATTTCTGCTGGGTTGCATACATGGACAAAGTCCATAGGCGGTTGGGAACTCCCAACATGGTTGTTGCGCAGATGCTCTTGCCTAAAGGGGTGAGGTTGTTAGTCGTGCGGACCAACAAGCTGTAGCTTAGGTCCAAGTGTCGTGCACATGTTCATGTTTAGCTGGTGAATGGCTTCATTAGTTTTCTTTCACAATGTTGATTACTCACTTTTGGCACTCCTAATTGTTGTTCATGAACCTGGATGGTTCATAACCAATGCTGATCAGAAACGCAGTTTTCATGTCCATTTGGAGCAGCTCCCTGTCCTTGGCAGCCGCAACCACAAGGATTTCCCGAATGCTCGTGAACTTGGTGACGAGGGTGAAAATCTTATCGTAGCGCTCGCCCTTGCATTGTGCAAATCCCTTTGCCACCAGCCATGCCTTGTACTTCTCCACTTTCTCATCCTCAGTGTACTTTGTTTTGAAGACCCACTTAGAGCCGATGACCTTGGCGTCTTTCCGCATGTCCACAAGCTCCCAAGTTTTGCTCTTGGCAATGGACGCCAGCTCTAACTTGATAGCTGCATCCCACTGGTCCACTTTGGGTCATGCAAGCACCTCTTGCACGGTTGTATGCTTTGCTGTAGCTACCACCATGCACCACTCCATGCCGATCTAGCTGCCCGTTGCTGCGTCATACCATTTTCTCGCATTCCGCTGCCTTTGGCTGCGTCGCGGTGATTTTGGTGGCGTCGGTTGCTGGTCCTGCTGTCGCTTTTCGGCAGCACCATTCACATCCTTGGCCTCCTCTACTTTGGCTATTGCTTCATGCGCTTTGGCCGCACTTGTGTTTGCACCATCTCCCTGCTACGCACCATCACCGTCGCACTCCAAAGACACGTCGTTGGTGTCGGCGTCCCCAGCCTCCTCATGGGTGAGGAATGGAACCACTCCACATGCTTTGGAGAGTCCACCACGTTGATGTCATTGCTACTGGTGCTCATCAAACTCAATGTCACAGCTGTAGAAGACCTCCTCCTTGCCCACGTCGTAGAGCCATTATGCCTTGAATGTGCTCTCCTAGCCAAGGAAGAGACACGGCTTGGCGCAAAAGTCCAGTATGCTGTCGTGCCATTGTGCCGCTTGCACCATCGCATGCGCCTTGCACTTGAAGACCTTCAGGTGTGCCACTCTTGGCTTGCACACGTTCATTACCTCATGCGGTGTCTTCTAGCTGCTCTTCCCTTTCAGTACCATTGTCGGGGTCAGGTTGATGGTGTAGCTTGCCGTATGCACCGCTTTTGCCGAGAAGCTCCATGACAATCTTGTGTGCATGAGCATCATTCGCACCATGTTCAACAAGAGCAATTTTTCCCACTCCTCCATACCATTTGATTGTGGCAAGTAGGGAGTTGTGTGCTCCCACTTGATGCTCTACTGTTTTAGCCACCCACTATAGCCCACGTACTCTCCGTCATTGTAGTTGCGTAGTGCTCTAACGTTGTGGCCACTCTGCCTCTCCACTACGGTGACATAATCCTTCAGCCGGTCCAGCACCATGCCTTTCCGCTGCATGAAGTACACGTAGAGTTTTCTGCTACAGTTATCAATGAAGGTGACCAAGTATTGCATGCCACCTTTTGACAATGTTTTGAATGGTCTGCACACATTGTTGTGCACGATTTCCAGCAGGTCCTGGATGCAACCCAGGTTCTCGTTGAACGGCTTGCGCCTCGCCTTACCCAAAGTACAAGGCACGCACATTTTATGCTGCATGTGCTGTCGCATCTGCTGCAATGGTGATGTCAAGGTCATAGACCATGTCGTGTTTTGCCATCTCCTCCACGACTGCTGGTGATGAGTGCCCCAGCCACTGGTACCAGAGCTCTAGATCATCTCCCCCTCCTTTGGCCAAGTTGACAGCACGTTTTTGTGAGTCTGCTGTTTCTACTACTGCAAGGATCACCTTCATCTCCACGATGTAGAGACCGCCCTCACATTTTACCTCTAGTATGACTTTGCCACTGTCGTCCATGCGCACGACTGTGCCTTTCTTGTGGAAGAGCACTTCATACCCCTTATCTGTCAAGCAACTAACACTTAGAATATCAGCCAGGCTGGGGACATGCTGTACATCATGGATGACATGCAACATCTTATTGCCATTCACCTTCACCTCCACCTTAACGTCTCCTTGGCCAGCCACCGGCTGGACTTTGTCGATGGCAACCACCATCGACTTGGCAGATTTGGTGTAGTGGAAAAATGCCATCTTCTTGACTTGGGTGTGCTCATCGACGCTGGAATCTAGGAACCGCCTGTTGGCCCCTTTGAGGTTGTGGTTTTTGGTGTCGTTGAGGAGTGCCTTCTTGCCTTTGGCGTCCTTGCTGCCCGCCTTTGCCTCCTTTGAGTAGTCGTGGACCCAATGGTCCTCCTTGCTGCGACTACGGCATGCACCTTTATTGACCGATGAGGGCAACGAGGCATTGCCGCAGCTGCGATGTTGCGCCTCATTGCGGATGTACTCGGCATCTGAGCCATAGGTGAGTTTTTCCTCTGCCCATCCACCAAAGACGGTGATGAGGGGACTCCAACTGTCAGGTAGATCCGTGAGGAGGCCCATCACCTGCAGTTGAGATTTGACCTTCCACCCCACATCATTGCATTACAAGGTGAGCGAATCAATCTGCTGCATGGTGGTGAGGATGTCCTTGCCCTCCTCAAACCTCACTGGTAGAAGCCGCTTCATCACAAATATCTGGTTTGTGAGCGAAGTGTACTGGTGGATGGTGCAAAGCTTTTTCCATGCCTTGGCTGCCAACATGCAGCCTTGGAAGTAGCCCCATTGAGTCTCGATGATAGACGACAAGAGGAGCATGATCGCCTCTGTATCTTTCTTTGCGAAGGCCTGCTTCTCCTCATCTGCTGTTGTCTTCTCGTGAGGCACCTCCTTGCCCTTCATTAGGTCAAGTAGCCACTTGTGTGCGAGGTGGATTTAAAAGTGCCACCTCCATAGCCCAAAGCTGGGGCCACCCGCATACTTCTGGATCAGCTGAGACTCCGTCCTCAGCGTCATGTTATGCTTCTCCGATGTGGGTCGTGAGACATTGACAACGAGGTTGACGAAGACATTCCTCCTGTCCGCAGCGGAAGCATGGTGGGCCCATAACCCTTTGTTGGAGATGTGGTTCCAACATGGCCTCACTACGTCCCGAGGTTCACAGCTCTTTTGGGCAGCAGTCTTAGACGAAGTGTGTGCTTTCTGGTCGCAACATACTATGTGAGCAGTGTTCTGACAAAATTCAGCAACACCCAAAGTTGGAAGAGCTGGAGATTTGGTTGGATATTTGGACAAAGCAAAGCTATAGTACTAGTTACAAGATTTCCAGTGTACCAAACCGTATGCCATTTGGACCACCATAGCACCCGTTACGCAATTTGGAGTGCATCATTGAGTCTCTGCCTCTGACAGTGCAATAGCGTGAGTGACGGGCGCCCTAAGCACCCTGGGCCCCAATGAAGCACCAGACGGCCATTCCAAAGTGCACATGGCTCCGATGAACCATGGGATATTGCTGCTAGCATCCCCCAAGGGGCGCCTTGGCCATGGCGTGCATGGTGGGATTCGAACTGGTCACCATCGGATCAATTTTCCAATCCGGTATCAAGTCTGCCATCCAATCCAGGACAGCCAGCACCACCTCCCAACTTTGACGGACCATAAATCTCTCAATTCTTAACCATTTTCTGCGATTTAAATTGTAGCTGGTCCACCATGTCCTTTATTCTTTGAAACATTCATCCATGCATGCAGACTTGCACTCTACAAGGATCTGGAGCCATTGTTCTGACAAATGATGACTCCAGTACATGGCACAGGGCAAAATGTAACAGTTCTGCCACGTAGAACCATCAGGATTAAGATGCATGTTTACAAAAAAATCCTTATGACAAATTCATCCTCTTTTGGCGTGGTTTTTCTTAGCCAAAATGGCTGAGTCAACCACTCCCACAGCCTCGTGACGATTAGAACCAATCACTCCTAGTCCATACACCCCTTAAACAGTGCACACCTAACTTCAACATGCATGAGAAATTACTAAAAAATTTCCTTACATGTCACTCTTTAACTATGGAAGGTTGCAAGTAGCTTCCTACCCAAAATATTTCTAATGTTTCCATTTACACTTCCTACAAAGGCTTCTTACGATGATTCTCATTTCCAAGAAGTTCTAGTTACTTAAACGAGGGATGTTCATAAAAATCACCTTAACTTCAATACATTGTTTAATGGCTTCTTTCATTCATTCTATGCAACAAAAATGAGTGTTTTAGCTAAGATGTTGGATAATTTGTAAGGAAATAAAATGTGAAAGTGGTTATGTTTACATTATAAGATACCCCTAGATGTTTCCTTGTTTTCCTTCATCATAACATGTGTTTTTAGAAAGTCAACATTCTCAGAAATGGTGAACGTACCTATTTCTGGGTTTGAAGAGCCATTCTGGGCTCGGCATGACTGAGCATAGAGAGCTGAATTGTTGGACCGGGAATTTGGACTGAACAAGAATTGCGGCGAATTCATAGGTGCTTTTTTAGTTTCGCTCCCCCCCCCCCCCCCCCCCCCCCCCCCCCTGCCCCCCCGGCAGCTTGAAGTACACGTGGGGAGTGTATGAGACTGAGCTCGAGTGTTCGTAGGCGTATTCGGCTTCAGAGTACACTAGTGTGTAACAATCACGAAGATCCAAGAAGGCTCATCGCTTTGTACTTGTGTATGAATTCCTTCAACGTGTACGACAAAGGAGTTATGGTCAATTACCATAAATTCATACACCCCATAACTGGTGTATTAAAGAGTTTATTCCTATATGCAAAAAGTTATTAAAAAAGAAAAAGAAAAGAAAAGAAAAAAAAACATCAACATAGATTCATGCAACTAGAGCCCAGATAGACATTCATTGTACAAGATTTTAGTTATGAGGGAAATATATACTACGTATCAGTTATTGTTAGAAGACCATGTTCACTGATATATACACTCCCCAATACACTTGTCAACTCACAGTTTCAGGGGTTAGGTGATTGGTCATATATGCACTGACCACACTCCCATATGCACTGACCCTATGCACTTCGGCGGTGACGGGAAGGGGAAGGGGGTGGGGGGAGGGGGGGAGACATCGTTCCGAAATCTAGTGCCATCCCCCCCTGCCCTCCTCCTCCAGCAAAGAAGTGTACGTGGCGTGTGTCTGTGGAGGTGGACACCAAGCACTGCGAGAGAAACTGGAAGTCGCACACAAGTGCACAGGTCTTTAGAATACAATCCGACCGTCAATTAAATCTGTGGGTTGTGTCTCTATACACAACCCACCTATCCAACCATACACCTCCACATGCAATCCTCACATAATTTTTCAACCACCACTAATCAAATCACTCACAATCATCATATTTAAGTGTAAACCTCTACAAAAAACCTCTACATGTTTGACAATACACCTCCACTTACACTCCTCACATGCAATTTCCACCCCCACTCTCCCTTCCCCCCTTCCTCAAACAATCACCACCAAGCAATCTCAAACACAACGCTCAAACAGCATTGTTAACTAGTTTCTACCTTCCGAGAACATTCCTAATACACCAATTCCCTTTACACACTCTTCTTCTAGTGTATAAATGCCCTTCGATTAACTCTACCTCCCTCATGAGATGAGTATTGTGAGGACCTAAGTTTTGGGTTCCACATGAACCAAAACAAACCACGTCCGTTACATGCATTTATATTTCAACATGGCTCGCAAAAATTCCAAATGCTCAAATGTGTATGAACATCACGAGGAGTAAGAGCAAGCTTTCATGACAAAGCGGACTCTACAATCGTGTATGATGTAATGACATGGTTTGTAGGAACCACCAAATTTCATGTAAGTATAGAAAAAACATACATGATTGAAATGTAACTCTCTTTCCTGATTCCAGCGCAAGTAGCTCAAACCTATCAATGGTCTACATAAGATGCTTTGATCATTTAGGTTGAATGAACAAGCCTAACACCAATATTGAGCCATCTTTAATTGCTAAGTAATGATGAATTGATTATTACTGAATTGAGTTGTATGATGTGTTCACATGGTTTTGGGGTGATGAAAACAAAGAAATAGAACAAAGGAAAACTGAGTTACAAACATTGGATTTCATGAACATCAGATTATAGTTTTTAATAAGTTCAATGATCAAGACCTTTTTTTGGTCCATTTCCTTTGACGCCAGCAGAGCGTAGACTTAATGCAGATATGTGACACAAACTCATTATTTTGCATTTTTCATTGAAGAGATACAACCTGAACCTTACAAGTCAAAGGCCATTCTAGAAAAGTGTGGAAACATCTTGCTACCAAGACTTGTTTGTGAAATGGCAAAGAAACACAATTGATAGCCATGGATGTTCCAAAAAGATGTTACAAAATACAAAATCAAAATCTGGAAGTTGATGAATGCTCTCTGAAGGCTGGAATATCTATAACAGGGAAAACCAGGAAATGAAAAACGGAAACCTAAGGGCATCTATTGAATTATAACGTTGTTGAACAACCTGAAAACATCTGAGGCCTTTAAAGCTTCACATTACTCATTCAATTCAGTAAAAATATAAGGCATATGGACCAAACGGACTTGTCTTACAGACAGTCATTGCCCTAAAACAGGAATGTTGACCTAAACCCAAGAAAAGATGATGTTTACAAAGAAAGAATGGCTCACTTGTTTTTCCCTCTACACCACATCAAGCTAGATCAAACCACACTACGTCACCATAGCACTTTGATCCTGGAAACAAATGTAGAAATAAACTATGTGAAAGTACAAAGACCATCTTCTGTGGAAATCCGTTGTTCTGATACACCAACCATGTACTTTAAAACCAATCATTATATCATAGACATGCTGCCACATGACTCACAATCACAGTCACGAGTTGCTGATGTCAACTCGTACACCCCCCCCCCCCCCCCCCCCCCCCCCCCCTCCCACATATAGACCTACCGACATGGGTACTATCAGCAAAAAACAAAAGTGCCAAGAGCAAGAATAGCCTATATACTTAGCTTTGGAAAAGCAGAGGAGAAATCATATGAATATCAAGTCACCTGAGTTAGGGGAGCTACACTTTGTTAGCATCCCAAACCCGGTGTCCATTCCCATCCTCCCGTCATCCCATGAGCGAGGAGCACATGGGAAAATCTGTATTTTCAGGGTTTTTTCCTGTTAAATGTCTGAACAGGTCAATGTAACCTACAAGAGAGAAACATAGGCCACAATAATCAGGGGGACATCTCATACATTCTTATGGAGTTTTGAGCCAAAATTCAAAGGCATTTTAAGAGTGTACATCTTGCATGGAAAACCGTGCATCAAGATACTCCACTAGTTATTGTTGTAGCGACTATCTTTCCTCTCAATGAGATTGATAAGTTTTCCATTCACTTTCCGAATTGTGATATATCCGCTGCCTTCTTCCTATGTACAACATGTTCTCCTCTACTGTTGATGGCAATTTACCATTAGCAAACACAGATTCTACTTTTGGTCTGTAAATGCAGCTCAACTTTCCATTGGATTACTAGATGTTGCATGTAATATTCATCCAAACAACTATTGCAGTTTGTGTTTGTCATTAAACTTTCTGATGGATTTTATGAATTCTCTATAGAAAACAAAAGAGATGGTCGGGTGGCAACCATGGCATGCATCACATCTCCCACTAGATTATGAAATGGAGTACATATCATCAGAGAATGCCTGACATCCATCAAAGGGGACATTGAGGTGGAGAGCTCGCAACCAAATCTCATCCGAGCGTGACTTTGCATGACTTGTAAAAAGTTTTTGCAAAGCTTATTCAACTTTGCATGACTTGCACTATCACATGCCCCTGTTCAAATGTCTCCACTACCTTTCTCGTGCTCTAGCCAAACAATTCACACCAAAGCCAGAGGAACAACCTGTCTTCGTTTGTCAACCGCCATGTCTCACAAATGTTGCCTCCCAAGGGAAAGTTGTGTCAAGTGCTTGACACATCTATGTTCACCCTAACCATGTTGTTCAAGCGTTGTGTGTGCCCTTGCTCCTCCCAAGGAAGCCATGCTAGTCCGGTGAGTGAGCATATTAGTATGCAGCGAATGCCGATATGACGGAGATGATGCTCTTTGAGTACGCCCCAATTGGGGCGATGACAATGGAGTGGAGAACCAAAGTGGCGGGTACTCAGCCACCAAGCAAGGACCGCCAGCAGCTTCTCACCAATATGAACTGAGGTGGCCAGTTTGAGTATGCCTACCTTGGTTCACATTGGTCGTTGGCCTTTGCTGCACCAAGGACAGTACGGCCCGATTGGGGACTGGCTAAACGAGAAGGACATGAAACGTTCACATAAATGCCAATGGTACTCTGTCATCATATGCTCATGTTTACTGGCTTGTCTTGCTGTATTAAACCCTGTGTTTGTGGATGGGGTCCCTAGTTCATCAGAGGCACATGTCCTCCATCTCTTTCATCAGTTTTCACAGGACAGTGTGTCAAGCAAAAGGTCCTACCGAGATTCGAACGCAGGTCACTGGATTCAAAGTCCAGTGTGCTAACCACTGCACCATAGGACCACACTGCTCCTTGAAATGGGCATATTCATGATTTTTGTGAGTTTTAGGAACATCAAGAATTGTTAACAAGTTGGGGTTTGTCAACTTTTTTTTGGGTCAATTAGTAAACTTATTGTTGTTTCCTCGCTGCGTCACTAATTTCTCATGTAATGAAATTTGTTTTTGAGGGTGTGGACCTGGAAGCAAGCAGAAAACTCAGGGATACCATCAATATAGTGAAGTTGATGTTCCCGGCTACAAATTGTGCATTTCATCAGGTGCGAGCCATCTGTTCACATTCATGTAGGTAAATGTACAATAATCAAAAGTCAAAAGATAAAAAGTATTCTCCGAGTGTTTTCAGGTCCATCATCACAAGTAATGGTCATACGCTTCCATGTCATATGGAAAATGTCATTTTGATAAGTTTTTTGAGATACAATAGAATGGTAATGTAGCTCCTAAGCTATTTTTCAGATAGGAGAATCCTGATTTTTCTTTTGTTATGTTCTACAGCATCTTACCTTGATTATGCAAGTTTTTTTAGTTTGAGGGCTTGGATGAGCACAAAAAAGTCAAAGAGGTGGACATGTATGGATATGAATCATTCATTTTATGAGATGGTAAATGTATTTGCATAAAAATAAAGGTCTTTGTACTAAATCATATGCATAAGTATATGTGTATATGAAAGATATTGTAAAGTAAGGTGTGGTACAATAGTGCACTTCATGACTACTTTTTACACGGCACGACACGACACGACCAGCCACGACATGACATGACACAACACAAAAGGACACAACATAACACAACACGACATGACACACCATGAAACGACATATCGTACTGGTATCTAAAAGGTGTTTTAATTAAAAATTTTACCTTCTTTTAAGCTTTGTCCTTGTTTACGACACCTATTTTCGTCCTTGTCCCAAATTGGTATTGCATGCAATTATGTTCATTTGTCCTTTTCTTAGTTGATTGTGTTCAACACATTCTAGTGTTTAAGACACATTCATGATTGATCGCGCAAACGGCACCGACAGGCTGACAGCACCGACAAAGAGGTGATGGATATCAGTAGCAAGCAGGCCACAACGTTGCATGCATAGCTCCAATGATGGATGCAAATGATTTCAAAACTCAAACTCTAAACTTTGAAGATCGCTTCTCTTGCACACGGCCAGAGTCGGGCCGATTCCCCAAGCAAAAATGAAACTTTTGTCTTCGTGTCAAACACGTAAATTCATTTTTGTCTTTGTGAGTAATTGCCTGACCTCTACAACTATTTGTCTTCATATATTTTGATTTTTGCCTCAACCTTTCATGTACTAGTAGGGAAAAGCAACATGAAGGTTCACAAACTGAAAAAAGACTACACGGTATGATATGGCACACCATGGCATGACCTGATACAGCATGAAACAGAATAACACGACACGGCATGAAATGGCACGTTTTGACCCACGCAAAATGATTGGACATCAGACAACACAAAAAAACATAACACGACATGACACCAAAAAGCATGGCATGACACGACAAGACATGAGAGGACTTCACATAACACGCAATGACATGACAAGACACGACACATCATGGCACAACACGAAACAACACAACACGACATGACATGACACGACACAACAAAACACGACACGACATGACACGACACGACACAACAGGACACAACACAACACGACACAATACGACGTGACATGTCATGAAACGACACACCATGAAATGAAACGGCATGATGCAACACAACACGACATGACACAACACAAACGACACGACACGACACAACATGAAACATCATGGCACGACATAGTACGACGCAATGTGACAAGATACAACACGACATGATACAAAACAACACGACAAGACATGACACAACACAACATGACATGACACGATACGACACAACATGAAACAATATGACACAACATGACACGAGACAACACGACAGGACACGACACGACACGACACGACACGACACGACACGACACGACACGACACGACACGACAGGACACGACACAACACGACATGACATGACACGATACGACACAACATGAAACAATATGACACAACATGACACGAGACAACACGACAGGACACGACACGACACGACACGACACGACACGACACGACACGACACGACACGACACGAAGCGACATGACAAGACACGACATGAGACAATACGACATGAAATGACATGACATGACATGACACGATACGAAATAAAATGATGTGAAAATACATGACACAATAGGACAATACACAAAACGACACAAAACGACACAAAATGACACCACACGACATGACTTGACACGAAACTACTTGATACGACATGACACGACACAACACGACATGATACGTTACAACACAACACGATAGGACACGGAACGGCACAAAACGGCATGGCACGTCACAAAATGACATGACACGGCACAACACGACATGTCACAACACATCACAACATGACATGACACCACACAACACAACACAACACGACACAACATGACACAACACGACACAACATAAAACACCACAAAAAGACACAATACACCATGACACAACATGACACAACACCACACAACCCGTTATGACATGACACGACAAAGGTCTACACAACAAAGCATGACATGACATGACATGACATGATATAACACGACATGAAATGACATGACATGACATGAAACAAAATGACATGACACGACACGACAGGACACGACACGACACGACACGACACGACACGACACGACACGACACGACACGACACAACACGACACAACATGACACAACACAACATGACACGACACGACACGACACGAC
>SZWC01001311.1:189507-214368 GCA_023375785.1 Penium margaritaceum | reverse complement strand
AGAGAGAGAGAGAGGGGGAGAGAGAGAGAGAGAGAGAGAGAGAGAGAGATAGAGAGAGAGAGGGAGAGACAAACAAGAATGAGAGGGAGGGAATGGGGAGAGAAAGATGAGAAGCAACATCATCAAATGAACCACCCATAGAGCAAGCTGCGACATGAGCAACAGTGACACACAAGGCATCAGTGAATGGAAACACGTGCACCAGTAGCAAGAGCAATAAGAGCTCAAGCAGTCATGCAATCAGTGGTGCGGCTGTCACTGTCACTGTTGCTGTCACTGTCACTGTAACTGTCACTTTCACTGTCACAATCACTTTCACTGTCACTGTCACTGTCACAATCACTTTCACTGTCAGAGTCAGTCACTTTCACTGTCACTTTCACTGTCACTGTCACTGTCACTGTCACTGTCACTGTCACTTTCACTTTCACTGTCACTGTCACTGTCACTGTCTTTGACTGTCACTGTCACAGTCACTGTCATTGTCACTTTCACTGCCACTGCTTCTACCCGTACTGAGGCGGGCAGATCCGTTGATGTTGATGCCATCGATGTCATTGCGGCTGCATTCGTTGCTTCAGCCCCCTCTTGCAAGTGACCACAAAAGGAGCGCAAGCCAGTGTCAAGGCGAGCTAGCCACCATGTCTTGCTGCTTCGACATCAAACAATGAGACTCCTGGGGCGATCATCCGGTCCACTGGTCTGGTGCAAACCAGAAGCGGGCCTGCTGGTTCAACGCATTCCAACGTGTGGTTTGGATCAGGCAGTGGGCCTTCTTGTTCCAAGCCAATGAACAGCACCCACCCGGTAAGCCGGGACACTAGAGGAGAAAAACAAAAAGAAGAAAGAATCTGGAACAAACACATTAAGATGTCCAATTTTCGAGACAAACCATAATTCTTCCTTTTTTTCTGAAAGATCTCAAATTCTTGAAATCTCGTGGACACCAATCCACAACTAGTGCCAGAGTGGATCCACCGAACAACAATGCCATGTCAGCACCATCCATTTTTCTTTTCCTTCAGCATCATGTGCGTGGCTGGTTATTCTACACGTTTGGCAAAAAAAGAAATCATGTCTATGCATCTCCACCAACCTGAACAGGATCCACACTACTATCTTTTTTTGGAAAAATAAATGCAAGCTGCTTGGTTTTCAAAACACAGTGATGATTTTTGTGCCGAGCGGAGCATAGATGGTTCACAGGGATGAGGTTCGGGACAAAAGAAAACTTGAGGATTTGGGACAAATTGATGATTTCTATTAAGCAATAAATGACTTCAGTGACAAGTGTCGAGTGAGTCGAGCACATACATGCAATGCTGAGAATGGGAATGAGGCATATGTTGGATCCTCGGTGCTCATGCCGAGCGATGCGTGCGAGGTTGCATGGTGAGTGGCTGCTTTGAGAAGCTCCGCCAAGAAGTCAGTGGGCTTCAAGAATTTCGAGGAGTGGTTTCATTAAGATCCAGGATCATCGAGAAGTTGACCGAACAATATCAAATATCAATATAGTTTGCGACACGTATTCAGACCTTTTTGAAAGGTGGTCAGGGTTTTCTAAAACATCAGGATTGGAGCACCGGAGGTCGGTGCAGTTGGCCAAAATGCCTGCGACCAAAGGTCGTAGAAATCCTGAAGTCGACGCGCGGTGAACTATGAATGTAATGATAGAAATGCCCACTCCTGGGGTTTAGGGACTTGTGTACATCAGGAACGTAACCTCCCCCCCTCTCCCCCCTTTAGCCGCGACATCTCAACGCAATAGTAGACGTAGGCCAGTGACTACAGTTGTAGTGTCAATCAAATGATTGACATCTCAAAGGTTGTCGTAGGGCTCCTGGCTGTTGTGCACGCCATTATAGTTGTGCCAATTTACCAGATATTTGTTTGTTCTTCCACGGCTTCAATGTCCGAGGATACCTTCAATCACGTATTGTGCATCCCCGTCCACTTGCACCGGAGGTTGAGGTGCGGAGCCTCTATTGGGGAAGTGTGTCGTGGGGTCTTGGTAGTGCTTGAGTTTGCTGATGTGAAAAGACAAGATGTATCACCATGCTGTCAGGTAGGTCAAGTTGAGTGAAAACTGGGGAAAGCATTCAATCGATCTCAGATGATCTCAACCACAGTGGTTTGAGCTTCACTTGTCCTCGGAGTTTGATGTTTGTCGAGCTGAGGAGAACGCAGTCACTAGTGCTGAACACGTCATTGCTGCGATGTCGGTCGGCTGCTGGCTTCATGGCTGCTTGAGTCTTTGCGAAGGTATGTCGTGTCCTCCCAAATGCTCGCAAAATCCCTGCGGTGGATGTTGACCACGGGGATGTTGCTTTGACTGTGGAATCCAGCTGGTGTGACAGGATGTATTCCGTACACCATCTCAGAAGGAATTTTACCAGTTGCGGTGGAGCTGGCGGACGTGTATGCAATTTTGGCGGCCGGGAGTTTAGCTGCCCAATTGATAGTGTGATGCTCATATTAAGTGTGGAAGAGCTGGTTGACCATTTTATTGGTTTTCTCAGTTTGCCCGTCGGTCTGAGGATGGAACACCATTGATCGATGGATCTGCCTACCATAATGCTTCATGAGTTTATGCCAACAATGGTTTGTGGCGTGGAATTCTTTTTCATTGATGATGGTGTGTGGAAAGCCGCGTAGCCATACGATCTGGTTTCAAAACAGCCACGCCGTTCCTTGTGTAGTGACAATGGTCATCATTGGAATGAAGTGCGACATCTTTGAAATTCTATCCACCATGACAATAATGGCGTCATACCTTTCGGGGGTGGCACGCAGCCCATAACAAAATCCATGCTGATGTCGGCCCATGTAAAATCTCAACAAATTTTTAGAGATGTAAGTTATGCTCCTCTGCGGTGCGGCTGTACACCAGGATGTTGTCGAGCCACACAACAAAAATGTTGTCGAGGTATGGGCGTAGTACCGTACTGAGAGGCATATTCCCTCAAAATAATTATTTTTTTTCACCCATGCGTTCCATAATTATTCATCCCTTTTTGAACGTATCACATGTGAAATTACTTCAAATTTTGTTCCATTTCGCTCATAGTACTCCTTTACTTTGACCTTTTGTCCCAGGTTCAATTCATCAAACAGTTGCTGCATGGTCAAGAAAAAATGGTACTCTCGCTTAAAAAAAAAAAACAGTGCGGAATGGACATCCACTATCAAGCCGGAGTCATGACGTCCTCTCTTGAACTGTGTCGACTCATGCTAAACGCGAGAGGTCTGACGGCTGTCCGCGGTTGACGACTTCGAGGTCATCAACCTCGCGCTCGCAGCTCGAAGTTCAAAGTTCAAAGTGATGGGTCGCAAGACTACGCACACCCAGACATGAACGATGGATGAATATGGATTTTCCCATTTATTCCCGAAAGGGGTTTGGGCGAGCACCTACAAAATTCCGAAGCGCACGAATATGGGAGAATGTAACGAGCACCAAAATTCAAAGCAAAAAGGTGAGGGAATGTGCCTCTCAGTACGGTATGTTGTTCATCACAGCCATACATGTTGCAGGGACGTTTGTGAGTCAGAACTGAATAACCGTGAACTCAAAGTATCAATATCTGGTGTGGAACACTGTCTTCTTGATGTCCTTATCAGATACCTTGATGTGATGATAGCCACTGTGTAGGTCAATTTTGTTGAAAATTTGATCCCATGGAGTTGGTCAAAAAGTTCGTCTGCTCATGGGAGGGGGTAGCGTTTCTTGATGGTAATGTCGTTCAATGTTTGGTAGTCCATGCACATCCACATCTCTCCGGTATTCTTCCTAGAAAAAGTACAGGTGCCTTGTGGGATGACGTGGAGGGTCTGATGAACTGCTGACCAAGCATCTCATCTAGCTGCTTCTTCAGTTTGGTTAGCTCGTAATCAGATATACGTGAAGTCGGATAGCAGGCCAATGGTAAGATAAATGATTACCCATTGACGGTTTCCCCTCAAATATCTCTGGTTTGGTCTGTAAACCCAGCTTACCAACCATGTCGTTGTTGAAAAAACTGTGAGAAGATCCTGCATCTAGTAGTGCCAGTACCGTTCTATAACACACATCCCTTGGTTGTACTTGAAGTAGAATCATTGGTTGGTCATCCTCATACCCTGTGTCAAACTTTGCAATCTCAAGGACCCTTCTCTGCGGCAATGTGAGCCGCTCAGATGTACAATCGGTCAGCGTAGATGTTTTCAACCAGATAGGAGGCTCGCCGTCTACTCTTGTCCTTTGTTGTTTCCTGACTCCTCAATCCTCTTCTATGACTCTCCCCCTTTTGGCTTGTTATTGCCACTTTCTACAGCCATACAATATATGACCTGGCTTCCTACAAGTCCAGCAGAGCCGTTGATCTTGTTGATCGAAGACAGAAATCTCCATCGGAGACAAGGTTTCTGTCAATTGTGACTTTCCTCCGCTAAGATAAGAATTGTGCCTTCAGGATCACCAACCATTGGTTTCCTCAATCCTAGCATTGTTGTCAGCGCTATTAATAAGGTCGGCTGTTGCCATCATTTACGAAAGGTCGTCTTGGATGCCAAAAATGGCGATGCTTACCAAAAAATGTGCTTGAGGCCGTTGTAGTAGAAATATAATTCATCGTGGGTGAGGTCACTGCTGGTAATGATTTTGCAGAAACGCCGAGTGTACTCCGTCACCCTAGACTGCTGACACAGAAATTGGAGTCATTGGAGTCTGTCTATACCGTGTGTTAGACTTCTCTGTTAGCTTCCCAAAGTGAGCAAGTGTAGCGCGCTTGAAGTCGCTCCACGTTTCTGGTCGCTTGAGGGAGTCGTGCCACGTCAGATCAAGGTAGTACGCTTGTGGTCGACGATGTGAGAGTGGTCACATGAGCTGTTGACCCAGCTCCTTCAGTCTCCTGCTGCCGTTGGATGGCCTTTAGATCAGACCACCAACTTAAAGCCATGCTACGTAAAAGTGAGGCTACAATGTCAATTTTCTTTTTGCCATTGTTGACCCCAGCAGTGATGAATTCCACCTCTAAACTCGTCAGCCACATCCTCACAGTTGGTCACTTGGAGTTTGCTGGATCGATTGGCTCAGGGAGTGCCGGTCAAATCTGGAGTTACAAAATTCTCTTGGTGAGTACTACTTCACGTGCACAAGAATTTTGAAGCTCCTCCATTGCTCCATTGAGCTGTTGGAGCAAATGGGCGTTGAGGCTCTTGAGTCCCGACAATTTCTGGTACATGTCTTTGTTGACTTGCACTTGTCATTCAGTGTCTCCCATTGTACCAGGTGCCGTCTCAACGGTCTGAGGCAAGGGCGAAGGATTTGCTGAGCCCGAGGAATCCGTCACCGGGTTGGCCGCTGGGTTCGTTGGTGTTGCACCATTTTCCGCAAAAGTTACTACTGCCGTCGAGTTCACCTGGGGAGCATCGCTATTTGCGCACTGCTGATCCTCCATCGCCAGAGCCTTGGTCGGTTTTGCTGCTTGTTGTTGGGTGCGCTCACTTAATCTACCATTGTCGTTGCGAAGTCTGCAAATCTCTGAATGGTGGAGATGCACTGAAGACTCATGCAAGATTTTCACCAAGTAGTTAATGTCTCAGTTGTCCCTGTAGCGCCGCTACGCTCTGATGCCAAGTGTCACACCAAGCAAAACGTAGGTGGTTCACAAGGATGAGGTGCGGGACAAAAGACGATTCTAGGATTTGGGAAAATGGATGATTTCTATTAAGCAGTAAGTGTAATTTGATGAACAGTGTTGAGAGATTTGAGCATATTTATACAATGCCGAGAATGAGGATGAGGCATATGTCGGGTCCTCGGCACTCGAGTCGAGAGATACGTACGAAGTCGTGCAATGAGTGGCTGATTCAAGAAGCTCCACCAAGAATTCAGGAGACTTCAAGAATATCAAGGCACTTCTTTGTACAAGTATATCGCCATCGAGAAGTCAACAGAACAATATTGAAAATGGATATAGTTTGTGAAACTTGTGTCAACCTTTCTGGAAGGTGGTTAAAGTTGTCAGAAAATTCTGGAACGAGGCACCAAAAGTTGGGATCGTTGGCCAATATACCCTCAGCCAAATGGCATAAAGATCCTACAGTCAATACGTGGTGGGCTATGAATTTAATGACATGAAATGCCCACTCATGGAGTCTAGGGAATCGTGTACGTCAGGGATGTAATACCGGCACATTAGCAGACGTAGGCCGGTGACGATGATATCAGTCATTGATCAACTATTTGACGTCTCGAAGATAATCATAGTACTCCCGGCTATTGTGTGCGGTGTCATAGCAGTGCCACTTGACCAAATACTTGGTCATTTTCCCATGGTGTCGATGTCTGAGGATATCTTCAATTACGTACTCTGTATCCTCGTCCACTTGTACATGAGTTGGTGTCGTGACGTCTCTGCTGGGGAAGTTTATAGTGGGATCCTGTTAGTGTTTGACTTACTAATGTAGAAGACATTGTGGATTTCCATGCTGGCAGGCAGCCAAAGTCAAGCGATGATAGGGGTTTACATTTGCTCAATTGTAAATGGTCCCAACCATTGGGGTTCGAGCTTTGCAATGTTTTGTCCTCGGATTTTGATGTTCATTGAGCTGAGGAGGAAGCAATCACCAGTGTTTAACACGTCATCGCTATGACGTCAGTCAGCCGCTTGCTTCATAGCTACTTGCATCTTTCTTAGCGCCAACCATGTTTTCTCCCAAATACTAGAGTCTCTACGGTCAATGTCGACTGTGGGGATGTTGCTTTGATTCTGTAGTCCAGCCAATGTGGCGGATATTCAATGTATACCACTTCAAAATGGATTTTGCCAGTTGCGGCAGAAATGGCAGAGTTGTATGTGAGTTTGGTCTTTAGCATCTTGGTCGCCCAATCAGTGCCATGCGGCCAGCATTATGTGTGGAGAAGTTGTTCGAGCATCTGTTGGTCTGATCTGTTTGCTCGTCTGTTTTTGGATGGAATGCAGTGGATAGCTGGATCCGACTGCCGTAATGTGTCATCATTTATCACCAAAATGGCTAGTGATGCGGACGTCTCTGTCTATGATGAAGGTACGTGTCACGCCAAAAGTACATTGTTCTTTCTATGGTAAAGGTGGTCGTCGTCAGGATGAAGTATGACATTTTTTAAAATCTGTCCACCATGACGAGGATGGCATCATAATCCTTAAGGGTAGCAAGCAGTCCTGTCATGAAGTCCATGCTACTGTCAACCCACGGTTCCATTGGAACGGGTAGGGTTGGACTAGACCGGGTGGCCTTTTTCGACGAGATTTTTTGTCTTTGGTAGGTGTCACACAATTTACGGAAGGTGGACATGTTGGCCTGCATCTTGTCCCACCAATGTTATTTCACCAGCTTCTTGAGTGTCTTGTCCTTGCCAAAGAATCCACATAGACCGGTGTTGTGGCACTCCTCCAATAACATTCTTCGTAGCTTCTTCTTCTCGTGCACTGCATAGTTGAGTTCCGGCCCACCTAGCTTTTGTGACATGTACGCAAACGGTTTTTTGATCGGACACGTCGGTGGCCATGATGTAGTCTACTGATGGATCTTCCAATTGTAAGGCAGGCATCGAGGTCAATGAATTTCTCAAAAGGGTTTAACACTTCTTGTTTGCTGTCTCCCCAATTTAATTCAGTGGTTTTTCCTGTGAGATCAGAGAGAGGCTCTGGCACTCGAGCATTGTCCTTTACAAATGGACAGTAGCAGTTGCAGAAACCCAAAAGCATTTGGACTTCCCAAACATTTGTGTGTGTCGGCCAATCACTGACGGCCTCCACCCATTTCAAGTTCATGGTGATCCGTCCGTCACCGATGATGTGGTCCAAAAACTTGATCGAACAGTGACAAAATTGGCATTTCAAGAGCTTTCTAAAACATTTCTCTCTTTGTAGAATTTTGAGAACTTTTCAAGGATGTATTGTGCTCCTTTAGAGTGCAGCTGTACACCAGAATGTCATTGTGAAATGCAACAAATAAGTTTTGGAGGTACGGGTGGAATATGTTGTTCACCACCGCCATAAATGTTGCGGGGATGTTTGTGAGTCCAAACGGAATAATCGTGAACTAAAAGTGCCCACATATGGTGCGGAATGATGTCTTCTTGACGTCCTTCTCAAATATGCAAATCTGATGATAGCGGTGTTGTAGGTCAATCTTGCTGAAGATTTGGGTCCTAAGGATTTGTTCAAAAGTTTTTAAGCTCATGGAAGAGGGTAGCGGTTCCTGAACCTGATGTCGTTCAACACTCAGTAATCCACGCACATCCGCATCTCTGAGGTTTTCTTTTCCATGAAAAGTACAAGTGTCTCGTACGGTGACGTGGAAGGTCTATTGAACCCCTGATCGAGCATCTCGTCTAGCTGCCTCTTGAGTTCATTCAGCTCGTGATCACTCATCCAATAGGTCCCTTTCACTGTTGGTCTGTTGCATGGATCCATGTCTATATGATGGTTGATGTTCCATTGCGGAGGTAGCTCTCCTGGTAGTTTGTCAGGAAAAACCCCTCCGAACTCCTCGATGAGTGTTTTGAACTCCTCTGCTAGTGGTACAAACTTCTCAGGTTTTGGGGTTGTTGGTGTCGCCTTGGTAGCTACAAATTTTGCCGCTTCCCCTGTCTCATTTATGGTTAATCACCCCTAAAAAGCACACTCGTCATGAAGTGTACATAATAAACACATGCCTTTAGAAGTTTCATGGTACCTTCGTGGAAAATGCAACACAACTTAACCGTAGCGGGAGGGCCGGTTTGGCCCTCCCTCCTCGCTGAAGCGAGAGGTGGTTGCGCACCACCCCTCGAGACAGCGAGGGCTGGCCGGCAGCCAGCACTTCACTGGCCGCCGGCCAGCTTGTCGGCGGCCGGCTGGACGGCCGGCTGCTAGCCAAGTGACCGGCCGGCCACCAGCCGGCCAGCCCCCAGCCGCCGATCGTAGCCTCAGCCCGATCGGCGGCTGAGGGGTCGCGAGGGCCTCAAGGGCGAGGCCTCGTGGCCTTGTGGCCTCGCCCCCGCCCACCCTCCTTGCAAGTGAGCAAGCAAGAACAATGGGAGGGGACAAGGGACGAGAAGCAAGAGAGATGCGAGAGTCCTGGCGCAAAATTGTCGCGTGCCTCGCACACGACAATTTTGTGCCAAAAAGTCAAAAACGTAAATCGAATTTTGTTTGCGACAAACTTCGACAATGAAATAACGGAGTTACTCGTGCAAACGCACGAGTTCAAGGTAAAAACCCCCGGTTCGGGTCCCAAAACCAGGGGTAAGGCTAAAAACGGAAATGGGCCTCCCAAGACTCGAAACATTCGAGTCTCCCTGCTGTGGGTCGTTGATGACGATTGCCCCTCACTCTTGCGAAGGGGGTAAACCCCTGACGCGGACTGAGAACACCATTCTGCAAACTTCGACGACGACTTCAGAGCAAGAGTTAGAGACTCAACCCGGTACAGTGGTTCTCCGATCCAGACGACCCCCGTGACCAAGGGTTTGATGGAAACGGTGGCTACTTCCTATATAAAACGCCGCCGGAAGCTGCAAGAAGTAGCACAAATGTCATAACGGACAACGGCGTCGATTCTAAACCGTTACAAGCACCAAAAAGTGCGTTAGAAAGCTCTTTAAGAGTTCTAATTCACCCTCCCATCTTCCTTGAGCTTCTCCTTCACTCCAAGGAACCGGGTGGATTTTCATTGGACGGGGTGGGGAGTGCCCACCCTCCAAAACCACCAATTTGCCTCCATTTCAAGGTTCCCTCCTCTCTCCTTCATCCAAAGAATTGGGACATCATTTTTCCCCAAGGCCAGGAGCCCTCAAGACCTGAGAACATCCAAAAAGGAGGGAGGAAAACACATTGAGGATTTTTGGCGGCCTCCTCAACGCCACCGGTTCAAGGAAGACGCAGCAATCGGGCGCGAGACGCGTAAAAGACTCAAGAGGAGGCCAAGGAAGACAAGAAGACAAAGGGAGGACAATAAGTTAGAAGAGGGAGTGAAGGAGTTGCTAGGAATTGCTAGAACTCCTTTCCCTTTCTTTGCCCTTGTTTTGTGAGCGGTACTCACATTTGTTTTTGTCATTCCATTGACCTCTAATTTTCTGTTCTCCCAGGTACTAATCCTTGCCAATCGCCGTGAGTCACGGTTTAGGAAGACTAGTTCCAAAATCAACGCCCTTGTGCCAACGTGGCGGCCTAGGACCATAGAAATTAGATTTTGTACTTGCCTCACCGATCGTGATAGCAAGACTTTGGAGGTGATTCCTCCTCAAAGTTGTGGGGTGATCCTTACAATGATCTTCACGTGCTAATTGCATGGGCGACGAGATTGCAAGTGCCGGACCGTCCAAGACGAACAAGGGCAAGGTGGTGACGAACTCACCACATGCCCTCGGCGGACTCCAAATTATGGGAGCTGCTGCCATGAGCACGGTTGCCAAACCAAAGGCAACTGAACCGCCGAAGGCCACCGGCGCCAACCTTGGCGACACCAAGAAGCGTGCGGAGGTCGGAAAAGTGATTGACAAGCATGTTGACGCGCACGTGGAGGACCCCCACACAACGGATGATGCGATGGAGGAGGATCTTGTGGATGGGGACCCCAGCAAAGAGCACAATGCCGATGATGGTGAAGGCGACAAGGATCGCGATCATCGCCATCGTCGTGCGGCAAAGTCGAGTTGATTGGTCAAGAAGGGCAAGGCGCTCACCGCATTGCCTGAAGCTGTCGACGTCAGCGAGGCTGCCAAAAGCAGCAAAGGCGCTGAAAGCAACCACGCGGGAAGTTCCCACGAGAATGAGCAAGACAATGTTGCCGCGATGGTAATTCACGATGAGCGCCACAGGCTTGCTGAGTTTGCTGTTGAGGCGGTGGGTCGACTCAAGATAACCACCAACGGTGGAGGTACAACACCACTCAGAGGACGGGGGCGGATCCCCCTTCCTACGATGTGGCCGCAATGGGGCAAGGCAGCGCCCACTCTGGTGTCGTCGCTGATGACAGCCTCCTTTGGAAGGTGGGACTCCTTGGAGGCATGTACGCAAACTGTACCCTCCTACAGTGGGTAAAGGTGCTCGGAAAACGCGAGGCCTTGGAGACTATCGTCGATGCTCTGACGACATCAGAGCTCAAGTTTGCGTTCGCCAACCTGCTGGCCCACATTGGGCAGAGCATCACAGACCTTGATCGTGATCGCCAGCTACAGCACCTGGCGGCCCATGAGGCAAGCCGCTGATGCAACGACCTTGACAAGGCATTGCAGAGCGTGACCCAGGTGCAGATGCAACAGCAAGCGCAGCGCACTGCAGCTGCTGATGCCACTACAGGTGGCAGCGACGACTTGCCTACCTCGCCAATGTCGGGGCTTTTCATGAAGACACCCTTCCTTCACAGTGTGGAGATCTTCGAGAAGGGCGTGAAACTGACCAACTGGCTGAATCGCATGGAGCACGTTCTACGTGTCCAGAAGGCTCCAGTCAGCCAGTAGGGCTCAGCTTGAAGACAAACTCTTCAAGTATGTGGTCAAGGAGTGGACTGTGCAGCTGTCGCACCTCGAGTGGCAGCCCATGCTGTGCGTAAGAAGTGCACCATGCATGAGGAGGCGTAGCGCACCTTCCACAAAATCAAGGACTTTAGGCAGTTGGGTGGCTCGCTCGAAGCCTACTTGAGCGAGTTCACCGCACTCGTGGGGGAAGCCGAAAGCTTCATCGAGGGCGATGGGACTCAGACCTTCAAGCACCCAAAGTGCATGCTCTTGGAGTACTTGCATGACGGTCTAGCCAGCGAGAAACTGAAGGACAAAACCACCACAACAGCAACCGGCCAAGCTTGGACAAGGTGAAGGGCGTTGCGAGACTACATGAGTGAGGTGTATTCGGCAAACCAAAAGCACTACTCGGACGCACGGCCAAACGGGCATGCACAGCAAGGTCACGACATGCGCAGGAGCAGCCAAGCAGCGGGGCCGGGCCAAGGACAAGCACACTGCAAACCCTCTAGTCAAGAAGACTGGCGGGCACAAGACCCCAAAACAACAAGCGCAGCCGCAAAAATGACAAGCTGCAAGCGGTGCGTGCGCGTCGCAACACAACATTCCGCGAAGGACTCTGCCACAACTGTATGCAGCCTCCTCACTTTAGGGCTCAGTGCCCTGAGGCTGCTGGTGGTGGACAAGAGCCAGCAGCGTTAGCCGTAGCAGCAGCACCTCGTGGGCAGGGTGCAGCAGGAGGCCGCGGACACGGCCGTGGACATGGTCGCGGTCGCAGCAATGTTCTCGGCCGTGATAACGAACAAGGCCGTGGGGCGGGTTTTCCCCATCCCTGAGTGACGTTAGTGGAGACCACTCAGAGGTAAAACTCGATCAGGAGTGTGGGTTCATGTTTTCAGACGAGGATGTTAAACGATTTGAGTTTTTGACAAGCTCAAATTTCTCTGTTATTTCTCCCATCTCATTGAACCTCATTCTGCACTTGCTGATTGACATTGCGTAGTAAATCTTGCATCACCAGACGAGATGCATGACCGAACCTGCTTAGTGGTGGCAACGCCAAACACTCTACAAGAATTGTGTAATACAGTAATTGAAGTAAACACCCTCAAAGAGATGAGTTGAATCACATTTGTGGTACCTTTTGTTGATGATTTTGACCCAAGGAAATATAAAGACTGGAAGGTGCTAGCCAAAATCACACGTGCCCACAAGATGTGGATTCGAGTAGGTGAATCATGGGAGATGCGGCATCTGCCATCTAGATTCCGTCTTTATCACAAACTCGGCTTGCCATCGTCAAGCCTGTTCACTCAGAAGAGTGGAGGCGACATGACGATGCAGTTCAAAGGACACCTAGTTGGTGCTCCCGTGAGCGTACATGCTGACACTGGAGGTAATGACTCCTTTGTTAGCCTTGGCTTAACCCGACATGTTGGCCTGAAGTACGAGCCATCGAATGACGTGGTTGTCATCGGTGACAACCGTACAATACCCGTGATTGGTATTTGTAAAGCGAAAATTTGTATTCAAGGGTACACATAGACTGTCACGTTGAAGGTACTCAACCTTCTTGACCCATTTGACATGGTGATAGGCGATCCCTGGCTTCGTGAAAACAAGGCTCTAATGTGCTTTGAGTCAAAGCGCTTGATCCTTGGAAAAAGGACAGCGTCGCTTTACGTTGATTCCGAGTACGGAGTTATCGCCAACCCTACTCAAAGTCTATGCCAACTTGTCTGCAATGTAGGTCAAGAGACGTATTCAACAAGGTTGTCGATACTTCTTGGCTCAGCAGCAGAAAGTGGAGGACGATGTGAAGGTTGACATGCCACAAGAGATCAAATCTCTATTGGCGGGAGTTCTCAGATGTATTCCAAGACCCACCTGGTGGGCTTCCACCAGAAAGACACATGGGTCACACGATTCCGCTACAACCAGAGACAACTCCTTCGTTCAAACCCATGTATTGCCTTAGTTTAGCGGAAAGGTGAGAGACCAAACACCAAATCAAAGAGTACATTGCAAAGGGGTGGATTGAGCCAAGTAGCTCGCCGACAGGTGCACCGATCCGTTTTGTGGACAAAAAGGATGGTGGTGCAAGAAGGATGTGCGTGGACTATCATGTGCTGAACAAACTGACGGTGAAAAATCGATTCCCTTTACCGCGGATTGAGGACCTGCTTGACCAACTCCAAGGGGAAAAAGTATTATCATCTTTGCATTTATCTCAAGGTTACCATCAAATCTGCATCACGGAAGATGATGTGCCCAAAACTGCATTTTGAATGCACATGGGACACTATCAGTTCCGGGTGTTATGCTTCCGGCTATCGAACACCCCAGAAACCTTCCAAGGAGAAATGAACCGAATGTTCGCCAAGCAACTCGGTCAGTTTGTCTTGGTTTACCTGGAGGACATCTTGGCTTTCTCCAAATCTACGGAAGAAGACATAGAACATCTGCGTGAAGTTCTCGTGATCCTTCGGGAACAGAAGTTCTAAGAAAAACTAAGCAACTGCAAGTTTGCACAAGATGAGCTCGAATACCTTGGATACATTGTCGGTAAGGACGGTATCCGTGTCGACCCACAGAAGGTCCAAGCCATGGTGGACTGGCCACACCCGGAAAATATTAGGCAGATTTGGTCTTTCTTCGGCCTTACAAACTACTTTTGATAGTTTATGCAAGGGTATTCGACCCTGGTAGCACCGCTAACCAGGCCCACGCCAATCGACCTACACTGGGAATGGACATCTGATTGCGAGAACACATTTCTCAACCTCAAAGAGCTTCTATCCATAGTGCCCGTCCTAGCTCTCCCAGATCCATCGCAACCGTGGGAGGTTCGATGTGATGCGTCGGTAGTAGGAATCAGAGCTGTCCTTATGCATAATGGTCACCCAGTTGCGTATGAGAGCCGGAAGCTCATTCCCGCGGAAACACGATACACGACAGGGGATCAAGATCTCCATGCGGTAGTACACACTTTCAAGATGTGGCGTTGCTACCTCAAGGGTGCCAAAGGGGATGTGACGTTCGTGACCGACCATAACCCATTGGTGTTTTTCCAAGAGCAACTGAACCTGTTAAGACGACAGGCGAGTTGGAGCAAATACCTGAGCCAATTCTTGTTCACATGGGAGTATCGGCTAGGATGCATCAATGTGGCCGATCCACTAAGCCGGCAGCCAGTGGAAATCAAAACAACCACCAAGGTCGGTGGTTCTTTTTGGCCATTGCGACAGCAATCGTGCAAACACCAGAGCCCCGTGCACCCCTGCGGCAACCACCTCGAGAGACTATCCACTACAACGGTTTTGTCAACAGAATCCGGATGGGATACTATGTGGATTCTTTGTTTCAAAACTCTTGAAAGCTAGACAAGCACGGATTGGTGGAAGCTGCAGGAATCTATTGGCACGGAGAACAAGTTGTTGTGCGAGACTCAGGAGACCTTCAAGCAAAGACTATCTCCCAGTTCCACAACCCGACGGATGCAGGTCATGTGGGACCTCGAAAGACCGGACATGTACTCTCAGACCACTATTGGTGGCCAGGATGGAGTGTTGGTGTCCGTAACTATTACATGACATGCGACCCATGTCTTTGGAAGAAGGCTAGTAACAAGAAGCCTGCTAGACTTCTCCAACAGCTTCCCATTCCTGGGACTCCATGGGAGTGCGACAGCATGGACTTCATTACTGGTCTTTTGGACACGGCCCATGGCCACGATGTAATACTGGTGGTCGTGGATCGTTTGACAAAGATGACACAATTCATTCCTACACCCACTGATGTGAACACAGAGGAGACTGCTCGTCTCTTTTTTGAGGGTGTCGTAAAGTACCATGGCTTGCCGTTGCGCATTATCTCCGATCAGGATCAAAATATTGTTAGTAAGTTCTGGCAAAATATGCACAAGTACTTCAGCAGCGAGTTGCAAATGTTGATAGCGTTTCACCCTCAAACTGACAGACAAATTGAGCATATGAACCACACTCTAGAATGAATGCTTTGCATGTATGTGGACCCTGCCATGAATGAATGGGACGAATTCCTAGCACCGACAGAGTTTGCGGTGAATAACTCGGTGAACTAGTCTACACAGATCATACCGTTTGTGTTGAACAGTGGTCGGCATCCAATGGTTCCCTCTTCATTGGTGAAGAATGAGAGTTTAGGAGGACAGGTTCCTTCCCCTCAAGCCTTTGTCGAGCACATAGACTCCTTGTTACAGGAAGCCAAGGGACATCTTCAAGCTGCTTGACAACGACAGAAGGCATATGCGGACAAAAGTCCCCGCAAGGTCTCCTTTGACATCGGTGACAAAGTGCTCCTTAGCACTAAGAATCTTCGGCTTAAGTCTCCAGGGGCGCGAAAACTTCTACCGAAGTTGATTGGGCCATTTCCCATCGTCGCACGCATCAGGCTAGTGGCATACCGATTACTCCTTTTGCCGAGTATGAAGATACATGACGTATTTCATGTGAGCCTCTTGACTCCATACACGGCAGAGGAAATCGTTCAGCCACCACTGGTCATCCTTGCTGCCGATGGCCAATACGAGGTTCTTCGCCTAATTCAGCACCGAGAGCGTACTCTCCGGTCGCAGGTTGTTAGGGAATACCTTGTTCATTGGGCCGGGTGTGGACCTGGACATAACTCATGGGACCCCGAATCTCGGTTGCCCACAGGGGTGGCCAACGAGTGCTGGAGCAAGCTAGCAGATCGCACAGACTGACGCGTGTCAAGGGGCACCACCTAAACACGGAAAACTGAACAACATTCCTACACGGTAGTATTCATAGACTGCAACCATAAGAGATTCGGGATGCCCAACATGGTTGTTGCGCGGATGCTCCAGCCTAAAGGAAGGAGGCTGCTAGCCGTGCTGACCGACAAGCTGTAGCTTAGGTCCAAGTACCATGCACGTGTTCATGTTTAGCGGGTGATTGAAATCATTAACTTTTCTTTCACAATGTTGATGACTCGCTGACTAACAATCCTGCTTGTTATTCATAAACCGGGATGGTTCATAATAAGCGGGGAGGAATGTAGCGGGAGGGCCGGTTCGGCCCTCTCTCCTTGTTGAAGCAAGGGGTGGTTGCGTACCACCCCTCGCGTCAGCAAGGGCTGGCCAGCGGCCAGCACTTCGCTGGCCACCGGCCAGCTCGTCGCTGGCCGGTTGGGCGGCCGGCGGCCGACCAAGTGACCGGCCGGCCACCAGCTGGCCAGCCGCTAGCCGCCGATCGCGGCCTTAGCCCGATCGGCGGCTGAGGAGTCGCGAAGGCCTCGAGGGCGAAGCCTCGTGGCCTGGTGCCCTCGCCCCCGCCCACCCTCCTTGCAAGCCAGCAAGCGAGGACAAGGGAGGGGGACGAGGGACGAGAGGCAAGAGAGATGCGAGAGTCCAGGCGTAAAACTTCCAGCGTGCCTCGCACGCGACGATTTCGCACCAAAACCTTAAAAAACGTAAATCGAAGTTTTTTTGAGACAAACTTCGGCAATAAAGTAACAGAATAACTCGTGCAAACGCATGAATTTGAAGAAAAACCCCTGGTTTGGATCCCAAAACCGGAGACTCGGAATATTTGAGTCTCCCTGCTCTGGGTCGCTGATGATGATTACCCCTCAGTCCTGCGAAGGGGGTAAACCCCTGACGCGGACTGAGAACGCCATTATGCGAACTCCGACGACAACTTCAGATCAGGATCTGGAGACTTGACCCGTTACCTGAATTTACATCTTTCATTGACAGACATATAAATGGATTTGAATGCTTGAAGGCACAAAGATTTGTAGAAGGTTTGCCAAAAAAACTAAAACACATAATGAAATCCATGGTTAAGTGCTCTACAACTCTACTTACAGTTTGTAGTAAAAGACGTACATTTGTACCTATACATGAACTATGTTAGAAGTGTAAGGCATAACAGTGCCTATTCGGGAGGCATCTGGTTCTTTCAAAAATACAAAACCCAAACCATTTGCAAGAATACATAAGTGTACAATCTTGGATGTTGTACGATACACGTCCCGTTTTTTAGCTCAAATACATTATGACTGTAGGGGTAGGAGGGGACGACATGGTGACCAATTCAACATTGTCTTGCTTCACTATCACAAAACTCTATGGAAACCGTCTATTGTCAGCAGTCGGCGGTCAATATGTGAAGATCATTCATTATTCTTGTTTACAAAATCAACTTGTTAGATCTTGATAGTTGATATCCGTACATCGGCGGTTTGCGAGTTTGTGCAAGTGATCCCCTAGTACATTAGTGCTTTTTGCTATAACCACATAAACCGGATACATTGACCAGATACACTTCATTAATACACTCTAACCTTTTGGGGGGGGGTCATCCGGAGGCCAAGTCCCCCCCTCCCCCGAGTTATCAAAGTGTATTGTAGCGTGGCAGTGCCACGCCGACCGGTCGAAGGAGCGACGTGGCTCAAGCGGAGTCACCTGGGACTATGGGCGGTGAGACGGGATGGAATGAGGGTCAGAGAACCTCAAGTGCCGCGATTTTGGTCTAGTCGGTCGAGGATTTTTACGAATCCGTTACATTGGTATCAGAGCTCCAGGGCTCGAATTCCACATTGGGATTACCGGAGATGCCAAGGCAGCTCTCACTCCTAGTGGGGGGGAGTGTAGCGTGGCAGTGCCACGTCGACCGGTCGAAGGAGCCACGTGGCTTGAGCGGGGTCACCTGTGACTATGGGCGATGAGACGGGATGGCATGAGGGTTGGAGACCATCAAGCACCGTGGTTTTGGCCAAGTCGGCCAATGATTCCGTTGAATCTGTTACATGTATTGGGCAATTGTTTATGGTGTGTGTATCAAAAGATACGTGATATAAATATAAAAAGATACAACAATGTACAATACATTAGTGAACAAGATACATGGTTACGACAATACACGCCCCGATACACAGTCTTAATACTACCGGTCATCGGTGGAAGGGGGGTTGAGAATCCTGAATACATGGTGACCGTTTTGTTGTGTGTATGGATGCCATAAAATGTGAATACATTAGTGGTTTAGTTTTCCCATCATCATAAAAAATCCATACATTGACCAGATACACTTTGATGATATACTCAACCTATCTTGGGGGGGGGGGGGGGGGGGGGGGGGAAGCTTGGACACTGGATGACCCCTCCCCTCCCCCCCCCCCTCCAAAATGGTAGAGTGTATTAGCAAAGTGTAGCTGGTCAGTGTAACTGGTCTACGTGATCAAAGAAAAAAACACTAATGTACATGACACACAAGTATACAGAACTAGTTTCTGTAGGATACACACACCAACTGCACTACCCCAATACACTCGTTGGTTTGGGTGGGGGGTCCTGATTACGTGGCCTCCATTCTGTAGTCAGCTTTCCTCGCCTTTCAACCACAACTATCTGTTGATAATGGTTGATCGTCCATTGTCGATCATCAATTGCTTATCGTTGCATTTTGGTTGTCATTCTAGATCCTCAGTCGTTGATCGTCGATCATCAATCGTGATTCATCAGCGGCCAACAAGCGGATATACATAAGTGTATAGTTTTTTCTTCTCATCACATGAAACAATGACACCACTTCGCTACAATTCGCTAATACACTCTACCCTTTTGGGAGGGGGGAGACATCGGATCCCCTGATGACCCCCTCCTCCCCCAAAAGTTAAGTTGTATTGGTAAAGTTTATAGATTCTGTGTATCCCATGGACACGTAAAAACATACAGTAGTGTACAAGAACTACCGTAGAAACATAAACTAGTGCACAGAAATGTTTTCTATACAATACACACACCGGGTAAACTGCTCAAATGCATTTGAGGGTGGAGGGGGGGGGGGGGGCGAGTTCCGCATTTTTTTGCAGATAAAAACGCAATCGAGTGATAGCAAGACTACACTAAACATGAAGTTAATTTCCGTTCGAGGTCACGAATTCATGAAGTAAACATCTGATTTACAGATAAGCCCACTCGGAATGTTTCAAGAGACTTGCATTTCACCCACAATGTCATGTTCTTTTTGTTCCCCTTAAATTTTAACATGCAATTGCCAAGGCACAGGTACCATGCCCATAGGTTTCCATGTGAACTCAAGAAGATTAACCCTTCACACAATTTCATGGAAACAACCCAAATCTATGTGCCTGATACACTAAATGTGGCTTGTATGACATAGGGATGATAACTATACCTCCCTTATCTCCACGTGGACTAGCCACACTTGAGCTCCATGTTTCAGGTATTAGTTGGCCGGATCCATAGATATCGATTGGCATTTTTTTTCTGCCATGATTTCTGCTGCTTCTTCCACCTCTGCTGCTTCTCGTTACCGTCATGGGCAGCTCAACCAAAGACCGATCTGCTGCTCCAATCCACTTGTGTATTGTTCCGGAACATGACATCTCAGACGAGGATGATTTTGTGGTCGCTCATTGGACAAGTCTTCTAGACAATTATGTCGTGAAATCGGAGTGGTTTGCGAAGTCAGCTAATCTATATTTTTTGTTGATGGTATCTCCCTGCAAACACCCTAGTTTAGTCTGCAAACTCAGCTTTTGGACCATGTCATTGCTGAAATTTTTGTGAGAAGGTCCTCCATCCACTAATGCCGGTACCACTTTGGCAATCTTACAACCCCTGATTGTTCCTGCAACAGTATTGCTGCTTGGTTGCCCTTATACCCCTTGTCGAACTTTGCGATCTAAAGAACCCTCATCTGTTACGATGTGAGCCGTTCAAATAGGCGATCAGTCGGCGCATATTTTTTCAACGGGATAGGAGCCTTGCCGTCTGCTCCTGTCCTTTGCTTTTTCCCAACTCCTCATTCTTTTTTTGCGACTTCCCCAAATTTTCATTTGCTGATGCCGTTTCTGACAGTCGCGTGAGATTTGACTGGCAAGTCTAGCACAACCTTTGATTGCATTGATAAATGGTGTCAATATCCATCATAGACAAGGTTTCCTATAGCCATGAATTTCCTTTGCCACGATAAGAGTTATGGCTTTGGGGTCTCCAGCCGTTGGATTCCTGCATCCGAGCATTATGGTCGGCACGGTGGATGTGATCGGCTGCTGCGATCATTCGTAGAGGGTTGTCTTGGATGCCAAAAATGGCGATCTCTCACCGAATGTCCCACTTGAGGCCATTGCTGTAGTAGAGATACATGCCATTGGGGGAGAGGTTACTGTCGCTGATGATTTTGGTGGAATGTTGCGTGTACTCCATCACGCTGGACTGTTGACACAAACATTGGAGCCTGTACCATGCGTCATAATTCTTGTTCAGCTTCCCAAAATGAGAAAGAGTAGCGCGTTAGAAGTCACTCCATGTTTTGGTGGCATGAGAGATTCGTGTCATGTCGGACTTATCTGTTGGAGGGGTAGTATGCCTGTAGTGGACAATATGAGAGTGGTCATGTCGGCCATTGATCTGGATCCACCAGTCTCCTGCTGCAGTTGGATGGTCTTTAGGTCGGACCACCAATTCACAGCAGTGCCACACCAAAGCGAGGTCGCGAGGTCAATTTTCTTCTTTTCTTTGTTAACCCCAGCAGCGGTGAAGCACACCTCCAAACTCATCAGGCACATACTGAGCGTTGATCCCTTGGAGTTCATGAGATCATATGGCTTGGGAAGTGCCAATGAAACCTGGAGTTCACTCAAGAGTTACACATTTTTCTCCGTGAGCTCTGCTTTGCATGCACGCAAAATCCAAAGCTCCTCCATTGCTAAGTTGAGTTGTTGGAGAAGATGGGTGTTGAGGCTCTTGATTCCGGACAGCTTCTGGTACATGTCTTCCTTGATTCGTGCTTGTCGGCCGGTGCCTCCCATTGTGTCAGGTGTCAATCCGATGGGCAAAGGCGGAAGCGGGGAGTTTGCCGAGCCCAAGGGTTCCATCACCGGGTTGGCCATTGGGTTCGTCAAAGCTGCGCCATTCGCTGTAAAGGTTGCAGCTGCTGTCTGATTCACTTGGATTGTTTCAGTGTTTGCACGCTGCTAATCCTCTACTGCTGGAGTACACGCCAGAGACTACTGTTCGTTGCCGTTTGCGCCCCCTCCATTCACCGTTGTTGTCGCACAGTCGGCGACCTTCTGAACGGTGGAGATGCGTTGAGAACTTGTGTGAGGTTGTCGCCAGGTAGTTAATACGTCTGTTGTTCCTCCAGCGCTTTTGTGTTCTTATACCAAGTGTTACGCCGAGCGGTATATAGGTGGTTTACAGGGATGAGGTGCGAGACAAAAGACAATTCAATGATTTGGGGCAGATGGAGAATTTGTGTTAAGTAGTAAGTGTACTTGATGAAAGTTGTGGATTGAGTCAAGCACATATGTACCATGTTGAGAGTTAGAATGAGTTAATATGTCTCGACCTCGACATATGTCGAGGCATATGTTGGGTCCTCGGTGCTTGAGCTGAGCAACGCGTGTGAGGTTGCGCCGTCTGCCACGAAGTCGGAGGGGCTTTGAGAATATATAGATAGTTTTATAAAGATCGAGCACCGTCGAGAATTCAACCGAATAACATTGAACCATTGACATGGTTTACAACACTCTTTTGAACTTTCTGGAAGGCGGTCCAAGTTGTCCAAAAGTATGGGATTGGAATACCGGAGGTCGGGATAGCTGGCCAAAGCGCCCGTGGCTGGACAGCATGAAAATCCTGAGGTCGATGCGCAGTGGGCCATAAATGTAATAACATAAATTCCCACGTGCAGAGTTTAGGGACTCGTGTACGTCAGCGACGTAACAATGCTAACTGACATGAAAAAATCACGAGGAAAGCAGTTGCCTGTTTCAAGAGCACACAAGAATAAAATGTCGAGTACTCAATCTGATGCCCACTTTATCAATGTGAAGACCCGCTATTGCAGTTGTCACCAAGCAGATACGCTGATATAATGGTCATGTTCAGTGAGTACAAACTTTTTGAAGAGCCCTTTTTTGTTTTCCTGGCATTGGGGACCTTCCCACAAACGTCGCATCCGAAACCTCTGGAGATTGCAATTAGCAGCTGCCGAATCTTGAAGTGGATGCAGGCCATTGGATGCGCGAAGGATGTACATGTGGTTGGTCAATCCATGGTTGTACCAAACCAGTTTACAAGCATCGCACCAGGCCACTATGCAGCCATGTAAGCATTGTGACTGTATTTATCGCAACTATTTGCCTATGAGGCAAGTCAACAAAATGTCCTGGTTTAGCAATGTTTCCAGGCATAGCAATCACCAGATGGCAGAGATGCATTCGTCATCATAGCACCTCGATTATAGGCCTTTTGGCTATATTTGGATCTACTACAACATTGCGCATATGTGATAAAAGGCAGACGTGACTTCGCGTCGAATGTAGGGTCAAACTAGGCACCTCGCAGCACTCCATGCTTTTTTTCCTACTTAACCCCTGATCAGAACCTTGGTCCACACTGGCCTAAAATGCTTTTGTCCCAGATCGGATCACTTACTCTTTAGAAATAAGAACAAATTTCAGTCACCTTTTTCCACATGAACATGGATACATGTATATGTGTTTATATGTATATATATACATATGTTTATACATGTGTGTGTGTGTGTGTGTGTGTGTGTGTGTGTGTGTGTGTGTGTGTGTGTGTGTGTATGTGTGTACATGTATATATGTATATATATGTGTATACGTATATGCACTTATAGATATGGATATGGACTTTTTTACCCCTTGGTCGTAACCGACTGAGGTGGGAGAGCTACCTCAGTACCAAAAGACGTCCGGGGGTTGAGCCCACCCCGAAAACATCCAAATCATGTTGGGAGCAGGCAGAGAAAAGGGTTTTTCCTCCACAGGGTTAAAATTGATAACAGTCGTAACATTTAGCGAGTTTCTTTGATTGATTTGCAGAAATCCAATGTGGCGGAAGAAATCAGACTCAAGGGATTTAAGGTGCATTCTTCCTTTCTTACGACTTTGGGAGGCAAAGGAGGTGGAGATGAGCCAGATGTGGTGTTACAGAGAGGGAGAGAAGATGGCCAAGGTTATTGGGGTTGGTGAAGATTATAAATTGGTCCAACTTCCTTGCCAAATTAGATGGCAAATGGTAGAAAGATTTAACATCCAAGCTTAGTTGTATACATGCAATGTTCCAAGTAATAGGTCAACTGGGTCCATTTAGATGGAAAGCCAAGGAAGAAGGCTTGGTAAAGGCGGGTGAGGCAGTAAGTGAGATGGACGTGGATATGGATGCACATATGGACATGGATATGGATATGGATATGGATATGGATTTGGATATGGATATGGATATGGATATGGATATGAATATGGATGTAAATACGGATATGGACATGGATATAGATATGGATATGGCTATGGATATGGATATGAACATGGACATGGATATGGATATGGATATGGATATGGATATGGATATGGATATGGATATGGATATGGATGTGGATATGGACGTGGATGTGGATGTGGATGTGGATATGGATATGGATATGGATATGGATGTGGATGTGGATATGGATATGGATATGGATATGGATATGGATATGGATATGGATATGGATACATATATGGATATGGATATGGTTATGGTTATCGATATGGATGGATATTCATACGGAAATGGAAATGGATATGGATTTGGACATGCATTTGGATATGGAAAGGGATGTAGACAAACATGTGCACAAACATAATCAAATTATCTTGTGCATGTTGCACATAAACCTCAACATCATCCATGAACAAAAAAAAGGATAATGCATTCACATATCATATATTCATGTACGGCTTTTCATCAATTACATAAAATGAATGCACATTGGTATAAATTCATGCATAAGGAATTTCCTAGTTACTATGTAACCCGTTGTGCACTGTGTGTACAAAATTGAAGCCTTACATGTATACATATGTATATATTTATAGATGTATATTGGTTTGTGGTGGTAGGCGGCCTTAGAGGCCAACCCTGGCTGCACCATTACAGTGGGAGCTTACAGCAGAGCTGCAATCCATATAACCAAGGTCAAACCAGTAGGTACCCATGGAATGAATATATCCTTGGGTTATGTTCAGAATCACCTCCAAAAAGAAGTTTGACCCACTAACAATCCACCCTAAGGATATCTATTCCACTGGTCGTAACCATGTGAAATGGGGGTCTAGATAACAGTGAATCCCTGATTATTTGAAACATCCATCCCCCGGAGTTGTGTGATGTGTTAATCAGATCTTTTTGAAATGTGGGTGGGCCACTGCTTGAGGTGGGGATAATCTAGCATCAGTATTGTACATGGACGGGTGGTATGTTAGAGAGGATAGTACAGCTTTAGTTTTTTGGGTTCTGTTGTTTTTGTGCAAAGATCTTATGTATGTGTTGATGTGCTTTATGAAGC
>SZWC01001311.1:171590-187102 GCA_023375785.1 Penium margaritaceum | reverse complement strand
CCCCCCTATGTCAGTGTTGTATTGGGGGCTTGTACACGGCAGTGTATGTGGATAACATCGCGGAATGTAAAGAACTGTACACACGGAGATGTTTCGCGAAGGCGATTTAATCATAGTCTCTCATTCCCCCTTCCAAACATTGAAAATGTATTGTGGGAATGTATTGTGAACTGTATGTGATAGACAGAACAAATTGAACATTTGAGTTTACGCGGACATTTGAATTTACGCAGTGTCTCTTGCATGTAAGGTTCCTTAAAGGAAAAACCAACCTGTTTCCTGTTTGACCTCGTGGCAAAGGAATTCATGGAGAGGCTGAATATGATCGTGGACCGTCGATTATCTCGAATCGATGGTCCACTGATAGTAGATTCAATTGACTTAAATCAGTGGCATCCAACCGAGCCTCTTTCTTTTGTTTGGCTATTCAGCATTTGTGCACTGTTTGTGTGCACAAAAAGAGTGTAACAGGATCCTCTTCTTTGTTCAAAAAATCTGTCTGACTTGCAGTTGATTGACAGCTAGCCTGTCACGCGATGTACAGTGAAGCTGTCATTGCGAGCGACCGTGGATCTGTAGCTCGCTTGCGGGTATGAATCTTTTACACCCCAAGATTCCATAATAGGCCAGTCGACACTAAACAATTTTGTAGGTGTTCATTAGTTTAGCCATTTCTGTGTTCTTTCACATACTATGTCATATCTACTTAAAGCTATAGAGTGAGGCTTTCAGAACAAAAGGTTGATGACTTACATTCCTACTTGTGATTTCCATGAAGCTTCTTTATATGAACAAAGACAAATCACACAATGGCTCTGAGGAGAAGAGATGGTTCGAGGGAACTATGACTTGATCTTACCTCAACTTCCAAGAACCTTCCTTTGTGTGTGGACTTTAGGTGTACACAATTCGACCAGTGTCTGTTTGTTGCATGATTGACCATGAATGATTGGTTAAGAGGTTCCGTACCGATGATGAAGAGGAGAGGGGCTAGTGGGCAGCCCTGTTGTACACCAGTGAGAGTGGTTATTTGTGGGGAGACGTTACCACTGATGAGAAAACTGGTTCTGGTGTTAGAAATCGTAGCTTGCACCCATGAAATGAAAAGGGGGAGAAAGCCAATGCATTTCATGGTTTCATGTGGATGTGGGTGGATTATTGTTTCACAGGCTTTTTCAAAGTCGGTGAGTACAAAGGTCCGATTTTCTTTTGAGGATTGTCACCAGTTTATTAGCCCAAAGATGCATGAAAGCGTGTCTTTGATATTCCTTTCGTGAACAAATCCTGTTTGTTCTGGACTGATGATGTATGGAATGAATTTTCTGAGATGAGATGCCATAATTTTTAGTATTATATAGATTGAGCTGTGTAAAAAAATGGGTCTGTTGTCGGGGATTTCTGTGTGATCGTCCTTTTTGAAGAGGAGACATGTAAATGAGACTGTGAAGGTAGGGTGGCTAGATGGGTCTGCTAAAAACTCTTGAAAAAGATTTTGCAGATTCTCAAGGATGTTCTGAGGGTTACCACGGTAGAATCCAATTGGTAGAATGCCTGGTCGTGGGTACTTTCCCTTGGGAGAGGAGTTTATGGTGGCTTTTGTTTCATCTAGAGACATTGGAACAACCAACGTGGATAGGAGGTGTAGAGGAACTTGTGGTAAAATGAGCATGTGTGGTTTAGCAGCGGTTGTCTGTGGTGGGGTGCAGAGTTTTAGGTAAAAGCTTGAAGCCACTTCTTACATGCCTTCACTGTCACTAGTTAGCACATTTTGATCAGTTTTGAGACCTGTGATGTGGCTTTGTTTTCTTCCTTTGATGAAGCTGGCGAGGAACTTGGATGGTTTAGGTGATCCTCCTATGGAGTTGACTTGGGTTAGATTATGTAGATCAAGTTGTTCTATTAGAGCGTACTTAGAGAGTGATTTTTCTAGAATTTTCATGCTGTGTTCATGGAGAGGGTTATGTGGATCATGGAATTCTTCCTGCTGATATTTGCTTTGTTTTACATTCTTTTCTTTGGTTTTTTTTCATATTTATTTTAGTTTCTTGTGCACTAAAGGTCTTGAAATCCCTTTTAACAGCTTTGATAAAGTTTTCCAAAACCTCGCTGTAGTTTTTTTTATTATTTTGAGGCCTTGAGGACGGAGCAAGAGTGAAGTGTTCATTTTCCAGACGCCATTTCCTTTGGGTGTGTCAAAGTGCTGGATTATTGTTGCTAGAGGTGGTGCAACGTGATCTGAAAGTGCAGAAGGAATGGATGCATGTATAACTTGGCGGATGTGGTGATTGAATCCTTGGCGATGAAAAAAATGGTCGATGCGAAAGGATGATTCATGGGATGCAGAGTAGAATGTGTAGATTTCTGATACAGGGTCAAAATTTCTGAAGTAGAGGGGAATTTTTTTGAATGAAAAGGGATGTTGTGTTATTCTTGCTTGCGCTGCAGGGGTGATGGAGTTATGAGTGATTTTCCTTGGATTGAAGAGAACAAGTATGCCACTGGTGTGGACCAATATTGCATGGGATGCCATTACTTTCCAGTGTTTGAGTTGCCTATCGAGTTGGACTACCTTTTCAGCTGAGTCAAGTCTAGAGTCCACTAGGCAGCGGATGGTTGGTTTGTGCATGTCTAGGAAACTGAGAAGATGGGCCTTTTCAATCACTTGTGATCTCGTTAATGTTTAGGGTTGTTAGTGTTAGTTGTTCCATGTATGGTTTGATCTTTGACTCTGGCTCATCAGTGGAATGGGAGGCTTTTTGCTTAAGTAGCGCACCACTAGTTGGCGGGCACAGTGTGTTTTGGAGTTTGGGCCGACCAGGTGTTGTGTGTTTGATTTTTTTTCTGTTGTGATAGATTTTTCTGGAAAGGGCCATTCCGTTTGTGTGATTTAGGGGGTTCCGATGGATATGAAGGTGGTGCGATAGGACACATTACCAAGAGAGGATGGCTAGTTATGGTATGGATCGTGTAGATGTAGTCCCTTGAGGGGATTTTTCATCCATTTGTGAGTATGTATAGATGAGGCCACCTGTGTTGCAGCCAAAGGAATTTTCGCATAGTGGAGATGGGGAGGGAGGGGTGCATGATGGGTGAGAGGAGAGCGGGGAAGTGGTGGGAGTTGTGACTGGGAGGTATTAAGTGATCAGGGGTTGTTCTTTATGGATAAGGAGCATGTTTCAGATAGTTTTATGACTTGGCTGCTACATGGATCACTAGTTATGGCAGCCGATTTAGATGCATTGCAGTGGTTGACCCCAAAGGGTTGCTGGCAACTCATCGTGGGGTGGTTTGGGAAGTTCTTACATCGTAAGAATCTTAGCATGCTTTTTTCTTTTCTTTCTTGAAGTATCAGTCGCCATATGGATAGGATCCCGTGTGTGAGTGGGGTGTGTGAGGCGGCATGAGAGATGTTGGTTCGGTAATGTGTTTTGTATCGCAATTTCTTTGAGTGTTTGAAGAAAAAAATATGCCCTTGGAAATTGTTGTTTTCTTTAGAATTGGACCAAATTTGGCGTTGACTAGCTGGGTCGTGATAGGGAGCTTGAGGCAGTGTTAAGGGGAGGTTCCACAATAAGATGTAACGGTCATACATTTCTTTTAGGGTGTTTTTCTCCCTCAATTTTTGTGGATTGCTGGCGTGAGGGGCATCGTTGGTGGGGAGATGAGCCATTTGGTATGCCTGCGGGGTGTTTGTGGAGGAGGAATCAAACTGTATATTTTGCGCAATCATGCATAAAGATGGTTGTGCATGAATGTGTGTGTGTGACAGAGTTGACAGAAGGAGTTGTTCTTTTCTGCTTGGATATACCTATTTGTTGTGGATCTAAAATGTGTTTGGGATTCTTGTTGGATGTGGCTCATCCGTATAGATGGTGAGTTGAGGTCTGCTGGTTGTGGGTGTAGGGATACAATTTTGTACATGCACAAGGTTTTGGAGTTTGTAACTTCAAAACAGGGTTGGCGTGAGCTACTTAAACTCTTGGGCTGGGACTCAGGTGTTTTTTTTTTTTTCTTTAAATGACGAGAGGCTAATTCGTTGGTGTCTCGAGCTCCCATCTTGGTTTCTACGTTTGGGAGGACTCAGTTCTTTTCTGTGTTAGTTATGGGAGACCCAAAGTAGACTGACTGTTGGAAAGTAGTTTTTCTTTTATATGTGTGTGCCCAATGGGCAAAAGGGAAAATAAGTGGAGCAAAACAGAGGGCCAGGGGAGAGGCGCCACTCTCTCCCCTGACCCTCTGCCTACCTACTCTACCCTGCTCTAATCTATCTGCTGGGATCATGAGATAGGGTAATCCCATGCCTCGCCCTGTCCACTTTGTACCTGTGATTCGACAACAACACTATGACATGCTGCATATGTACCGAACAGCAATGCACAAGAGTAAGCAGTGGTCCTGAGGCAAGGGGAGGAGCGAGATGTGCTGACGTGTACCATCGACAGCAAACACCGTAGCGACACACACAAGAACAGCGGAAATCTCTCGGACAGTTATCGATTGACAATATCTTTATTGATTAATCGACGGACAACACTGTCTGATCATATCTACATCAATGGACCACGACCAAGCTATAAATGTTGATCGAAGCCAAGATCAGGGGAGGTTCAGGGCCAACCTATATTTGGACATGTGTGACTGCACCCTCAAGATGGATACCGAACCGACAAGCCGGCTCAAGACTGCATCTGCCGACTGGCACTGTGTCAGCGAGTGGGACGAATGGCGCGTGCGCAGCGAGGGACAGCCGAGCAAGCACCGGATAAAAAGCAGCGGTAGCACATTTTGTGCTCACTGTTCTCTCTTGTTTATCAAGTTCTGACAAGACCATATTCTCTCCTCTGGTGTCACTGGGTTGCTCTCTGGTGTTGTGTTTCACAACTGGTTCTTTGAGAGAAAAAGATTTGTGACTGGTGCGACTGTCAAGAGAACCTTTCAACTGGCATTCAACGATCTCAATTTCTTCATTTGGTATCAGAGCAGGTGTGCCATTTGAAAGCCCAACTAGAACTACATTCGCTGGTTGAGGACAGGAGATGTCTTGAATCAAGAGAGCATCAAACAGCTGCAAACGCCGCTTGCTTCTGCTACTGGTGCTGCCAGCCATGGCAAGCGGATCTGTGGCAGATCACTTCAAAGTGGAGGTTTTTGATGGAGACAAGTATCATGAATTCAGCTTCAACATGCGTATGGTATTCCTGGCCAAAGGATTATGGGGCGTGGTGTCAGATCCACCAACTGAGCAGCTTGCTGCCAATGCCACCGCGGAAGAATGAGCAACATGGCGGCGCAAGGAAGAACAGGCCTTTGCACTTTTGGCAATGCAAGTCTCAGAGCGACTAAAATTCCTAATCCGCGACGGCAACCCAGATCTGAACCCTCTTCAAGCCTGGAAGACTCTGAATAACAGATATGACAAGGTCGGCGAACAAGAAAAAATGGCGCTGCTCAACGAATTTTACTCCTTGAAGATGGAACCTGAGACAAAGATCGACGATCATGTGTCCCATCTCAAAGCTCTGGTTGAGCGCATTGGTGTAATGGGACACATTATTCCAGAAGCCCAAGTTGTACACAAGATTCTTGGAATTGTTCCCGAACGCTTCAAACGCACAGTTGAACAACTGCTGGTCTCACAAGAGCAGGGTCGAGCTGTGGACAGACAGATTCAGGAACAAGCGCGAAAAATTCAACAACAGGAACTTCGACTTCAACTTCTTGAAAATCCAAATGGTGGAGGAGGACAACAAGGAGCAGGAAAGGGAAATCAAGTGATTCCTCAAGCAGCTGCAGTTGTTCCAGCACCATCCTTTGCACTAACCCTTGAACGTGTCTGTGACTCTATCTTCAGAGCAGAAGAAAAACTCAGTAGAGACACTGGAACAACTGACTCAGCCCTATATACAAGGTTCCAACGCGGAGGGCCCAAGAAAATCTACTCCACAAATCCACAACCTTCTGGACATCCAGGCTATGGACAAGGGCGCCTTTTTATTTCTTAAACGCTTTGCAAAGCGTTAAAGAAATAAAAATCCTGCAGGCTATGGACAAGGGCGCCTTGCCGCAATGCACACTCCTGCTCACAATCATCACCATGTAACTTCTCCACCTCGACAGCGACAACAGGGACAAGGACCTTTTGGATCTCCAGGAACTAAAGCATTTGCCAACACACAGTGCTGGAACTGTGGTGAACTTGGGCACATCAACAGGTTCTGTCCCAAGCATGCCAGATTTAAGCCTGGAACTCAGCAGACAATGTTGGCTCAAGATGCAAGGAGTGCCTCATCCGCGTCACCTTTGTTTTCACCACGCTCTTCAGGCATGGCTGCAGGGCTGGATCAAGATGACCTTCATCTTGAAAGTCTGGACCAGCCTGAAAAGATACCTGATCCAGTGTTCAACACATCAGAAAAGGTGGCCATGGAAGAACTGGTTTTTTGCTCAATTGAAAGTGCTTTCCTCCAGGCCGCTGGAGTTCTAGCCTGGATCATCGACTCGGGCTGTACCAGGCATATGACCAGCAACAAGAACTGGTTCACCAAGTTCAAACCTCTACAACCTCCGAAGGCTGTTCGCATGGGGGATGGCAGAATAATCCTAGCAACAGGGACTGGGTCCGTCCGCATCACCATCATGGCGAAAGGCAAAACTGTCTCCCGCCTTCTTGAGGACATTCTTTATGTTCCGGATCTCTCCGCAAATCTACACTCTGTGACCAAATTGAACGACAAAGGTTTCAAGGTGGTTTTCGATCTGGACAAAAGCTGCAAGGTTCTTACACCATCTGGTGAACTTGCTGCCGTTGCCAAGAGAAAAGGGAACCTTACCATTCTTCATACAGTTGATGGGGCAGCTGATCCATCAGAACCAGAACTGTTGTTTGCCGCAGCATTAACAGATGAACCACAGATTGATATCCCAACTCAGACACAGACATTGAGTGAACTATGGCACCGCAGATTGGGACATACTGGCTATGGCACTCTCACCCGCATAGCACAGAAGCGTATGGTCCACTCATTACCCAACTCCATTACTGCTCCAGCCGCCAATGCAGTATGCGAAGGATGTCTTGCAGGACGACAATCTCAAGACCCTTTCCCAAGTCATCCTCCGACCAGGACAACAGAGAAACTTGATCTCATTCACATGGATCTCTGTCAGATTCCCACAAAATCACTTTCTGGGAAACGGTACTTTCTCGTCCTCATTGATGATCACACTCACTACACCTGGGTGCGTTTCCTTCGCCATAAATCTGAGGCTGCTGACATTATCATCGCTTGGACGAAGATGGTTGAAAACGAAACTGGCCTTCGTATCAAGTGTTTTCGATCTGACAATGGTACTGAGTTCTTCAACCAAGTTCTCAGCTCCTTCTGCCAAGCCAAGGGCATTCGCCAGGAATCTATTGTGCCTCTCACGCCGCAGCAGAATGGGAAGGCCGAAAGAATGAATCGGACACTCCTGGACAAGGCCAGATCAATGCTTCATGATGCCCAACTCCCGCCATCCTTCTGGGCCGAAGCAGTGAACACAGCTGCACACATCTCCAACCTTGTCTCCTGCCGACAACTTCCACGTATGATCTCACCCTACAAAGCCTACTCTGGGCACCGACCAGATGTCAGCTATCTCCGGGTCTTTGGCTGTCCAAGCTACGCTTGGATTCATCCCTCTTGTCGGGACAAGCTTTCTTCTCACTACCGCAAGGGAGTGCTGGCTGGCTATGAGGCTGCAGGACAAGCATATCGCATCTACGACCCCGTCACCAAAAACATTTTTTGCAGCCGCAGCGTCAAATTTGATGAGCATCTTTGCTCCGGATCCACTTCCTATGCTGCACTTCCTGCACATGTGTGGAACACCATACCTCTGACTGATTCCCCCCCTGACTTTCAGAAGGTACAGGTGGATCTTGAACCTGACGAACATGACGGTGTTCTCCCACCTGTTGTCCCTCATCTGGTGGTTGACCCGCCTGTCCTTCAGCAGCAGCACCAACCACAGGATCAGCAGCGACAGGTTCTCCGGCCACGTCAACTTTACCCGCGGGACTGGCAACCTGGTCGGCCCCCAAGGCGCTCTGCGCGTCTTGCTCAACAAGCTGGCCTTGCCGAAGTTCTGGAGACGGCGTTCATCAGTACAGATGTTGCTCCCTCTGAAGCTGCCCTTGTCACTCCAGCTGTGGACCCCGTCAGCTACAGTGATGCCCTCACCCGTCCAGAAGTTGCTGAGTGGCGCAGTGCAGCTGTAGAAGAATATGAACAGCTCCTCAAGCAACGCACATGGGATCTTGTTTCACCTCCACCAGGGGCACCAGTTGTCTCCTGCAAATGGGTCTTCAAGCAGAAACTGGATGCTGATGGCAAACCCTGCCGGTACAAAGCTTGCCTCGTGGCGCGCGGCTTCAGTCAGATTCACGACGTCAACTACAGTGATACTTTTGCTCCTGTGGAAAAATATTCCTCAATTCGGGTTATCATGGCTCTCGCCGCCAGTCAGGGCTGGCACCTCCATCAGATGGATGTCCAGTCCGCTTTCCTCAATGGTGATCTTGAGGAGGTGGTCTTCATGCAGCAGCCCGAGGGCTTTACGCAGCCAGGGGAGGAAAACCTGGTATGTCGGCTGCGCAAAGCCCTCTACGGCCTCAAGCAGGCGCCACGGCAGTGGAACAAGAAGATCCACGATTTCTTCCTCCAACACCAACTGCAGCAACTGCAGTCGGATCACTCTGTTTACTACAACGGCCAGTTCGGTGTCATCATCTATGTGGACGACCTCATCCTGTTCGGCAGTGCCATGGCCGAAATCACTGCTTTCAAGGCTGCCCTCTCCACGACCTTTGAAATGACAGACATGGGCCCGCTGACATTTTATCTTGGCATTCAGGTCTGCCAGGACCCGGCTAACATTACTCTTTCGCAGGACTCCTACGTCAAGCGCATGGCGNTCGGTGTCATCATATACGTGGACGACCTCATCCTGTTCGGCAGTGCCATGGCCGAAATCACTGCTTTCAAGGCTGCCCTCTCCACGACCTTTGAAATGACAGACATGGGCCCGCTGACATTTTATCTTGGCATTCAGGTCTGCCAGGACCCGGCTAACATTACTCTTTCGCAGGACTCCTACGTCAAGCGCATGGCGTCCAAGTTTGAGCTTGCTGCGCCACGACCCACTGCGACACCGCTACAGCTGGATCATGGTCTTACAAATGTGGTGACCACTGACAAGCTGGTGGATGCACATGATGCTCAACAATATCCCAGCATCGTGGGCTCCCTCATGTACGCCTCTGTGGGCACAAGACCTGATCTGTCCTACGCTGTTGGCTTGCTCAGTCAAGGATGCAAAGCACCAACCAAGGCGCATGTGCTGCAAGCCAAACGATGCGTCAAGTCTCTCGCTGCTCGTCGGCCATGAAGATTCGCTACACGGCAGGCTCGCTTGTGACACTCACAGGCTACTGCGACTCGGACCTATCTGGCGACAAAACCACCAGCAAGTCTACTTCAGGCTACGTCTTCTTACTTGCAGGAGGGCCAGTCAGCTGGAGATCTAAGAAGCAGTCAGTTGTGGCGCTGTCATCCACAGAAGCCGAGTACATTGCGGCAAGAGAGGCTACACGAGAAGCAGTCTGGCTGCGCATGTTGCTGGGCGAGCTTGGTTTCGACCAACTTGAGCCTACGACAATGTACTGTGACAACGAAGCGAAGATCCAGTCCTACATGACAGAACAAAGCACGTGAAACGCCAGTATCACTACGTGCGGGATGCAGTGGCTGATGGCGAAGTACGTCTGGAGCATGTTGGGACAAAAGAACAAGTGGCAGACTTGTTCACAAAAGCACTCGATCACAAACAGCACGACGTGCTGTGTGAACGCATGGGACTGTGCACGTGAGGTTTGACTCTTGTAACTCGGTCCCCCAATGCGAGGTGGCAACCGAGAGGATGCACATACACAACCTGCACACATGACTGATGCACATTACATGGATGCATGGACAGAACACATGGGCGAGCTGAGTGGAGATGGAGCGTAGAATTCATGTAACATGGCGCACTCAATGCGAAGATGCAGCCATGAGTGAGGACCAGTAAAACACAAAAGGGGATTAGGCAAACAGGGGAGGCACAGGGCTAGATTTTATTTTTGTTTTTTTTCTTGCTGTTTCGTTTTAGCCCCCTTTGGCACACAAGGGGAGGAATGTTGGAAAGTAGTTTTTTTTTTAGATGTGTGTGCCCAATGGGCAAACGGGAAAATAAGTGGAGCAAAACAGAGGGCCAGGGGAGAGGCACCACTCTCTCCCCTGACCCTCTGCCTACCTACTCTACCCTGCTCTACTCTATCTGCTGGGATCAGGAGAGAGGGTAATCCCATGCCTCGCCCTGTCCACTTTGTACCTGTGGTTCGACAACAACACTATGACATGCTGCATATGTACCGACCAGCAATGCACAAGAGTAAGCAGTGGTCCAGAGGCAAGGGGAGGAGCGAGATGTGCTGACGTGTACCATCGACAGCAAACACCGAAGCGACACACACAAGAACAGCGGACACCTCTCGGACAGTTATCGATTGACAATATCTTTATTGATTAATCGACGGACAACACTGCCTGATCATATCTACATCAATGGACCACGACCAAGCTATAAATGTTGATCGAAGCCAAGATCAGGGGAGGTTCCGCCAACCTATATCTTGACATGTGTGACTGCACCCTCAAGATGGATACCGAACCAACAAGCCGGCTCAAGACTGCATCTGCCGACTGGCACTGTGTCAGCGAGTGGGACGAATGGCGCGTGCGCAGCGAGGGACAGCCGAGCAAGCACCGGATAAAAAGCAGCGGTAGCACATTTTGTGCTCACTGTTCTCTCTTGTTTATCAAGTTCTGACAAGACCATATTCTCTCCTCTGGTGTCACTGGGTTGCTCTCTGGTGTTGTGTTTCACAACTGGTTCTTTGAGAGAAAAAGATTTGTGACTGGTGCGACTGTCAAGAGAACCTTTCAACTGGCATTCAACGATCTCAATTTCTTCACTGACCGCTTGGGTCGTATGTCAGAAAGAGGATGCAAGCTGGTTATGGGGAAATCCAGAGCTGCTATATTGGAAAAGTGATCAGTTGATGTGGATGTTGTTGTTGAAATACAAGAGCCAAAATGGCTTATTCGAGGAACAGAAAAATTTCCTACTGCCCACTGAAAACCCTTGCTAAGCCTGAGTGATTGGCTACTGCTACAATGACCTAGATGATAGATTGAAAACTGCTGGTGAGGTTGGCCCCGAGGATCCACAGCTGCTAGAAAAATGCAGAGAGAGCGAAATGCTTGCTGCCAACTGGATTTTGTGTGTTTTCCTACATTCAGTTGTAACAATAAGGTGAAGATTGCGTCAGAGAGCCCTTGAAGCTTCCATCCATGAGTCCCTTGAGGCCTGCCGAGGGCGCACATGAAAGATGCTCGAAGAGAATTGTCAAAGTTTTTTTGAAACATAGGCAATGTGTCAGTGATGTGAGGATGTCCGACGAGCCTACCAGAACCCTTCAGATGTTGGACTTCTTCTTTAGCACTGAGTGGTCACTGTTGATGTTGAAAATCAGCTTGTCCTGCTAGAGGTTGGCCTCGTAGGCGTGTCTTGCAGCGTCGTGGGCCGGTGTGTTGATATGATCGAACAGTTTGTCCAGAGAAGAGCCTTTGTGGCCTCCGCAGCAGTTGTAAGTGCACAGATGGTACTCCGATTTCCTGACAGCATTGGAAAAGATCACACCCTTGTTGGTCTGCCAGAGCGGAGCAAAGACCGAGTTGCCAGTCTGGCGCTCTGCACCAGGGGAGAAGAATGTAAAAGATTGTTACAGACAAACCACAACAGGAGCGGGTGGGAGGTTTTGTACCGCAATGGTTGTGCACTTCACCTTGGTGTTGATCTTGAAAAGAACAAGGCGGGAGAGGTTAGTATTGGATGTTTACATTCAGATCGTGGGGGAGAGCGGGGAACAGACCTTGAATCGGTTACGAATCTGTTGAGGGAACGTACTTGCGCTTTGTTTCAGTCTTGGTTTTGGAAAGGTGAAAAAAACTAGATTTACCTCGAGAAGGATTGAAAGGGGCGGTGGCTTCCACTGTTGGAGTGAAACCGTTGGCAGCGGGGGGCTCTTTCTGTACGCCGATACCTTCCATTGGTCCTGCAGGATGTGTACGAGAGGCCACTGGAGGTCAGAAACGTGTTAGACATGAAGCCTTTTTCATGGGAAAGGTCTGGTGTGGTGAGATATCCAGGAGCCGTTGTCGCATCGCACGTAATCGGCGTAAGGCTGGCAAAACATTTCAGGTAGTTTGAGTTGATTGTGCATGCCATGATTCAGCACGAGGCAAAATCCAGTGTTGATAGTGTGTATAAAGGGTAGCAAGAGGTAGTGTTTGGATAGTGAGTGGTAGTATAGCCTGCCATACTTGAGTATGGGGCGTGAGGAGCTGTAACCAACTGATTGCCTCAAATCAGCGGAAAAAACAAAGCCTGCGGTGGATGTACATACCTGAGGCTAAGGAACGGCATTCGAGAGTCGCGGTACGAGAGAACCTCTCGCGCCGTCCTGCGGTACGAGAGCTATTCGATCGTACGGCACGCTGCTCGCTGGTCGTACAGATCGAATGTGATCGAATGAAGGTAGGGCATGAATGAAATTAGCTGTCGACAGATGGAAGCTTCTTCATCGAACCATTCATGAATGGAATGCGTCATCGATGCAGCCAGTCCTGGATTTCCACGTCATGCAAACTAGCTCTTTGAAGAAGGCGCACGTGCCAGCCAGAATCCTGTAAAAACGAAGTTTAACAGAACACGGAAAATGGAGACGACGCTGCCCAAGAGAGAATCGCACTTACGCTAGGAAAACACATATCTTTTAAGTTCAATGATATATTAGAGCAAGGGTCTCGTTTCCTGAAACGTTTTCGACATAGGAGAAGGAATTTCTGCCTTTTGACAAAGAACAGCGGTTTCAAACCCACCACTACGATTTGCAAAGAACAAGTTCGTGGGTCAAACTCCTCGGGGGCACGAACGGCAGCTAGAAGTAGACAGAACGTAAGCCGCACAAATCTGAAGCATCTGCCAGCGAGGCACAGCCGTGCGTCGTTGGCCGATGAATCATTACAAAACGACAAGCAAACAGACGTTATATCAGTAGGTTTGCGATACGAACGCACGGTACGTTGCCTGTAATCGTCCTACAATCTTCCTGTTGAGGATGTGTCAACAAAATATTGTCGGACGAAGTCGATTGAAAACCCTATCCAGAAACAGGCCTTCCGATAGGGCATCCTACGGTGCTCCTGCCATCTTTTAAAAGAGACCTCAGGCAGCTCGATTTTGTAATCTAATCGCTGTAACGTTCAAAGCTAGATTAGCACAAGTTTTCGGCAACAGTGCTACGCAGAATCGGTTACAGCCGACTCTCGAGCCGCAGACAAACCCCGTAGTGCGCACTCTCGAGGCGCAAACGTCCGATTGTTCATTGGAGGTGGGCGACTCCAGGATCTCGAATGGCGTTCCTTACCTGAGGCCATGATGCTGCATAGGAAAGAAAAAAGAGGGCACTTGTCCGGCGGAAGCGAGCCGGCCTCCAGCATTATCATAGGTCCTTGAGGTAAACACTGAAGAAGGGCTTGGGGAGCCCAGACTGAAATCTTGGACGGTGGAAAGCTTTGTATTAAGGATTTGCTTACCAGTGGGAATGACGTGTCGGGCTGAGTTCCCCAGGATGTCGTTGTTGATAGCCGTGGTAGCACAGGCGTCTCCGGTCTGTTAATTTTTTTCAGTTTCTTTTCTTCCCACTTTCAAGTGAGAGGCCGGGCCATGTGAACTCTGATTTCTTGGCCGTCCTTGGGAAGAAGATGAAACAAAACTGTTTTGAATCACAATGGAAGATGGTTGCCTTGATGCATGCTTTGATGACCAGATGTGCTCACGCCGGTGATTGAGATAACCATGGATTGTCAAAGGAGGCAAAAAAAACACCCGTCCATGTGTTCATGAGGGTATTCTCTATCGATGTGGCTTTGGTGTTGGGCATATGAAAACCTCCATGAGCAGGCGTCTGCGCGAGCATCGATGTACATATCCAAATCACGAGTAACATGCACGACGGGGTGCATGATGGCCACTCTTGGGGATGGCATGTTGAATCTCGGATGCGGGTTGCTGACGTAGGATGTTGCCTCGAGCGCCTGGACAAAGTGGCAACCAGCTGGAGTCTGTGTTTGCGGATACGTGGGATTGTTGTGAGCAGCTGTCTTGGATGTGGAGTGCCTTCCATGATTAGAGGAGCCACCATGGTTGATCCGAGTCTCGGGAGAAGCTTGTTCAGTGATTCCGCGGAATACGGCGACAGCTTCTCACCAATATGAACGGAGGTGGCCGCTTTGAGTTTGCCTACCTTGGTCCTCGTTGGTCGTCGGCCTTTGCCGCACCAAGTGAAGTAGGGCCCAGCTGGGGAATGGCTAAATGAGAAGGACACATCCTTCTCATGAAACGTTGTCAAAGATGCCGAAGGTTCTCTGTCGTCGTGTGCTCATGTTACTGGCTTGTCTTGATGTTATTGTGGATGGGGGGCCCCTCAAGCATGAAAGGCACAATTCCTCCTCCACCAACATCCATTTTTCATGGCATAGTCACTCAAGCAAAAGGTCCTACCGAGATTCGAACTCAGGTCACTGGATTCAAAGTCCAGTGTGCTAACCACTGCACCATAGGACCACGCTTCCATAGTGTCATATAACATTATCAACATGCAAAACACATTGTAGCGGTTAGCCTACAAGTTGGGGTTTGTCCGAACATGCGGGATGGGTCTCTCGCCGGACACAACAATTCGTCTGTCGAACTCCACCTCAACTTCGCTCGTGCTCCTCACAAACCTTTTAGACACAAAACCTCCTCACGGAAGACATCCGACAGAAGAAGACATCTGACAGACGGGGAGTAGGCTGCTGTAGCGCGTCTCTCGATTGGCTGCTCCACGTGCGGCTGTCGGCACCTCGGCTTCGAAGCAAGGAAGCCCACAAAGCGCAGCACAACGTGCGCAGAAACGCGCAATCCATCCGCACCGAACGTGCGGATGGATTGCGTGGAAGTCGCCGAAATGGCGGCCGCCTTCAGTCGGACGGACAGTTCCTCTCCCTCCTCCTCCTCCGCCTCCTCCTCGTGCGGCTTCTGCGCTTTCGCGGAAGCCGCCCTCGAGGGCGAAGCTTCCTCCTGCTCCTCCGGCGCTTTCGTGTGGGACGCGCGCGCTGCGCAGCGTCTGAGGGGCGACGCGCGCGTCGTGGGCTGCATGGTCGGCGCGCTTCCGCACCTTCGGCAGCAGAACGGCGTCAAGGGACTTCCCCTGGCTCTGACGAGGGAGGAGCTTCAGGTATGGAAGAGGCATGGGGGGAAACGGGGGGCTTGGAAGGGGAAGGGTGGGGCGCGGGGAGAAGGGGGGGGGGGAGGGGGGGGCG
>SZWC01001311.1:143713-159100 GCA_023375785.1 Penium margaritaceum | reverse complement strand
GTGGGTGGATCATGAAAGGTCATGAAAGGGGTAGCACCTCCACTCACATGGGGTGAAGCTATCAGTCAGCATTTCACTTTCTCCTGTGAGGGTTGTCAAGACATTAACCTGAGTTGGTCTGCGGCACAATCGTCCTTTCCAGATCTTGTCGTCAAGCAGCGTCAGATGTGGCTGCATCGCCCACGCGGGTTACTCGTCAAGCACAGGGGTTGCCAAATAGCGTGGCAAGAGGACAGAACAATAGGAAAGTGCTCATTTCTGAAAAAACATTTCTTCTGATCCAGAAGCGGTTTTCTTCTGATCTCTTCCTCCCCACAACGCACATCTCTCTCCGTTTGTCACTCTGTCTTTCTGCTGCACCAGCTGGCAACCCCAATGCTTCCACAACTAAATTCCTGATTCGGCTGCCACAAATGTTCCCTAACTCCAGGACCGTCCACTCTTCCGTCTGTTGGAGTGTGCAAGGAGCTGGAGTCGGTCTGGCAATGACCCCTGTTGGTTGTTGGAGGGGACAAAACACGAACAGGGGCCAGTGGTATGTGGTCCGGCCGTTCGAGATCATTCCACAAGTCCTCTCATGGCCCCGCTTCATCAACTATCTGGAAGACACACAAAAACGAGTGGAGAAAACAGCAGCTACACGGGAAGCAGTAGCGGCGACAGCACCGGCATGGGGGAACCAGGAGACATCCCTATCCTTGGTGGTTTACCCCACAATCTGAATATCATACTTAGCCACCGGCAGCACAAGATATGGTAGGGAAGGTGTTCAACCCCAAGGCAAGAAGACGGCGCGCAGACTGACAAAGTTGCGCCACGGACCACCCCGTGAAGTTGCATGTGGCACAAAAGAGTTCTCAGCAGAACACCCAGAATCTTGTGCTTGCAATGTTCTTAGCTGGTGTCTTATTAAAATAAATGCGGTATGGAAAACGTGTCGATGTAGTATAATGGTTAGTATCTCCGCCTGTCACGCGGAAGATCCGGGTTCGATCCCCGGCATCGGCGATTTCGCTTTTTTTCGGAACTCCACTGTGTAGGAGCCACCGCCGGGTACTTTCCCCCTATACCGTACTAGCACTTGAAAGGTTGAGCAAAAACAATTTTAGTTTCTTCATAATAGAAGTTGTGCCGATGGCTATTTTACACAAACACTTATTCTGGGGTGGCAGCTAAACACAAACACAATACATATCTGTCGGGTGACCTCGTTCAAGTCCTGGCTCGTACTCTTTGTGCCGTGCATCATTTGAACATCGAATTTTGAACTTGGCCCACCGAACGGCGGCGGCTTTTGCGCCAAGGCACACGGCTAGGCTCATGTGTCGCTTCTTGTGACTCGTGAGCCTGAGCTTGTCTCGGTTTGCTCTTTTTTTCGGAGCGAAACCATGAGCAAAAAGGTATTTTAACACAAACACAAACTCGAACCCGACAATTTCGCACAAACACGAAATAATGGGTATAAAATTAATTTTTGAACCTTTCAAGTGCTAGTACGGTACGTTGTGGGCTTCACCAGAGGACTCATGACGCGTCGACGTTGTTGGCACATGCACCCCGTCATGAGTGAACCCACAAGAGTTGGGAAAAGGCTCCGAAGCCGTACCTGGCAGCGCTTGAGCAAACATGCACGAAATAAATCTCGCGGATTACTTGGAGCAGTACGAATGATCTTTGTGCTTTTACCTTCAACTGAACGAGGAAGAACGAGAGTGTGACAGGACCATGCCACAGGTACCCGCAACAGTGTAGTGTTGGGGCCCTGAACAGGAGGAGAGGAGAATGATTCGACCTTTACCTGGCACTCAGGTACGGCCAGCGGCGTCCTCACAGGTTGCATCAGCCCAGAATCGAGGGAAACGATAGCAGCCGCCTACATCATGCACCATGCAGCGCCGAAGGAGGACAGGGCGCAAAACGCCAACTCGAAAACGTGCTCAGCAGGATTCGAACCTGCGCGGGCAGAGCCCACAAGCTTTCTTGTCTTGCCCGATAACCACTCCGGCATGAGCACATGTGCAAAAGTTAGAAACCTTTATCAAAATTTAACGTTTGACACACATTCCTCATTCGATATTTGCTTGCTTAGATGAGGGTGTAGTGATGTGTACATGGATCTGAGTTTACAGTGTGACAGGGTGATTTACTGCCACCAAACCAGTTGCGCACATTTCAAGTAGTGACAGCATCATTCAAGCGATCGACACCGCGGTTTGCACCATCTTCCTCTCTAACCGCTGGCGACGCCGCGGTGGCAATTCCGCAGCTCCACCCGTCTGCTTTGTCATCACGCGACGATTGACTGCCCCGGCTTTGGCGGGTGCCCCAGTCTGTCCCATTCCTGTTCAGCCCTACGATCTCGGCCAGATACCTCTCCCAATTCGGATGTACACGCGCACCTGTTCACACCCACCCAGTTGCCAACAATCATTGAAAGATGGGTGCGACTCTCTTGCACGGTGTGCAGAGCTCTCTCAAACAATCCTCATCTGGATGGAGGACGACCGAGCTGTTGCGTGGCTGCACAACAGCCGCGCGACGGGTGAGGTCTTCTCACCCTGTGGCCCCGGCGTGGAGGTGTTTTCACGCTGGAGTCGCCGACAGTCTCACTCACATCTGGTGGGTCGTCCCCCGGTCGCCAGATCCGAGACTCCTTGCGCTCGCCGAGGCCAACGACCGTGGAGTGCGGTTGTCGAGGGCTGTTGACCCGCGGCGCTTGCAACCTTCGCTGCGGTTCGAAGTAGTTTCGACGCGTCAGTCCTCGTCACTGGAGCGCCGCGTGCTTGTGCGCGATTTTGGCGCACGGGCAGTTTGAGAGATGCAACAGAGCCACCGCAAATGCGAGGACAATTCTCCGGGGAAGAGACCGGAAAACCTGAACACAGCAAGAGATGGGAGGAAAGGAAGGCATGGTGTGATAATAAATTCCGAACAGGAAAGAGCGCCCGGCATGTCCCATGTAACCCAAACTCTCGCCACTACTCACCTGCGGATGCGTGTGGCACATGTGTTTGCTGCTGAGAGGGACGCAGGGCAGGACGCAGAACGACTACCGCTGCAGCCAGAAGTATAGTCGATCGTCACTGAACCAGCCGCGTGACCGTGTGGGTTCACCATGCCAGCCCCATTCTGAAAGGGTTAGCTGGAGGACGCCTCCGTCCCCTCTCTGTCCAATGTGACAGACAGCGCGAAGCTCCCAAATACCGTGGAGGTCGAAGTGAGCTAGTGCGGCGCCACGTCAGTGTCGGATCCGTGGCCTGTCGTGGTACGCTCACAGACAAAGATGCCAGGTGCACATCGGAACGTCGGATGCTGCTGACGCCAAAGGGCGGCTTTCAGCGGCAGAACGGGGAAGTTGTAGGCAGAGCGACAGGTAGTCTGTGGCGGTAATGACGACCGTGTGGCGACGCCGATGGGAGACAGAGCCCCAAGGTGCACCCCATGCGGTGTTGACGGGTGGATTCGGTGCACAATGGATAGCAGTAAGTTCGTCGCAAGGCAACTACCGGGAATAGACTCGCAACGAGGCGAAAGAATTGAATCAACGGCTGAGGAACGGAATTACTGGAGCAGTCCGAGAGAGGCGGGTAGGAGGGGGAGGGGGTTGGGGGGGGGGGGAAGGGGGGATGAATTCGCCAAAGGAAAACGGCATTGGAGCTCAGGAGGGCGACTTTGGGGAGCTTCAAACAATCAAGGCCACGTGGGGCATCGCTGACCGTGGAACCGACCGACTTTCCATCGCAAACCTCCGCTTTGAATTCTGAATGTTCAAATCCTATGGGTGATGCCAACCTCCATGTATGAAGCCTTTTGCCTTGAGAATCTCCTCTGCGGTGAACACGTACGCGTTCTGACGATCGGAGACTTGTGACGGACGAAACGGATGTAACGGCAAATGTCGAACTCCTTCCTTCTGCACTTTTCTCTTCTCCCCTGGTCTTAGCCTACTGAGGCGGGCTGAGCTGCCTTAGCACCAAGGAAGACTTCCCGTGAAACCAAGCCCTCACTAAGATTATCCTATGGTGAACGGTCAATATCTCTATGATTCCACCGTAAGGGGAATTTTCACGGAGAATATCCTGGTATAGTTGATTATCTAAAAACACTAGGGTTTCTTATAGTACATTAGTGAAATCATTTCACAAATTACAACTTTGAACGAGCTCATCTAAATTTATTCATAATAGGATAAGCGCACCCACTCCTAATACATATCTTATCCAATTATTTGGAACATATGCAATGATGTTTCCAAAGAGGGGAGGACCTTTCATGGGGGGTCTAGCCGTACACGCGCTCCTTTTTCAACCAATTTATAAAATTGGGCTACTCTTGTCCAAAAAATAATTTGAATTCGAGGAACAGCAACAAAAAAATGGAGGTCCACTTTTCAAGAGTAAATCGCCAAATGTTCACTGCTGAAAAAGTGAGTATTGAGGAAATGTTACTACTTCGCATACCCACTATGTTGCCCCGCCTAGTGAGCAACATAGCGGGTAGCACGTCAATAACGAAACATGAAACCATTCCTAGTGTGTGCTATGTGGACCTCGTGGCAAATGAGATGGCAAGAAGTCCACACATTGGCGTGTAATCATGTAGTGGTGGGGATTTCATGATCATGGTTGGTGATTGGTTTGGTGCTTTGCCATGTGTGCCAAGTTTCCAGTGAAAAAGTGCCACACATTGCCCTCCTTTGTGGATTGGATTCCCCCGTCATAGTTCGCGATGTCCGCGAAAAGTTAGCGATGTGAACCTCAAGTGTTATCGGTGATCTGACTTCCTCCTAGCTGAATAACTCACACTTGCCCAACCAACGTTCCATGAAGGTTAGCGAACTACGAATGCTATAGCAATGTGATGGCATATCGTACAGTTCATGGCAACCTCTTCGTCTGTTGCGACTAGTGTGTCGCGTAACATACTACTTCCAAGTCGTCCTTTATTCACACCCCAAACCATTCTCTTGGCTCCTGTTTAGAGTTCAAACCTCCTATTCACACTGTTCATGTTTAGGATGTTGTTCCTATGCGACATTTGAAAGGTGACGGTCATTGCCAGTGTCACCACTACAGCTACTCCTAGATGAATACAACATGGTTTCAGATAGCGTGACAAAGGCAGTTGCAAATGGACCAGGCCGATGGGACTAAGTCGGTTCATGGGGTGGTGACGACCTGTCGCGGACATCACCCATCTTGCATTCGCGCGAAGTTGCACCTGCATGGGCTGCCACTACATCAGACTTCGACACTTTGTTAACGCGGAATAGGATGCCAACTTGGATCTCATCACCTCCTGAACCGAAATCCATGGTACAGATTATGGGCAGGAGCATGCCCTCCGTGCATTCGCCTAATCATCCGGATCCCTGGGAGCCATGGCTCTTCACATAGCCTCCAAACCCTTCGTGCTCATGGAAGTGGGTAATCCTCACATTAATTCAAGAAATCATTCCAATTCTAACCAGGTTAAGCTTTCCCAATGATTTCCCAATACAGCAGTGCATGGTTTCGTGTCTTTTGATGTTGTCGAGAAACAGACGGCCACATGTAATGAATGTATTCATGTTCGTTTAAAAAACTCTGTCCAGGACATTGATCCAGTACAAGTACATTGTTAACTTCACACGTTATGAGCTTCCAATTGTCAACCCTACCTCAGATTCATAAGATATTCAATTGAAGTTATATGACCAAGAGATATTCTCAGTGTCGTATATATAATTTAAGTAATCAATAACTAGTGGAGAACCGGTGCATGTTTGCCTTGAATCATGCAACACATGATGTACTGGTCACAATTATGTCATCACGTGCTTCACTCAGAACTAATGTAGAAGAGCAAGTACACCATCATGATTAATGAATAACTAATGAAGCATCATAATTGCGTTGAATCTTGTAACATGTTTTACATTCGACTACAATTAAAGCAATCATTGATCACTTTTGTTTAACTGTGTCATACTAAGTACATCCTAGAGATCTTTGAATTATGGGAATGGAACTTAACATGCATGCATCAGATAAAGCAAACCGGAGGAGCAAGGTCACGTGAACTAATCGACACCTTCCGTGCACAAAACTGATGACTTCATAAGCAAGGCACTCAGACCTGTCGCTTAACTCTTGACATGACACTCATCTCCAAAGGGAAACGCAAACGTGCATGTGCATGAATTGGCCACATGAATTCTCTCTCTCTCTCTCTCTCTCTCTCTCTCTCTCTCTCTCTCTCTCTCTCTCTCTCTCTCTCTCTCTCTCTCTCTCTCTCTCTCTCTCTCTCTCTCTCTCTCTCTCTCTCTCTCTCTCTCTCTCTCTCTCTCTCTCTCTCTCTCTCTCTCTCTCTCTCTCCCCCCCCCCCCCCCCCTCTCTCTATGTCACCTAGGTTTGGGTGGGATATCTGTAAAATGACGAGATCTCCTCTTGTGGACGGACAACCCATGCCATGGGCCACCTGTGATCTAACCCTGCACCTGACCACTCTTAGCCTAGGTTGATTTCTGCAAATGGTCCTCTCCACCACATGGATCCGCCTCACCTCCACACATGTCCGAAACACGTAATTCATGTGTGTGACTCACGAGATCCATGTCCTCTGCACCTGATGTGATTTGGCCGGCATCATCACGTCCTGCGCGAGTAGTTTTGCGGCCATGACAACCATCTCCGCACACCCCCTGACGTGTAGCAAGGTTTTTAGCACTCACAGTTGCAACATTTTGTTGAGACAAGGTAAGAGGATTTGTGCAGCATTTTGGTGGATGTCCAGCTAGCCCAGAGTGGCCACGGATACACTCACATTTCTGGTGCTCATGGCATTCTTTGTGCTTGGACCTAGGTCGGCCAGCACCGCGCTTCATGCCTCGGACGGGTCATCGTCGTCCTCTTTGGAGTAATCATCTTACCAAGCACATAGAATTATGGCTGTGCCAGCATGAAATGGGTACACCAAGAAAAACCATGGATTGTAATACTTAACGTACCCATCAGGAGGATTTCACACCCATCCGTTGTCATCGCAAGGAGGAGCGTCATCCCACAGGCGATGTCCTGCAGCGATGAGTAGTCAACATCATTAGAACATGACGACTAGGCATTGAAAATGGCCCAACTGTCAGGATCCCTTTAGACGACGAGAGTGGCCAACATCTCATGGTAAAGAACCATTGCTAACCGTGCAAAGGCTGACAACACGATGGGAGGGAAGAAAAATGAAAAAACCCATACATAGCATGCATTTGAAACCGGATCACTGAAGAGGGGGAGCATTTCATCTATGTGGATGATGTTGACGAGTTGGAGCCGCATCTCAAAAGATCCGCCAAAAGGCGCCGTTAGCATGCAAATGTGGACCGGCAAAGTCCAGGAGGCCACATCTTGCATGGGCAAGATTTGCAAGGGGTAGACCCCGTTCGCAGCTGGTCGAGTTGAATGATTGAGCTTGGTGGCACACCGTCCGTTTCCAAGCGCTTTTAGGACAACTGCATGATAATGAGGTCACCTTTGTGTTATTCATCGGAATCTGAACCCTCCTCCCCCCGGGCAAATGGGCTAAAAAAGCACGGGTGAAGCATCATCTTCTACAAATATAGAGTATGACATGAATCGTACTGAATGTGAAGTGGCTCCAATGGACAATTGGCCAAGTTACATTGTTAGCTTTGTAGATTTTTCCTTAGCAAACTGAAACATAGAAAACAAAGCATCCTCTACCCATTTTTCCAAAGAAATCAATACTCAACCATAGAAAACATGTTTGTTTCAAACAGCGGGCACGATACGCATGATCTTGTGTGCATAGGGAAAGCTAGGTAAAGCAACCTCGTCATGGTTGCAAGCTCAACACAGTTTATTCCGTGAAGAAAAACGGATTCTGAGTTCATGAGAAGATTGCATTAATCTCACAACCATGTTGAGATTAGAGTGCTGAGCAAGTTAATTCCAACATCTTTAACGTTGGAAGTGAGGAGCTACCTCTCTTTTCGGGAAAGGCCAAAGGGTTTTCTGCTATATTTGAAGGGAAATCTGTTGAATGCTATGTACTATTCTGCAATCTCTCTGATTAAAGGCTTTAATTATTTGAACAAAGGGTTATTATCTTGACGATAGTCAAGCATTTTTTACAAAAGCTATGAATCCACTTTGCTACAAGTATGGCTGAGGTAGGCCACTTTACTCACAGGCCACATTTAGATTTGGGGTCTACTGCGGTCACCTGCCAGAAAATTCAAACACCAAAGGTAACATTTTTCCGTGGGTTACATGATTGAATGATTTTAAGGAGGAGAGTGTTGGTATGTTGCAAATGAGCATCGGATGGTGGAGATATGCAGCTATGGTAGAGGAATTTAGAGTTAATAATTGCTACAACCACACTGGTACTCATGGGAGCTTTGAACTTATGCCAAAAGATTTCTAAGCCCTGCATTCAACAAGAAGTGAGTTCCATAATCATGTTGATTGTAAGGCAGGCAGGAACATGTGAACATGTGACTGAAAATATGGGTGGGAGAGTCAAGAGTTATGAAAGGAGAGTGCTGTAGAAAGGAAAATGAGTACCCATGTAGATGAGGTATTTCTTGCAATTATTTGTGCATAAGCCTATAAAGTGAGCATATGTACAAAGAAAACATGTTGGCATATCTATCTCCTCTCGAGAAGAGAGGATACGTGTTGAATCATCATTTTAGTTGATACAATACCTTCATAGGTATGGGGTTATTTGTACACCAGAGGTGGTAGCCAAGTAGGTGTGCTATGAGTTCCGTAGAACATATGAATAAGGGGGTGAGAGGGAAACCTTATCGCACTCTTGAGTGGAGTATGAAATTCTCTTTGAGATGACCATTAACGAGAAAGCAGGTAGGATGCTGAAGGAGGTGGGCCCGTAGTACGAAGACCCCACAAATGGCTCAATACACAAGGGTTGTGTAGAGGTGCTGCCAATTGGGGGGATTGTATAGATTCTAAAAATGTTCTACCAAGAACATGCCATTGTAGACGTGCGAGCAGACCAACGATAAAGGTCATAATGTTGTTTTGAGTGCGTACTGGATGTTGCATCCTCAGACGATGTGGCTTAATCTTCATTAACAGTAGAGAAAGGCTCTTTCAAATTACACTTGGCTAGCAGCTTCGACAGTGTTTTGTATTAAACATTGTTGGAGCGATAACTTCGCTCAGTGAATGCTTTGAAATGGTGTAGTTGGTTTTAGAACCAGATCTCTGTACGCAATGAGTGTATATGGCATGTTGGTCCAGAGAATGGAGGCGACGCACCATGAGTGTGGCACCCAGGTGGGTATCCTCACCACCTCCGGGACTCGTGCTCTTGTGTGATTGCATCTCCCCTGGTCACATGGCCCACATCATCTCTCTCAGCTAATTGTTACAATGGTTACTATCTGTAGAAGAAATACATTGACACCTTCTTAGAAAGCCCAGATCTGTCCTTCCATGTAGGGCCTTTCAGGATATTTCTAGGCCTGCTAGCAGTGTGGATTTGTTTGACATAACTTAGGGCTGCCCAAAGTTGGTACAAGCCAAACTGTTTCTCATAGGCGAGAATAAGGACGAAAAGGTCTAAATGAATTCTCGAAGAATCCAATGCTTTCATTTGAATGAAACAATATCTGAAGAATGAAAAAAAAAAAAAAGGACAAGTTAGCACTATGCATAAGGAAAAGACAAGAAATCACAGAGGGAGAGGAACCTAGAAAATGGCACAAGATAAAAAGAATACAGAAACTTGACAAAGGCACGCTAAGCAATGGAAAATGGATTTTTTTTCTCTACATACATTCAGTGTTCTTTGAAAACATCAATAGTCAAATAAATATTTGAACCCAACTTATTCCCATTGGCAATAACATATGAAAGTATGCTCATTTGTATGGAACAAATGATGTACTTTGAAAAACCTAGGAAAAACTCCTAAAGCATCATTTCATAGACATAAACATCCCGGTAAAAATGGATATCACAATGAAGTAATGTTTCGCCGACTATACACACTACACTAGATATCTTGACATCACAATTCACCTCAGTTATCTTAAGTATTTTTAATACACGAGTGTATAATTTTGATAAAATATTGTCCAAAGTACAAAACACGTCTTGGTAGAGTTTCCTCATACACTTTCTCTTTGGGCTCCACTCTATCAAGAAGTCCCACAACTATCACTTTGTAATCACACCAGGGACATGTAATCAAAGGCAATACACAAGTGTATGCTATTCATACACTAGCGTTCAACCCGTAGTACACTTTCCCATACACTTACCTCATATAGGTTCCCCTCCTCTCCTCCCTTGCCCATAGACCTACTACTCTCACCCATACACGGAGGAATGTGTAGCAGAAAATACTACACAAGTGTATGTATTTGATGCACAAGTTCTTGAATTCTAGTTCACAACCCCATACACTCACATCATGCACTTTGTACCATCCCCATCCTCAAATGTCAAAAGAAGAAATTTATATGATGCCTCACATTTAGGATTGAATGACAAAAACTACACTAGCGTACATGTATGCTACATGCATATCGTAACCACAATACATTACCCCATGCATTTTCCCCAAACACATTTATCTCCCACTCCATACCCCTATCGCCCATACATCCACTATTCTAAACACAAGTGAACATGAAACTTCCACCTCTGAGATCATCTTCTAGGAAGCCTCATGTATGTAAGGCTATTTACACAGTTTTCTCACTGTACAAAAACTCAGTGATAAGTTATACCTCGTGATAGGATCTGCATAGTTGGGCATGATGCAAAAATCTGTAGTGTACCCACAACAAGCTACAATTGAGGTGCCATGTATGGTACTCATACAAGAATTGCTTTACGCAGGTCAACATGAGACAAGTGGACAAAAATCGTTGAATAGTAGAAGCACAGAGCTACCATTGTACATTGGCAAGCAATTTCTCCTTTGCAAACACGAGTTTCTTACCTTTGAGTTGCAAAACTCCCAGGCTCATTAGCTCTAACAACGTGGTCAGCTTAAGCAGCAAAGTGAGGCCTTGCAGCTCAATCCAGTTTCATCAGTGTCATTTCAGCCATCTGCACATCTGCCACAACTCAGCTCTCCTTCGGACATGTCAAAGCCCGTCTGCCCTCACCTGATGAATTCAGCTTCATCTGCTCATGGAGAAATCATCCAGAAAAATATGGTGTCTCTTGAAGTACCAACGATGGCACCATTGCAGCAGCCAAAGCATGCAGCACTGCCACCGGGCTTTGAAGCACCATAGTTAGCAGCTGACGCCAGGAAACAATGCTTCCAAAATGTCCATGAGATGACATCACGAGGGTTGGCATCACTCCATGCACTACTTTGCAAACTGCAAGCAGTGAAGCCATCGACAGTCCAGGTTGCTAGTGAGCTAAGGCAAGGAGCTAACTTGCAAGAGCTCATGGAGGGAGTGATTAGCCTGGTAGTGATAAGCATCAGTTGCAAGGATAAAGAGATACTGGTATTGGCACTAGTGGTCGGAGAGTTGGACATCTTGTTGAAAATCCGCAAGCTGAACGAGGAAGCAGAAAGCGGCTCTGCATCACAGACAGAGTTTTTGTGCTACATTATGCACACAAAATCAAACCAACAGTATGCTAATAGTGTGGCTGAGCAGCAGAGGTAGACGCATCTCAAGTGGCTGCACAACATGCCGAATCAAAGTGGTTTTATTTGGTAGCAGGCAGAGGTTAGCCTTGGCCAAAAAACATGTGCCAAGCTGACTTCTCAGCTTGAATGGAGCTAGCATGGTAGCAGCATGCACTGCCAATACAGCAGGTGGCCAAGGCGATGTCAGCCAACAACCTGCAAGAGCAGTAGTGATGCTAAAGGTGCTCGTGCATGGAGCCACAAGCATATGGGAGCTTAAAGACTGAGCTCACTAGCTGCACTTGAATCGATGCACCATCGGTACAAGAGGAAGTAGCATGGTAACAAGCTTCTCTGGAGTTTCCACTACGCTTCTTCCTGGGATCATTGGCACATTAGTGACGAGCGCATGAAGGCCGAGTCCCTTGTCATCAGCCCAACAAGTACTTCTTGCAATCGCAAATCCCATTCCATGAATCAAAGTGGGAAATAATGGAAAACAAAGAAGAGAAAAAAGAAATGAGACAGTCTGATTAACAAAAAGAAAGAGAGGAGCCCAATTCAGGATTTTCTTGGAGCATCAGCATTGACAACCAAAAAAGAAGCACAAGCGTAGAAATTTTCATGATGCAATGGATTATTTGGAGTAAAGGTGTGCCTAACTGTGGTCGCACACATCATCAAGGTGCTGCTTAGCGATTATAAACAGGTGTGGATCCAGAGGCGATGCACAACAAAAGGGAAAATCTGCATTGGCAACAATCACCTTGTCAAGAGTACATCAATGTCTGCAACATCAAGACATGGCTATCACAACACCAGTAAGTGATGCATTTCGTATCCAAGGAGGTCTCTGCTCTCCATGTAGCAGCCAATTGAATCTAATTTCCTGAATGCATCAGCACATTGGGATCGGCAGTAGCCAAAGCAGCCATGAAATCGTCAGTAGCAGATTTCCCTAGCAGAAGCGATGGAAAAGGATATCTTAAGTGAGGGGGAAAAAAGAGCAAAGGTGTTGTTCAAGCCTAGGAGCGCAACACATAATGCAGCAAGCTGGGAAGACAAAAGAATCCTGCCACAGAAGCAGGTGGAGGAAGTGATCCTACCACGTGTCAGGTGGCATGAAAAAATGGAGCAGCTGTGCTCTATGAAAAAAATCCTGCCAATGTGGTAAGTGGAGGAGAAAGTGTCAAAGAAAAATCAGACACAATATGCACCTTGGAAGCAGACGGGGTCCTTGTCCTTTGATTTCCACCTGAAGGCCAGGATTGGTGGAGGGGCAGGTTTAGTCCTCACAACCGCAAATCTCACTCCTGACGCAGTGTGCTTGATAGCAACCGGTCACGCAGCAGCAACTAGAGCAGTAGTGCAATAGTTGCAGCAACTGCCCAAGTGAATGGAAGGATTACAAAGTCCAGGAACGACCTTGGTGTAGCTCCTTGGAATCATGAGCTACGTGGCTAAGATAATCCGTCATGCAGATTGGAGCTATAAGCTAAAAATGTTTACAATACCTTACAAAACATGGAAGCAGCAACCAACAGCAGCATTTGCAGCTGTGTTAGCCAAAGGAAATGGGAGGCGGCTAAGGGTGTACACCAAGACTTGATCCCGAGACTGATCCCAGACTCGCGAGTCCGAGTCCATCGTCCATTGTGTTGACGGACTCGTGAGTCCCGGACTCGCGAGTCCCGGACTCGCGAGTCTGGGGGGGGGAGAGGGGGAATCAGTCAACATCCAGTTCAACCTCTGCGTGTACTCCAAATGCGATCGATGTTTTCCTGCTCGGGTACTCCTGCCCTGGACCTCTCATTGGCTCGGTCAGTCACCCCCAAAAATCTATGGGAGTGACCAAACCCTCTCCTGCAACCCTAGGGTTTGAATCCCAGGAGCTCACTTTGCATGTCAGTGTTGCACCTCTCGGTGCACGCTGCACCTCTCTGTGCACGTTGCACCGATCGCTAGGGTTTCACCCATCTCTCCACCCGTCCCTCACGGGACGGACAGGACGTGTGAGGTTCCACCCACAGCAGCCATTGCTCAAGTACCGACGCAATGGCAGCACTAGCAGCCACAGCTGCAGCAACAGCAGCAGCTCCCGTAGCTACAGAAACAGCAAGCCTCTAGCAATTCCGCTTCCAAGCCAGGGGGTTCGCTTGTTCAGGCAACAATTAACGCCCATGGACGTGTGGAACGACAAAAGCGGAAGCCTAGCGTGATATGCAACCTGATAACTTACGTGGTCATTGCAGGGTGAGCCGTGGGCTGCATATACGCTGTGCCCTGCTTGGACCGGACTGAAGGGGATGCTTGTCTTGAATGACAAAAACACGTCAAGCATGTGGAAACTTGTGAGGAAGGAGCATCACGAGAAGTGGAAGGAGCTGAAGGGCTTGGAGGCTCAACAAAACCTTCTTAACGCAACAAAGAAGGCTGCTGCAACAGCTGCTGAGATGGACGGTACAAACACCATGTTTGCTCTGGGTGCCGCGGGTGTAGGGCTGGTGTTCAACAAGAGATACTTCCAGTCTTGCATCTGGAAGCATGTTTTGGACAAGAAACTAATGTTTCTGAGCATGGAGCTTGCTTGGCTGAGGGTGGCCTTCCTGCACTGCAACCCCATTGCCATCTTGCCCGGGAGAATCACTCTCACACGGCTCATCAAGTCATGTGCCACTGCATTCTGGAAAAGGCTGCGCAAGATGTTTGTAGTGATTGTGTTTGGGGTGTCTTTCACCACGGACAGGTGGCAAAGTGACGCCAACCACAAGTACCTAGGTGTGACATGCCACTGGATTGCTGAATTGCAGCTAAAGAGCGTTGCCTTGGGGTTTTCTTCTTGCTCAAAGGAAGCATCAGTTGCCAGTTTCTTTGATCACTTCTTGGCTTTCCTGAAGGAGTGAGGTCTATGGGAGAAGATCTACTGTTTGACAGTAGACAACGACACTGTCAACAACAGCATCGGCGACAACTTCTTGGTGCTGCAAAATGACTTCTTGACAAAAGATGAACACATCAGATGCATGGGGCACGTGTTGAACCTTTCTGTGAAGGATTTGATCACTGTGGAGGAGGTGGATGAGCATCTGTGGGCAGCCAGGGACATTGTGAACCATGTGAGCTACTCGGCAAAACAGGAGCACTCGCTCATCACCGCATGCCAGGCCCGCAGGGTGAGCTATCTCTCCCTCCAACTTGATACACCAACGAGGTGGAGCAGCACATTGGACATGTGCGAGAGGGTTTTCAGGATCAAGGAGGTTCTTGAAGAGTGGTTGCAGTCACGGGATCCGGCCCTAATCCTGAGTGGGCAGGGTTGGGAGCTGCTCGGGATGGTCATCACCATCTTGAAACCCTTATAGAGCTTCTCCGACAACATCAGCGTGGAGCAGTACCCCACGATGTCCCTCATGCTTCCCTTCTTTAGCACAATTCTGCAGAAGCTCTTTGTGTGGCACGTGAAAGCTGCAAAGGCTGCGGAGAAGAAACAGAAGAAGCAGTCGCTAGACTGCACCAAAATGTTTCTCATCACACTGCAGCTTGGTTTGGCCAGCTGCACCGACAAGGTGCACTGTTTCTTTATGTTTTTTGTATTTTCTTTATGCTCAATTGTTGTTTCCTACCTTGCTTGGCTGCCTTACCTTTCTACTCAGTTGTGGTATGCACATCTCACTCGTGTGTACCTCGTGTGTATTCCTACCATGCAACTATATGACCTTAGCTCTCTCTCTCTCTCTCTCTCTCTCTCTCTCTATCTCT
>SZWC01001311.1:119035-143639 GCA_023375785.1 Penium margaritaceum | reverse complement strand
TCTCTCTCTCTCTCTCTCTCTGTGTGTGTGTGTGTGTGTGTGTGTGTGTGTGTGCTCGTGCACGCTTGTGTGCAGGTGGAGAAGTACGTAAAGGCAGCCACGATACGTCACGTGGTTGCCACGGTCGTGGACCCATGGTTCCGATTTCGGTTCTTTGAGCGCATCCACAAGGTGAAAGCTCTTTGGGGTCTGTTCTGCTGCATGGTGGTTTTGCATGGTGTATGATTGTCAACTTCATGTTTGCCTTGTTCCGGTTTTGCAGCTGCTGGGAATCAAGTCTAGTGTGGAGCTTGAGGTCAAGGTCCTCGAGTTCATGAGGCAATACTTCGCGCGCATGCAAGAGAGGCACAGAGAAGAAGCTGCTGCTGCCGAGGCTGCAGCAGCAGCCAAGGCCACTACTGAAGCAGCCACGGGTGACCAAGAAGACAAGGACGTGGCAGAGTCTAGCAACACCCCAGAAACCATGGCAACTGTGACCGGCAGCCAACACCAGCTGAGCTCTCCAACAGCAGCAGCAGCAAAGAAAGGGCATGGTGAGCAGAAGCGGTAGAGAATGCTCGATGCTGCCTTGCAGGACCCCATGGATGCCTTGTACGAGGAGCCCAAAGCGGAGGTGCAAGTGGTAGTTCCAGACACTCTAAAGCGCAGGTGGAGGATTACAAGAAGAGTGCTAGGGGTGGCAGGAAGTGCGACGTGCTCAAGTTTTACAAGAAGCATGAGGCACAGTACCCAACCTTTGCACTAGCTGTTCTGGATGTGCTCGCCGTTCCAGAAACAGAGAACCGGGATCATCCTCCATGTCCTTGACTGCTGCTAGGAACATTCAGATGTGAAACAACTTGTTGATCTCCACATGTTGCAACTTAAGACATGGTTTGCTCTCTGGAATGCTGTTACAAGCCAAAGGTCCAAGGGTGAACCATGGGCACACATGTTACTTCTCTGCCCAGCCATGAACTGCCTATCAAAGGCCAAGGCCACAAAATCGGTCGAGTGCTGCCTTAAAAGCTCTCGTTTTGAGCCTGTTATGGTTTTTTGGGGGTTTTTTATCTGCTTGGAGCAGGTCAGGTGGAGCTGGAAAAGTAAGTTTGGGAAGGTTGGATTCACCTAACCAGTCACCGTTGAGGTTGCTTCATGCAGAAGCAACCTCCCACAGCCCAAAGCACTGTGGATCACATGCACATGCTTGGTTGTGCAGTGGAAGGCTCCAGAAGGTTCCACTGACGTGGCGCTTGTGAGGCCGGACCGCTCTTGGGACTGCCTGCTTGGGCCACCACCCTGCTGCTACCACCCCTAACCGATGAGTGTAAATGCTCACCGCCAGTCTAAGTTTCCTGATGCTACAGCCTCATGCTGCCCTTGTCGCTTCATCCACGTACTTCAATGATGCTGCTTTACTGCTTCTGCCACTTACTTCAACCACATCACTTCTTTGCCTCAGTTGTGGCATGACGGAGGCAGCCATTGTGCTCCTACATCCATTCTTGGTCGTTTTCTTTTTTGGGTCTGCCATGGTCCTTGTGCACTTCCATGGCGACCATTTTTCTTTTAAAAGAGCTTTCTGAGCTCGCAGTTTGCACGCCGCAGCAAGCAGCTCATCTAGGTCGGCGAGGTCTGCTTCCATTGATGACGTCAACGTGTTTCACCACCGCAAGAGGTCATGTCCACCTTGTACAAAATTGAGACAAGAGCTGCTGAAAAGAGGATTAAAGCAGTTGCCTGCTGCTTCTTGTTGTTGCCTCCTTAGCTGCTACCATTGCTTCCCTGCTGCTCCTGCTGCTGCTACAACATCCACGGCTGCAACAACTGCAGGTGGCAGAGGCTCCACAGGGGCAAGAAGTAAAATCACCCTCTAATCCTTTTTTTCCATGGGAGAGGAAACCCAAAGCATGATTCTGATTTTTTTAAAACAAATTATGTCCTATAATTCTTTTTCCAACCACCACATAACCTACAATAGACATGGGATGCCGCCTCTAAGGGTGTACACAAGTCCAAACTCATGATTCTCAGGTGAAGAATCGACCCCCGAGTCCGAGTCCATACCCAGACTCGGACTTGCGAATCCGGTCAAAGTAACTTGCAAGTCCAGCATTCTCCCAACAGCATCACTTAAACCAAGAGAAACCTGAAAGTCTCGTCTGGTAGCAGGCCGTTTCTCTGGGGCAGCTGATCACCTAATTCTCTAGTGAAAAAATGCAGTTGTATTTGCATTCATGAATGCATGTCTTAAGGGAGATTTTTTGAATGTGCGATAACTTCACCGAGTGATAGATCTGAAATGGTACATTTGGTTCAAAAATCAGAGGTTTGTACGCAAAGTTACGGATTTCTATGTGTAAATGCCCAGGTGCGCCTCGGCCAGGAATTTCCTACTCTACAGGCCAGATTTAATTCAGGCTCCAGGTCCAAGGGGAAAAAGGAGCCTGGATCTTTGTGTGTTGCATGCACGGAAGGTTTGTGAAAGCCGATGGACCCATCCTGGTCAGCAGCTGCATAGTGCAAGCAAGCATTGCTAGCTACTGGGATATGTCCTGTCAGGGTGGGGTTGCACCTGACTGAGCAGTTGGGATCACCCTGCATAAGTAGCTGCATCAGCGTGACTTAGCAACAAAATTCAAGGCCTGGAGTGGGGACCCCTCTGCATTAATGCATGCATGCAAGACACTGCACTGCATGAATTCATGCATGCACAAATCAACAGATGCATGAAGAACCAGAAGCAAAGACCGCATTACGTCAGTGGCTACATGCACAACTCAGCAAATGGGACCACTTTCAAGTAGAAGCTTCCATAGAGAGGAAGCTACATGCTATGGAGCGGAAGGATTCCTTGCGGAGGAAGCTACAACCCTATAGCTGGATGGTTCATCAGTGTAGAGAGCAGTCGACTCAGGCAGTTCAGTAACTCCAATTCCATACACAACAGTCTGTATGTGCCAGACAACGCCTCAGAAAATGACTTTGGAGACACTCTTTCACTTGAATACCCTTGTAAACCGAGTAGCCTTTTGCCAGCCTGTGTTGGTGGATGCCCCTGACTACCCGAAGGCCTGACTACCTAGAAGAGGTGGCTGGACCAATTTCCAATGCTGGAGTAGCCTTGCTGAAGCCGCCTCTCTGGGAAGTTCTGATCTTTGAGCCAGGATATTTGTCTAGGTGTGGAGCCTATAGTTAGTGTCCAGCATCAGATCTGCTTTGCGATGTTGATGTAGTCTGGACGGAATCTATTGATGTTCCCCTCTGACGATCTAGTGAGCCTGGCAGCACTTTGCCAGCTTGGCTACGAGGGCAAGAATTATTGTAACAATCCATTAGGCCTTGCAATGGCTAACAGCATGGAGAGGAGGCAGCCCTGACAACCTGGAGGCTATTGCACCTGAAGTATGATCTATCTGAGACCCTTGCAGGGACAGCCTTAGCGGCCTAGTAAGGTGTCGTGCCATTGGATTGATGCAAGTTATGTCTGAGAATTGAGCTGAGCTGCATTTTGTCACTGTTCCCCTCTACTATGCTTGTAATCGATGCTATTTTTGCTTGCAAGTTCAATATCGGGCTTTCTCTTCTTCAGTCTGTAGTGAAGGGTTTGCCTGCTGGGCACACAGATCATGGGTAGTAGCAAAGATCTCTTGCCACATCAGATCACACTGTGAATTCACACACGTTTCAAGACCTGAAAAAGATTATGTAGAGAATTCTTAGAGTATTTCATAAGGGTCACATTTCTTCTAGGCGAGGGTAGTAATGGAGGAAGGAAAGTGAGTGGGGAAAGAATCTTCTAGAAATCCCCTCGCAATTCATATCGATGAGGTGCCTTTATGAGATGGATGACTTCAGGCTGTGTCTTAAAATGCAAATAATGAAGTATGTTTTCTTAGTCTGGTGAGAATGTCAGAAGGCACATGCCTTTTGCATTGTGGCAGGAGAGAAGGGGAGTTTTTGATTTGTGTGTGTGTGTGTGTGTGTGTGTGTGTGTGTGTGTGTGTGTGTGTGTGTGTGTGTGTGTGTGTGTGTGTGTGTGTGTTCTCTTCTTCTTCTTCTCTCTGGTTTTTGCTAAGTACGTCAGATTTTTTGTGTGTGTGATGAATGGGATTTCAGTTGGGATGAAGTGGAGAGAACTATCGGATTCTTGTAGTGGGAGGATGGAAGTGGCTGACATAGGTGGAGTTGTATGATGCATGGGGAGGGAGGACGCCATAGAGCCTTCCAAATTTATCTTAAGGATTTCTCCTTTGCTGTATGAGAGGACCTTGGGAGTTATATAGTCTTGATGCTGATGTTGGACACCATGAAAGTGAGCCAGGGGAGGTGGGTCCAGGTTATCTACGTAGGATTTTTGTATTTGCAAAAGCTGGCTTTCTATGTGTTTCATTGTTTTGCATTCACTGGTGGGTTCATTGTAGCAATACTGTTAAAGACTTGTTATGATTTCTTATTTGAAGAGGAGCCAATGTTATTGGATGAGAGGAGGATTATTGAGTGAAAGTAACAGCAAAGAAGCGATGTTTTAAGTTTCATAACTCATTCTCCATGAAGGGCCGGTGGAGAGGGGGGAAGCAGGGTTACAATAACGGCCTATGTATTGTCAGAAAGGGATGGCATGTATGTTGTATGCGTAATGCACTGAATTGGGGTAAAGAGTCGCAGATGATGGTAAATGCGGTCAAATCTAGAGTGGGAATTTTAGGGAAGAAATAAGTCCATATCTGTTTGGATGGAGGGATGGATAAGGAGGAAGGTGTCTACGACACCAAGGTTGGCAAGCATAAACACAAGGATTTTTGCTTCCGGATCATGAGTTGCGGATACACAATTGATAGAACAAGAGACTGAATGGAAGTCACCAATTAGCAGAAATTGAGAAATTTGAAAATTTTGTGCAGCTCATCCCAGACGAGAGGGAGTTGTAGAAGACTGTATAGGCATAAATGGAAGCAACGGGGAAGGTTATAATCCTCTAAGAGATGTTGAGAGGGAACTCACAACCAGGTATGAGCACTATGGGGGATGATGTTAAATGGAGTGCCTTCCAAGAAGGCTTTTGAGGCATGAAGGCGTAAGGCGCGCCTCACTTAGCACAACGTGCATAAAAAAGGAAAAGAATATGGAAAAAGCTACTCCGGCAGTTCATGCGCAATAAGAATGTGCACCCCCAAAGATAAATGGAATGAAAAAAAGGAAGGGAAGAAAAAAAGGAATGGCCGTTGAACCGTCCATGTGTCACATTGCATACATCAGGCACAATTACGGCCCACAAACTAATGCCACCATCTTTGAAATGTCAACAGACATTGAAATTGGGTGGCGGGAATTGATGGTTCTGTTTGATAGTCAAAGGGTTCCATCATGACCCCATTGAAGTTTATGTGGGGATGAGGGTAGGGGAGTCTTGTTGGTGCGGATACTCTTTCCATCCGAATCCCTTAATTTTTTTTTTTGTATTTTTTGTTTTGGTTTTTTCTTGCAACAATGGTGGCCGTACGGCTACCTACAAACAAAGTTAAGTCAAAACACCTTCTAGGGGGAATGGGGAATTTTAGAATTGTAGAGATTGAAGTTTGCGTTCAAACTGGCATAGGTCAAGCGGGTGTAGCAGTTTCATAACAAGATTTATATGAGTACCTAATTTGATGTATTGCAACATGTCTACCTTCAAATTTTCCTATTCTTTCTGCAGATGGACCAAGAAGTATCAATAATCTTATCGAGTATCTCTCTTAACCTGCATTGTAGACAAGCTAGTATGCACTTTAAGTCAATTCTGTGACACTTCCGTTAGAGTGAAGCAACATCGTCCCTTTCAAAGGATCACATAAGAGCCTTGTAGCCAGGGATTACCTAGAATTATGTAGAATGGGTCGAGAAGGTTAAGTACCTGCAATGTGACACTCTTTGTGTACCCTTGAATGTAAGGTTTTGCTTTGCAGGTACCAATCACAAGTACTATGCGGTTATGACCGACAAAAATTACGCCATCTGACGGCTTGTAATTCAAGCCCACCTATCGGGTAAAGACAAGATTAACAAAGAAACCATCCTCTCTATTTTTAGGTAGCACGTCTATAAGAACACCAGCTATGTTTCATTTAACTGCATCATCATGTTGTCTCCACTCTTCCAAGTGAAAGGGCTTCATAGCAAGCCAAATTTGTGGTAGACACGGAATTGGTAGGCTAGATGCTGTGACTCCCACGATTCACATACTACTGTTCTCATCTTGTGGCTACTTGTGAATTCTGTGAGCAACTTCTGGTGTCCAAATCTCAGTGGGTCAAAATCATCAACCAAAGGTATATTTAACATAATTGAGCATATCACTTTGAGGCCATTTGTTTTAATCACTGTGTCACAAAGATCTTGCACAGTGGTTGGAGCTGCCAGCACAAAGCAAGTTTGAACATACATCTCATCCAGAGATGCAAGGATTGTTTGAGAGTGACCGGTTGTAAACATTGACTGATGTCCAAAGACAGGACAATAAACAACAAAGAGATTCAAACTCATGAGAAAGCCAAATTGTCTTACAACCTTTTTTTGAAAATTGAACCACATTCGTGATAAACTATTACCCTTGAGTGGTGCCCACTAATGTCACACAGGGAAAACCCATAATGCGTCTGTCCGTTTTCATGGCCGTGTCACTCGCCATAGCCACGACATTACCCAGGTTCCTATCCATAGCCACCTTGTGTAAGTTCACACAATGCTCTAGTTGCCCCTAGCGCTACGGTCTCTTGTCCGCCATTGGCTTCTTGGAGGCAGTTCACCTTGAAATGCCCAGGATGGAGGCATTTCTGCCAGGGGCCTTCATGGAAGGCCATGTTGAAATGCTTATGCTGCATTTTCATCTCCTCGTTGTTGCAATAGCTGTTGTGGTTGGGTGCCATCTATCTTCTTTTCTTCTTGACTGGGGAGTTTGTAGGCTACTTGCCCCTAACCCCACTCCACTACTTGGCTGTTCCTCTAGCCCCTCTAGTGTCCATGCGCATATCGAGGCCTTACTATGCACGAGCGATTGGTTATGCATCTGAGTAGTGCTTTGGGTTTGTCCAATACACTTCACTCATATAGTCATGCAACATCCTCGAGCTTGTGCAAGCGTGGCCGGTTGGCATGGTGGTGGTCTTTTCCTTCCGCTTCTTGCTGGCAAGACCATCGTGGAAGAACTCCAATAGCAAGCACTCTGGGTACTTAAAGGGCTGGATCCCACTTCCTATACAAATGTGGTGACCTCAATCAAGTAGGTCACGAGCGAGCTATCCAGCTGGTTGAAGTCCTCATTCTTATGAAGGCGCGTTGTGCCATCTCGCACTAGGTGCACTCCCCATATAGTACTTCGATGACCATTGAATTTGATGAACAAAAATTCGCATAACTAATTTTTTTGGCTGTTTCACTATTCTGAAAATATGAAGGGTGTTTGTTTCAATTCTTCTGAAGGGGGTAGTAGTGTAATGAATTTGACAAATAGGGTGTTTGCGGGTTTTCCCGATGAATAACCTATATAAGTGTTGCTTTAAACCAATTCTCTTCGAATGACTCTACCATTTTAAGTTTCATGTAGTCTGATTTAACCGCTCCGAACTACGAACGGCCTGATTGGTCCAAACCGGCTTGTCGGAATGGACCAGCCTGGACAGAATGGGCCAGTTAAATCTCTGGTCGATTCCAACTGCATGTGAACTCATGCCTCATATCTTGCTTGAGTGTTTTCCCTTGTGAATACACTCGCATGAGTTGAACCAAAACATAGAAACATTTTTTTTAGTCCATTAAATTTGACGGATGATCTTAATATGTATTTAGACGATACTTTTGAAACTAACAAAGGTTTATTTTCACGTATTTCAACTGCTAGAAAACAACATTCATATTGAATTGAAATATTTCTAGGGTACAGCACAAAAAGTCTACTGGGGCATGGACTCGCACTTTAGGTGTAGCTTCTATTCACCCCATTCCTTGAGCATATTCTTGAAGAGTTCTTCCTCAAGGGGCATTGTTACAAGGTTGTCCCACTAGCCCACTGGGGCTCTGTGGACATGCAAAATCTACTCCATCCTTTTTTCACAATCAATCAGCTTCATGCACTTTCTAAAGATCTCCACATTCTGGAGGAAGGACATGGTGATGGAATTAGCACATACGCCACGCTTTGGCTGTTGCTGCACCCGCATCTAGGTCACACTTTGTGACACCTTCTTTAGACCGTCACATCGGCGGGTTGCCTCGTCAGAGGCCAGATGTTGTAGATGGCAATCACCATTGAGGTTTGTGGAGGTTTAGTAAATCTTCTCCATTTCATACACGGCACAATCAGTGTATAGGAAATTTGAATGCTGGTAACTTCTCCGAAATTGTCTTGGGAAGTATTCATCTTTTGTTCACAGTAAGAGCTATGTCTGTTCTACATATTCCATGAAATATGAATGCAAAATAGTTTGACCACAAACAACATGTAAAACAAAATGTGTTTCTACATTAGTAGAAGTATTCTTGCACTAGGTCTTGCTGTGTATTGATTTGTAGATACTCAAACGGCGGGTTTATCACTGAAACATACTATCATCCGAAACGTTGCCATCGAACACGTTCTTGAAATATGTACCAAAGTTGTCATCTCGCTCTCTTGCTATCAGACTCCCTCTCTCCCACCCCCCCCCCTCCCACGCCATCAAGTGTATTGGGCGGTTGTTTCGGGGCGTGTATCATTGTGACTATGTATTTAGTTCACTGGTGCATGTACATCACTGTGTTTCTTTACATATACATCAGATACATGCAAGATATACACTTCATTATTGTGGGGAGGGTGTCAGCATCACTTCTTGATCTCGCCCCACCCCCTCCAAAGGGCTTGAGTGTATTGGAATAGTGTAGCTTGTGAGTGTATGAAATTTGTGTGATGGTCAAATGATAAAAAAAAAACTTGTGCATTCAAAGTCGAATGCACATCTATGCACCACCAACGCCAATCCTCGACAATCCACGATGTTCATGTAACAAAAGAGTTCTCATATAGAGGGGAGAACTTACAGCAAAACGGTCGCCACGTAGTTGAGAGCTCCCCCACCCCCCCACCCCACCTCGAGAGGCCACTAATTGCATTGGGGAGTTGCATCGGGGAGTGTATCTTTGCGACCATTCACTTTTTTCACTAGTGTGTAGTACATTAGTGTCCTTTTGTACTTATCCATCAGATACACGGACCATATACACCCCCCCATTTAACTTTTGACATTTGGAGGGCGGGGTGTTATGCGGAACGTAGCATAGATAGTGAACAGGTAGAAGTTGCGAGACAAAACACAATCTAGAATTAGGGACACTTGAGCAATTCATAATTAGCGGTAAGTGTACTTTGATGACAAGCGTCGAAATGATCCAACATATAGTCATAAGTGTCGAGCTACAAATGAAGCATAGATGGGGTCGTTGGGTCGTATGTCAAGCAATGCGTGCAGAGTCGCGTTGTGAGTGGTCAGATCTAAGAAGGTCCACCGAGAAGTCGGGGCTCTTTGAGAATCGACGGAGGAGGTGCACGATGCATCTTTATAAATCAAGACTCATTGTGATTCATAGAGAAGTTGACTGAAAGGTCATGACACTTCTGTTCGTGAGGTCACAAGAGTGGTCGAAGCTGTCAGAAGGTTCGAGAATATTCACTTGGGGCAGGGAAGTTGGCTAGCTTGCCCTTAGCCGTTGGAGTGAACATCGTGGTTCTTGCGACGTGATGGGCTGTTTTTGTAATAACGAAAATCACCACTTGAGAAGAATAGGGACTTGTGTACGTCTGGTATGTAACACTTCCCCCCCTTTTAGCTGCGACGTCCCGACACGCATGTAGATGTGGCTCAGAGATGGCGGTAGTAGCCGTCCATGAGATGATTGACGTCTTAGAGGTTTTTGTAGGGTTCCCAACTGTTGTGCGCGGCGTTGTAGCCGTGCCACTTCATGGGATATTCTGTCATCTTGCCTTGTCGGCGATGGCCGAGGATGTCCTCGATAACGTATTCTGTGTCTTCATCCACTTTGACGAGAGGCGGAGGAGGGACATCTCTGCTAGGGAAGTTATCTCTGGGGTCTCGATGGTGCTTGTTGAAATGGAACATAGGATGAACTTGCATAGTGTCTCAGAGTTTGAGTTGCGCAACCACGGGGGTTTACATGTGCTTGATCTCAAACGGTCCCCACCATCAGGGTTCGAGCTTCGAATAGTCGGATCGGCCGAGCTTGATGTTCGCCGAGCTGAGGAGAACTTTGTTGCCAGCGGTGAAGATGTCTTTGCTACGATGTCGGTCAGCTGTTTGACTCATCGCTGCTTGTGTCTTGATGAGGGTTTGTCGTGTTTCCTCCTAGAGAGAGGTTAAGTCTCCGCATTGAACGTTGACCGTGGGAATGTTGATGTGGCCTTGGAGTCCGGCTGGTGTGGTGGGAAGTTTGCCATACACCACTTCAAATGGGGTTTTACCTGATGCGGTGGAAACTACGGAAATATACGCAATTTCAGCGGTCAGGAGTTTTTGTGCCCAATCCGTCCCATGAGGTTTGCATAGTGTTTGAGCGTTTGATATCTCTGCTTGGTTTGACCATCAGTTTGAGGATGAAATGCCATTGAAAGTGGAATTTTGCTGGCGTAGCGAGTCATAAGTTCGTGCCAGAAATGGCTTGTTAATTGCTCGTCTCTGACGCTTGTGATGGTTCTTGGTATATCGTGTAGTCATACCATGTTGTTTAGAAACAGCCGTGCTGTTCCCTCGGCAGTGATGATGGTCGTTGTCGAGATGAAGTGGGACATTTTAGAAAACCTGTCAACGACCACAAGGATGGCATCATATCTCTCGGGTGTGACAAAGTCCATGGAGATGTCTGCGCATGGTTCGTTGGAACAGGAAGCGGCTGCAAAAGTCCGGGTGGGCTCGTACGATGAGATTTATGTCATTGATAGGTGTTGCAGCTTTTGCAGAAGTTGGCCACGTTGGATTGCATCTTGTCCCACCAATAGTTTTTTGCCAGCTTCTTCAGCATCTTGTCCTCTTCAAAGTGTCCAACGGGCTCGCTGTTGTGGCATTCTTCGAGCAGCATTTGGCGGAGTTTGTCATTTGGAGGAACGACTACTTGGCGAGTGCAGCAATGTCACCAGTAGGGTGTGTCAAACCAAAATTTGGCTTTATTATATTTGTCGTACTGGTTGTAGACTTGTACAAACAATCACTCGAGGTATGGGTCTTGCTTTAGCTGTAGGGCTGCCACGCTCACCATCAAACCTGGTCAATGGCCGAGTGTGTCCGCAGGATTGGTTTTACTTGGCTAGTACTCGATTTTGTAGTCGAACCCGGACTCAAGGACCTCCATCCATTGGGTTTGACGTTGGCTGAGATTCGATTTTGTAGTCGAACCCGGACTCAAGGACCTCCATCCACGATGCATCGGTGACAATCCAGGTGGCATCGCCACGTCTTGAATGCATGCACGACCACCATCTCATTTTTTATACGGTGTAGTTGAGTTCCAAGCCCGTAGCTTTTGGGAGATGTAGGCGACCGGATGCTCGCCGTTGGCGATTCCCATGATCATTGTGGTTAGGAGGTTGCCAGCCGTATGATTCATGGATCCGAGCATCGTAGTTCACGCTGTCGATGTATTCTACTGCTATAATCATCCGTGGCAAGTCGTTTTGGATGCCAAAAATAGCGATTGACTGCCGGATATCTTGCTTGAGGCCGTTGTTGTAGTGAAAACAGAGTTCGTCGGAGGCGATGTTTGCTCCAGTGATGATCTCGCAGAGTCTCCGCGTGTACTCCACCACACTGGACTGCTAACGTAGACGCCGGAGTTTGTACCGTGCGTGACTTCTCGTTCAGTTGTCCAAAGCGTGCAAGAATTGCACACAAATACTTGTTCCAGACGGTTGGCGTCAGCGCATCTTGCCAATGTGGGTTGATCTGCTCCAAGGGTAGAATGCCTGCAGTTGGCGATGTAAGATGGGCATCGTTGATGGTGCTCCGCCTGTCTCCTACTGTCGTTGGATGGTCTTTAGATTGAACGCCATGCCACACAAAAGCACGGCTGCAAGGTCAATTTTCTTTTGATCACCGTTAACCCCAGGAGTGGTGAAGTACATCTCCAATCTCATCAGCCAGATCTGAACCATTGGTCCTTTTGAGTTTGCAAGATCAAACGGTTCTAGTGGAGCTGGACGACTTTTGGGTTTGCTCGAGAGTCGGGAATTCCTCTTGATGAGTACCACTTCATGTGCGCTTTCTTTGCGAAGAGCCTCCATTGCGATGTTGAGTTGTTGGAGCAAGTGGTTGTTGATTCCCTCGAGTGCAGAGATCCTCTTTGCCAGTTCCTCGTTGATCTGCGCCTGTCGTCCAGTGCCACCTTTTGTCCCTGTTTTTGTCATCAAGGCCGTTGGTAGGGGCGAGTGGTTTGTCGCCGTTGGGTCCGTGACCGGATTCGTCGCCCAAGCCACAGGGGTTGTCCCAGCTTCCGCAAAGCCTGCCACACCAGCGTTTGCTGTCGCTTTGGGGTTCTCGTGCATCGGCACGTTCTACTCCTCCATCGCCAAAGCCGTCGCCAAAGACCCACTGCTAGTCATCGGTTGTGCTCGCTTGATTCACGTCTTAGTTGTAAAGTCTACAAAGTCTTGACGTGCGAGATGCGCCGAAGACTTGTGCAAGGTATTTCCCCGGATGAGTAAAGTGGTCGGATGCCTCTCAAGCACCGTTACGCTCTGATACCAAGTGTTTTTCCAAACGGAGCGTAGATGGTGAACAGGTAGAAATTGCGAGGCAAAACACGATTAAGAATTTGGGACGCTGGAGCAATTTATAGTTAGCGGTAAGTGTACTTCAATGACAAGTGTCAAAATGATCGGACAAATGTATACAAGTGTTGAGTTACGAATGAAGCACACTCGAGGTCGTTGGGTCGTATGTTGAGGGACGCGTGTAGAGTCACGTTGTGAGTGGTCGGATTTGAAAAGGTCCGCCGAGAAGGCGGGAGTCTTTGAAAATCGATGGTGGAGATGCGCGATGCATCTTCATGAATCTAGATCCATTGTGGTGCATCGAGAAGCAGACCAAAAGGCCGTGACACTTCTGTTTGTAGGTTCGCGAGAGTGGTCAAAACTGTTTGAAGGTTCGAGAATATCCACTAGGGGCGGGGCAGTTGGCCAGTTTGCCCTCGGCCGCCGGAGTGAATATCGCGGTTCTCACGACGCGATGGGCTGTTTGTGTAATGACAAGAATTCCCACTTGAGAAGATTAGGGCCTTGTGTACGTCTGGTATGTAACATGGGGGGGGGGGAAGGGACGTTAGCATCGGCTCTTGATCTCCCCTCCCCTAAAAAAGGCTTGAGTATCTTGGCACAATAGAGCTGGTCACTGTATCAATTTTTGTGCGATGGACAAAAAAGATTTACACTTGTGCATTCAAAGTTGGTGTGTTGTATAAATGTTTGTCGACGGTAGTAATCGTCCATGTGCACATCGCAACTGTCAATGTTCGACAATGGACGAGGCAATGACAAGGTGTCATTGACATTCAACGATCAACGATTTAGAAGAATCGATGACGTTTGACGACGTCGACTCGGTCGTCAAACGTCGACAGTAGTGATGTGCAGATGGATTCTAATCGTCAAGAATGTCAACGTTCGACGTGGGCCCCGCTACCGCGGGGCCCAGTAGTAGCCAAGACAATGAAAACAATAAAAACCATAACCCCGGAACGTGACTTTGGGTGGGTTGTGGTTCCATCGTGTTAAAATTCAAGATATAGGCATTTGTATTCACTACAATTGTATCACATGTTAGGCCTTTGTACTCAAATTGGTGTGCTCAAGGCGAATGTACATGGAGTTGTGAAACACTAAACCATGGTTTTCATTAGAGAGAAATAAACAAATTGGTATCCTTCTGTTATGCCGATGGGGATACACGAGACCCCAAACTCATTAGCGACCTATTGTTTTCTTCCTCGCTCCTGACCTACTTCGCGACTTAGTCGCGGCAGCCATTTTTCACGCTCAAAGGGGATTCTCCCAAATACCCCGGAACTCTCGCGCGATGACGACCACTTTCTGGTCATTTCCCAAACTCACCAGAACCTACTCGCGACAATACTCGAGGATCCGAGACTGCGAGCGACCATCTCTCGAGCGACTTTGACAGATCTCGTGAACCCCAAATTAAACCTTGAAGCCCCCTGTCGAACCAATGAGGGACTTCTCGAACGTCGGGTCACGCGAACCACTGAATAACCAAACGGCTCAACCGAGACTCATTTCTTCGATCTCACCATTTTTGTATACACTATCTAGGTTTGACACTTGGAACAAGGAAGTATACTTTCCATTTCTCAAAAATACCCAAATGAACCCAATCTTGTGGAAAGCGATGCACTCCGTTTTCAGCTGTGAACCAATTCACTTCCTCCAACGTAACACTTGGTATGAGAGCCCATCGACCCGGGCAGAGCTCAAGATTAAATTCTACACTGACTCGAGAACCGCACGTGTCTTCCAGCGCATCTCCACCGACGAGACATTTGCAGACATCGCGACAAATTCGGCGCATGGAGCGAGTGCACGCGGCGACAAGCAGCGATAATCGGCGAAGACACCGGCAGCAGCGGAAGGCGCCCTGCGAAGGACCTTCAGCCTCATCGAGGGGGATGAGCGGATGACGGCTGGCAGTTCGTGTCAGGAAACGGCCCCCGGGTGGAGGCAGTTCCAACGTGGCCCGACGGGTCTACTGTGCTCACGGCTATGTTTTGTGCGGGTTCTGAGTCTAAGCGTGAGCTTTCTGGTCGCCTCACGCTATGTTTCTGGGAGTTGAAGGCATTTGTGAGACAGTCACTTTTGCGAAGGGGATAACGTGATTTTGCATTAGTTTTGAACATGGACATGATCTGAAAATTTGTAGGGCTAATCATGAGCTCTCCAACGCACCAAACCGTGCACGATTCGGATAACCATAGCTCCCGCTACGTCAGTCGAAGCGTAGCATCCCAAACCAGCCGCTCACTCGGCGGCGCGCACCACGTCGCCAGCCGAGGCGCCTTCACACATCAAGGACCCATCAAAACGCCATTCCGGAGGCGCAGATGTCCCTATGCATAGTGGCGGCGCCCCTTGCGCCTTTGGGGTCTGTTTCGATGAGTTAATCATCGAGTTTGGTGATGGGGATTGATGTGGGTCGAAACCTGTTCGCGGACTTCCAGTCGGAATTTTGACGAAGTCCCCGAGTAACAAACTGTACTACTGAGTTTCGGACTCCGAGCCAGGATTTTGGCTAAGTCCCTCAGTAACAAACTGCACTCCTGAAATCCGGCGGATCATCCACCGGACGCCTCGGCAGTCGTTCTGGAGCAAAATCTCCAGATGGCATTTTGTTACTCGCTCCGGTCAATTATTCACTGGAAGTCAAACCGCGGCCTGCTCCCAGAACCGCCGCGCACACCCCAACTTTGGAAGCCCATATCTCCCTCGTTACTAGTCCGATTCCGGTGAAACAACTTCCACCGGATTCAACAACTTGTCAAAATTTAGGAGCAATCCTCCATTTTAGGATCCGAGCAATCCTCGAGTCGCCAGATCCGTCGACAAGGATTTTCCTCTCTCTGGCGGCTCGTCGGTGCCTCCCGGCGCCACACTTGGGCATGCAGAGGGGCAAATCTTCAACAGTTCGACTGGCGCAATCAATCTGGAGGCAAGCGTGCCTGACATGCCAATCCCGCCTCCACCACCAACCAATAAAACTCCATCAATGACAGGAGACAAGATCGCGGAGCTGACTGGCCGGCTGGTGCAAATGGAACGGTTTCAACGTACGCTTGTTGAGCAACTGCAGTATTACGCTGCCGAAATCCGTGACCCAAAAGCGCGAGAAGCGGTACTCGCCGATCGACTCCACATCGGCGGATCCTCAACTCGTCCAGGGCTTCGTGAGCCGTTCAATCCTGCAAATACCAAAGGACCGACGGTCAGGATCTTCCTGACGAGTCTGGAGGTATACTTCACCGCTGTTGGGTTCACTCCGGCGAACAGAAGATGAACCTGGTAGCCTCGCTTCTGTGGGGCACGGCTTTAAGTTGGTGGGCCGATCTTATGGCCATCCACTGGCAGCAGGCAGTCATAGGCGCTGATCCAACGTCTACGACATCGTCGGCACCAGGCATACTATCTCTCGAGCAGGTTCAACCGACCTGGAAATTATCAATTACTCCCCCAGCCAACTGGCGCGAGTTCACCGAGGCACTCGTCGCTCGCGTCAGCAAGCTGAACGAGAAAACAAAGGTTTGCTACCGGCTATAGCGACTGAAGCAGTTGTCTAGTATGGCAGAATACACGGGCATTTTTGTGAAGTTATCACTGGCAACAACGTTGTAGAGGATGAACTCTATTTCCACTACAACAATCGCCTCAAGAGACATGTTCGCAGAGCACTTGTAATTTACGACATCACCAACGATTTGCCACTGATCAACGCAGCGGCTAAATACATCGACTCCGGGGATTTCAACTCAAATTTCAACAAATCCTACGGTTGGCGCCCAAGGTATCAACCACAGCAGAAAAATGGGCATCGGTCGTAGAATTTGGAGATCTCGACTCAGGTGGAAGTCGACGCCGTTGAGCAAAAAGGAGATCAACGGACCTGCTACAACTGCGGAAAGATCGGAAACATCACGAGAAACTGCCCCAGACGAAACTAGTGGGGGGGAGAGTAGCAAAAAAAAGCAAAAAGGAGGAGAGGAGTAGGGAAACGGCAGAGGTCAGGAGTAGACGGTGAAACTCCTGCCCCCACCAAAAAACCCGCGCCGAACGATTGCCCACCCGAACGGCTACGATCGCCTAATACGGGGGTTCCTCAAATCCAAAACTTTGACTAGGGATACGAGGACAACCGGCCTGCGATACTACTGAAAGTGCAACCGAGGGGTTGCAAAAGTCGTAAATCTTTGCCGACGATGTTTGATGGAGGTGCATCTCACAGCTTTGTATCTGATCAACTGGTGAGAAAGCTGGATTTGAAGCACGAACTTGGAGCTTTTGAAGGAAAAACCAATGACGGACGACTTCGCATCTGCCAAATAAAGTAGCCATTAAGACTGCAGATCGGGGATTTGTAGGATGTGACTGTCTAGAGATCCTGCCCAATGAGCGACTACAAGGTGATTCTTGGGCAAGATTTCCTGTACAAGAAAAACCCGCAAGTCAACTGGAGCAGCGGCGCTGTTTACATCGAACGGGACGGGCAGCAGATCTTTCTACCGCTTGTGGAGCAGCCAAAATTCAGTCAACAAGCCAAAGATTACAACAGGGCAGCCGAAAGCGACACAACCATGGTAGCAGTAATTGCACGAGTACAACGGCCACCAGCTACGCCAATCTCGCTTGACGTGGCAAAAGGACACCTGAAGAGAGGAGCCTCGGCGTGGTTGGTCCACGTCAATTTGAGCACCGCGTGCAGCCAATGCGTCGTCACAGCTAACGCAACGGCCTCATCAGCCTCATCAGCCTCATCGGCGTCAAAGTTCACAAACATGCCAGAGGAGCTCACCCCAATCATAAAAGAGTTCAGAGAAGTTTTTCCATACGAACTGTCGAGCAAACTCCCTCCCAAACGCGACATTGACCATCGGATCAAACTCAAACCCAGTAGCAGATCGTCAAGGGAACCTACCGGATGAGTGACCACAAACTCACAGAGCCCAAACAACAATTGGACGACATGCTGGCTCACGGGCTCATCCGATCGTCTGTCTCTCCGTACGCCGCACCAGTACTGTTCGTAAAAAAGAAAACTGGCAAAACATGGATGTGCGTGGATAACCGGGTGTTGAACGACATCATGATCAAGAACCGCTGCCCTCTACCTCGGGCGGACGAGCTTTTTGACCAACTATGTGGAGCACGAATTTTCAGCAGAATCGACCTACGGAGCGGCTACCACCGGATTCGCATCAGCGACAAGGATGTTGCAGAAACTGCCTTTTGAACATGTTATGGGCACTTTGAGTTCACGGTTATGCCATTTTGACTCACAAAAACCCCCGCAATGTTCATGGCAGTGATGAACAACAGTTTTCGACCGCACCTTGACGATTTTATCGTGGTGTACCTTGACAACATCCTCGTGCACATCCGAACCCCGGAGGAACATCGATGACATCTCCGACAGGTGCTCAAGATCCTCCAGCGGGGGAAGTTCTACGGGAAGCTCTCAAAGTGTGACTTTGGTCAATGATCGATCGAGTTTCTTGGTCACATCATCGACGGTGGATGGATATCCATGGATCAAAAAAGATATCCGCGGTAGCGGAATGGCCAACTTCAACAAAAATGCGCAACATGCAGGTTTTCCTTGGATTTTGCAACTATTATCGGAGGTTCTTGAAGGATCATGCTTGAGATTCAGCGCCTCTTCCGACCTCATCCGCACAAATTACGAGTGGATTTGGGGAGACAGCAAACAAGAAGCTTTTACGTTTTTACGTAAAGCTCTGACCTCAGCGCCAACCCTCCGATTAGCAGATCCAATGGCCGACTACATCATGGCCACGGATGCCTCCGATCAAGCAATCAAGGCCGTCCTGCTATAAGGGAATGATGGGGGAGAACAACCCATCATGTACATGTCGCGGAAGCTTCACGGAGCGGAGCTCAACTATGCCATCCACGAGAAGGAAATGCTCGCGGTTATTCACACCTTCAAAACCTGGTGCTGCTATTTGCAGTGCCGCAAATGTGTGGTTTGAACGGATCACTAAGCCCTCAAGTATCTGAAAATGTAGCCGAACCTCAGCCGAAGACAATCTCGATGGATGGAGCTCCTTGAGTCCAGTTTTGACTACGAGATTGAGTATCGGCCCGGGAAGACAAATCGAGCGGACGCACTGAGTCGCCGGCCCGATCTCACGGAGGTCAACGCACTACAAATTTAAGCAGATCCATACATGGCAAAGTTATTCACACGTGGCTATGAGGACCACGGAGCCTACGAAACGACAAAGTTCCACTTTGCAGGCTCCTATTGGTGCAGAAAGTAGAAAAATCAAGTCGTCGTGCCCGAAGTCGAGGAGCTTCGACGCATGCTTCTCAAGGAGCGCCACGACGCCGGCCGAGGAGGCCACTGTGGAGCCGACAAGACTTTGAAAAAACTCGCCAAGTACTATTGGTGAGAAAAGATGGGGGTTGACATGGCAAACTTCTACAAAAGTTATGACTTATGCCAGACACACAAGAGTCGGCTCACCAAACCCCTTGGTTTACTACAACCATTGCCAATACCAGAAAAACTATGGACCGACATCTCCATGGATTTTGTGACAGGTTTGCCCGTCACACCAAAAGGGTTTGACACCGTACTTGTCGTCATTGACAGGTTCTCGAAGATGGCACACTTCATCTCGAGCACTACGGATGTAACCACCAAAGGAGTAGCACGACTGTTCCTTGACCAAATCATCTGACTGCATGGGATCCCGCGGTCAATCACGAGCGATCAAGATGCGCGATTCACCAGCCAGTTCTGGCAAGATTTGATGCAGCGGTATGGCAGTTGACTCCAACTTTCAACAGAGTTTCATCCGCAAACCAATGGACAAACCAAGCGCACCAACAAAATGCTTGAACAACTCCTCCAAACCCTGTGCAAACCTCATGTCACCAACTGGGCAGTCAAGCTGCCAATTGCCGAGTTTGATTACAATTTTGCAGCATCCATCGCAACGGGGAAAATGCCGTTTGAGGTGGCTTACGAAACAGAGCCAACCACCCCGATCAATCTCTAGACCAAGAGCAACATGCTGTCAACACTCACTGATCAGAATTTTCCGCAATCTGGGAAGAAACTCATCAAACCCTCGCAAAAACGCAAGCAACTATGAAGTGGCAGGCCGATAAACATCGACAAACCGAGGAGTTCAAGACCGGCAACATTTTTTTACTCAACTCCGCAACCGTCAAACTCCGCGAATCAAGCAATCCAAAGCTCAAATCCCGATGGTTGGGACCGTTCGACATTTTGGAGATACACACTCCAGTCGTCGCCAAGCTCCAACTACCCGACAACATGCAGATTATTTGGTCTTCCTCATCAGCAAACTTCGACACTACGTCCATCCGGCAAAAGATTTTCCTGGGCGCGTGGCACCTACCCCGCCAACCATGATTGCCAACGGTGACCAAGCGTACGAGGTTGAGAAAATCCTCAATCATCACCGACGAGGAGGCGAAGACCAATATCTGGTCAATTGGAGGAACGATGACGCAGCACATAATAGCTGGATGCCGTACAACCAACTCTCAGACGTCGATCCTCTTCTTGACGGCTACCGAGCCCGACTCCGGCCACGAGATGGTAATGTGCCGGGACGTCGCGGCTAGAGAAAGGGGAAGTGTTATGCGGATGGGCATGCACGAGACCCAAAACTCATTAGCGACCTAGTTTTTGCTTTGTTGCTCCTGACATGCTTCGCGACTTAGTCGCGGCAGCCTTTTACCACACTCGAGGGGAATTCTCCCAAAAACCCCGGAACTCTCGCGCGTTGACGACCACTTTCCAGTCATTTCCCGAACTCACCAGAACCTAATCGCAGCGATACTCAATGCTCTGAGACTACGAGCGACGATCTCTCGAGCGACTTCATCAGATCTCGCGAACCCCAAATAAAACCTCGAAGCCCCTTATCAAAACAACAAGGGACTTCTCGAATCAGCGATTCAGGACATGGCGTCGCGTCACCCGAACCGCCGAATAACCAAATGGCTCGACCGAGCCTCATTTTCTCGCTCTCACCATTTGTTTATACACTATCTAGTTCCGACACTTGGAACAAGGAAGTATACTTCCGCTTCTCCAAAATATCCAAGTGACCCCAAAACTTGTGAAAAGTGACAAACTCCATTTTCAACTGTGAACCAATTCACTTCCGCCAGCGGAACACCTTCCACAACCTTTCCTGTGTTTAAGCATACATATACACTCTTATGTGTATGAAGAGTTGCTGAAAATGCGATTGTGTTGTAACTTCCATGAAGGTTCCATGAAGCTTCCACGTATATACATAAAACATACAAACACTATGAAGAGTTTATTTCTAAGGGGTGATTAACCATACATGGGTTTGGGATTGTTTGCCCCATGTGGGCCAGTGGGTTGGCAAAGGTGAAATTCAACTCAGATTTCATTAGAAATTTGGGGATAGCCTTGAGGGCCTTGTTCGATTTGTGTACCTTTATTCATTAAAAGGAGGGCATTGTTTTCGTTCTAGCCTTCAAGGAGTCACACCTTTTGGAGGAAGCTATTGTCCATGACGATGCTTGAGTGGGCGTGGGTCTATCCCATCATAGCTACATCATGGAAAAGTGGGCCCGCCCCCACTCCTCCGGGTGGTGGCACACATCCACCATCGGTGCTGATTGTCAGTTGTAGAGCCGCCGCGGTAGCCACGTCAATAGGATTCAGACAATCAGAGAAAAATGCCTTTGCTGCGACATTGTCCGGTTTGTGCTCGCAAGAAGCTTCCGTGTGGCTACTTTTGGCGCCTTTCTTGCTGTCATCAACCTTGGTGATTTTGGAAACTTCTTGTCATTCAGCAATCGCCTTGCCCCTCTTGAGAAATCGGCTTGAGTTCATCTCGAGACGATTGTGATGATTGGGATATTTGTTTCTTTCACCATCGTCAAAATCGTGCTCTTTATCGAGGTCTACATTACGATGGTCCTCCTTCAGTGCGTTTTCCGTCGTGTGGGAGCTGTCCACATGGACATCCACTTTATTCTCCAGCCCTTTTTTTTCACTTATGCACACTTCTTGTTATCACCAAACTTAGCGCGAGTTGCCTTTGGCGATACTGTTGCCATTGCTTTAGCCATTGTGCTCGTGGTGGTGGCCCTCAAAATCTAGAGTCCACCGAGGACATGTGGTGATGCCATCACCACCTTGCCCTTGTTGGTCTTGGACAGTTTGACACTTGCCATTCTTTCATGCGCGCAACTATAATGTGAAGAATCTCTTGTGATGGTCACCTCACAACGTCAAAAGAGTTTCACCTCTCGTGGTGTTTTTTCTCTCTCTCAGGATTGATGAGGCCACCAGAAAAATGTTCTAGTTCTCTATGCCGCTGCGGATGGCACAACCACGTGGTAAGGTTCTAGCTTTCTTAGGTTGCCACGGTTGGCACGATTATGTGGTAAGAAGAACTCTTTTGCATGCTGCCACGGATGGCACAACACGTGGCTTGTGAGCTAACTTCCTAATCTGTGAACCACAGCACCAGGTAGCTACTTAAACATAGGAAACCAGAAATTCACGGAAGGATGAAATGGTCCTTGGCCTCCTGTTTACATTCCCTGGCGTCTCTTGAATGCATTGGCAACGTCTCCCTTGAGCCAGAAGTGCTGGGGGAGACGTCAAAAATCTTCAAGGTGTCGCCCTCCTTTCTAGGGTGCTCTCAAACCGTGAGAGTCCCTGATCTTGTGTTGGAGCGCTGCCCCAATTTTTGGTTGAACGTGAGAGGAGGGACCTTGAAAAGAGGAGGGAAAACAGTGGTTTGGGTCTCCCCACCTCATCCACCAAAAATCCACGTAGCTCACCGGGATTGAGGAAATCTGGGATGAAGTAGAAAGATAGAAAAGAGCTCTTCAAGAGCTTTCCAATGCAGTTTATTTTCAAATGGTTAGATTTCAACCCATACCACCTTGTGGTTTTCTAAATTCTACTGTAGTTGCTTGCGGTGTTTTATATGTCTCTTAGCTGCCAGAATTTTTGAATACTTACTCGTGAGGGTCTTCCGGCTTTGGAAACTACTATAGAGATTGTGTATCTAGCTCCTTCATAGAAGTCATTGTCAGAGTTCATATAATGGCGTCCAAAGCTTGCTGGAGGGGAATTCCCCTCTACATTACTCTTAGGGATATAATCATCAATGACACGTGTAGGAAGACAAATAGTTCGAGTCTCTAGAGGCCTATTTCCAATTTTACCTCACCCCCTTGTTCTGGGTCCAAAGCAAGGGGGGTATTACCCAAAACTTGTGAGTTTGCACGAGTTTTACGTAAATGAAACTCATTGTCCGTACTAAACGGACTCAAGTTTTCACTTTGATGCGATAGCGTGAAATCGTCGCCACGAGCCTCAGCCCTCCAGGCCTCATGGTCTCCTGGCCGCCAATTGAGCGAGCAGCTCGATCGGCAGCTAGCAGGTGGCCGGTCAGTGGCCGGCCGGTCACCTGACCGGCCACCGGCCATCTAGCCGGCCGGCCGGTCACCTGACCGGCCGCCGGCCATCTAGCCGGCCGGCCGTTGGCCAGCGAAGGGATGGCTCCGACCAGTCGTTTCTGTGGCGAGGGTGGTGTTCAGCCAGCCCTTGCTTCTGCAAGGAGGGAGAGCTGAACTGGGCCTCCTGCTACACAAGCAACATCTGGCTGTGTGTGGTCTATGCCGGGAGCAAAGAAACCATCTTCCACTCATAATCAGCTGTTTGAGGTTCATTTTCTGGGCGTTTGTTGCAGTGTTCGGTTGGTGAGAGTGTTTGGTACCTGGAAATCAATCATTTGAATGAACTCTAGTTCAGATCCCTTGTAAGTATAATGTGAAATTTTAGGTGATCCAAAGAAGAATTTCTTTGGACCTTTTTTCTGTCAGCAGACTGACATTAGATTACCATTTGTCACAGGGTGAGTATGATCCTACCATGTGTCCGGAGTCTCAATTCTTGATGCATAATGGCATTGTTTCATGGAATTTTCACCTCCCCCACATGAAGGTTCCATGTCTTCCCCATTTTTGTTCTTTCTCCTCCCAAGAGAATAAGAAGTGCTACTTATCTTGCAACTAGGATTTTTCCGTCGTGTCCTCGCAAATGGGGCATCCTGGGCTGGTGAAAGGATTTTTTTGGTTTACTGTCTTTCACATTTTAGATTTCCATTGCTTTTTTCTATGAAACAGTAACTCACACACCATATGGAGTGTGCTGTGAGGGAACTTCCATTTCAAGGCATCTCCGATCTGCCTGTTTCAATCCCAAACATGTGATCCCTCTGCTGTGTGCTGTGTGCTACCTCTGCTTCCAAAAAAATGGTAAGTAGGCTACTGAGTAGACAATGGCAGTTTCTTCACAGCACAGAGAAATGTGAGCTGTGTGCTACCTCTCTTTCCAAAAAAATGGTAAGTAGACTACTGAGTAGTGTGATCTCTTCTCGCGGTTTTTTTAATTCCTTCTTGGCCTCCTCTATTGGCTTCACAGGGATCTGCATACACCTAGTGAAGATATGTTTGATTGTGATGAGCCAGTGATGATTTTGAGCATGGCAACGGATACAGATCTCATGCAGGTAAAGTGGAAAGCCGTGCTCCTGGACACTCGACAAACATGCTACGTGATCTGCTCCTGGACACTCGACGAACATGCTACGTGATCTGCTCAAGTTGGTTTGCCTGGCTTCACACAGACATTTGCTGGGAATGAATCAGTGGTCCTTTGAAACTTGATCGTCATTCTGTGAAAGCGTAGGGACACACAAACACACACACACACACACACACACACACACACACACACACACACACACACACACACACACACACACA